>JAQPPZ010016919.1:10000000-10600000 GCA_028583015.1 Wollemia nobilis
CTACCATTATCTATCCACTTGATATATAGTTTTTGTAGATTTATAGTAACATCACTGAGTTGAGATAGCCATTGTGCTCTCAAGATAACATCTAAAATTTATAGGTTTATAGCAAAGAAATTTTCCACCCAAGTATAATATCCCATTTGTATGTTAAATTTATCCATTCAACCCATGCACTAAGTAGTACCCCAATTTGCAATCAAGGGCTTGAAATTTATCTTGATTTGAAGTTACGATATACAAGCCCAAGGCCTTTGTTGTCTTAATATCTATAAATTTATATGTGCTACCTGAATCAATCAAAATATTGACACACTATTGTTTGATAAATTCCTATATCTTGATAGTGTGGTGAGTTGGGAGACCCATAGGTGCATGAGCAAAGAGAGCCACATTATCATTCTCTTTTTATACTTCATCTACTTCTACTAGTTGTTGTCCTAGTTCTAGCGTTTGTACTAGTTGTTTTCCTAGTTCTTGTGAATCTTCATTTTGAGAAACTATTGCGTCTCCATATTCCAAGAAAAAGTTACAATGTTCTTCATAGGCTTGATATTAGGAATGGTATGAACAACATTTGAAACAAAACATTTTGTGGAATGCTCAAAATTATGGTAAAGATGATGAGAGTTGCAATCACATCTATATGGAAGACCAAAATATTAGATCTTTTGTTATGTTTCTAGAGCTATATGTTGTGCATAATCAAGAGTATAGGGATTATGCATGTTGTTCATTTTGAATTTTATCCTTAAGACCATAACAAAATATAAATACCACCACTATTAGATTCAATTATTGGATATAGGTGAGGAAACTTGTGAACTCAAAGCAATAGTCTTCCACTATTTCTATTTGCTTAGTTTTCATAAGATGTATAACATATGATGTGGAATATACCTTGTCAAATATTTGAAGAAATCATTCCTTGAAGTCAAGCCATAAAATAGGGCCATCATATTGGCAATGTTGCCATAATGACCATTGATAAGCTTGGATACCCAATTTAGAAGATGCTAATATGACACGACCTATTTCTAGAATATGGTGCAAATAGATAAGGCCTTCCATTTTGGCCAACCATATTTGAGGGTCAACACCTTGAAATATGGGAATGTCAATGCGAGGAACCTTAACAACATGAGGTAATTTTAGGAAATTGGAAGCATTACCTACCTAGGAGTCTATATCAGAGGCAAAGCCTAGGTCATAAGAGACAAAATCTAGAGGATTATGAATAGGTGGATGTTGTGGAAAAATATTAATATTTGGTGCTTGATGAATGGTCAAAGGTTTGGGCCTAATAGTTTTTGTGACCGTTGGACAAGATGAAGTGCAATAGTAGATGAAAATATGATTCTTTGAATTTTATTCAAGGTTACAGGTTTAATTATTTAAGATGTTGATAATGGAAGCAACTATTTTTTCTTGTTGTGAACGATATTGATGCAAACCAGGATCAATATTCCTAGGAAGAGTAATATGACTTGGAGAGGTAGTGGGGGTAGGGTTAGTAGAAGGAGGAGAAGAAGATCTAGATGTGCTGGGTGGGGGAGAAGCCATGGTATTTAAGGGAGAAAGAAGAGGATGATCAAAACTATTGATACTAAAGGAAGTGTTGTGATGCTTCCCAATATTTCTAGGTGGGTTCTTCTTTCTGCTCATACACACAATCCTCTGATGCAACCGTACGATGTAATCAACCATTGAATAATGCCCAAACAATATTCAACTTGAAGAAATAAACACAAAAAAATATGTTTTCTACAAGGATCCACTAAATCAACATACTTTAGTCTTCCTCCTCTTATATATATACTTTTATTTATTTATTATTATTATTTAATTATTATTTTTCTTTCTTTATTTTTTAATATAAAAGGTTTATTTAAATAATTTTATTAATAATTAAATTAATCCTAATAATTAAATTAAATTATTAATATAAAGTAGGGAGGGGAGTTGAGCTGAATAATTAAAAAAATCCTAATTAATTTTGGGAAATCAAATGTACCTTTTTCGGAAGAAAATATTTGAAAACCTTTATTTCTCTCGAAAAAATTGAAAGCATTATTTTTAGGACACCAAATATCTTCATTAATTTTTACTAGTTCTAGAATCGTGCTCTAATACCACTTGTTACGATAATGCATAAATATTTAATATATGCAATAATACTTCAATATTGAATTATTATTAACAATATGCAAACAATAATAATTTGGTATCCTAATTCCATGAACAATATGCAAATATCAAATCTAGAAATAAATTAATGCAATAGCAAATCTACGACCACTTTGAGAGGGCAAAGTCTCTTATGCACACTAAGGCAACTTAAAAATAATTAGATAAAATCAAATATAACCTAACCCTATTTCTCAAGGGTCGACTAGCTAAATCTATAGTCCAAGATAAAAATAATTAGCCAATATGGCTATATTGGGATTGTTACACAAACACCACTTTGTAGTTTTTTTCTACAAATTGACCCATGGTCGAAAAATTATACTTCAAACCTAGTATGAAGTAAGTATTTTTGATATTTTTATTTCCATATTTTGTGTCAATTTGTAAGGTTTCTTTTTCTTCAACCTTTAATGCTTTTTTGTCTCCAAATTTCATGTTGCTCTTGTATGACTCATCTAACTCCATAAGCAATTTCTTATTATCGGTCATATAATTTGAACAATTAGAATTTAAGTGCCTAGATTATTTAGTTAAATTTTTTTTCATATTACATGACAAGAACATCTTTTTGAGGTTTCACTTTCTTCATATAAATTTTTTATCTTTTTTCCTCCTACGTTGCCTACCTTTACTTTATATTCTCTTTCATAGTGGTCATACCTTTTGTAGTAGAGACAATGAACATTCCTCTTATCCATAAATTTATCTCTACCTCTTCCACTATATCCTCCTCTTCTATCATAACCTCTTCCTCTTGTAGAATATTTATTTTGTTGCTCCTCCCTTTGACCTTTGTAATTGGAGAGTTTGAGCTAACTCCAATACTGTTTGACACTCTTGCCTTGGAAGCAAAAGATTGCTCTTCACTCTTTTTTATTATTTCTTTAGGGGACATAAGTGATTCCACCAATTCATCAAATTTCAACTTATTCAAATCCTTACTTTCTTCAATAACGATTGCACAATTTTTTTACTTTCGTATTAATGTTCTTAAACAAATTTTTGATAATATCTCCTTGTGTTGATTTTTTATTGTAGATATCCATTTTATGCATAATATTATGCACCCTTACATAATGATTTCCCACATTTTCATTATCCTTCATTCTCAAATTTTTATATTCACTCTTCAATATCTATAACTTCACTAATCTCACTTGAGCAAAACCTTGATAGGCTATCTTCAAGGTGTCCCAAGATCCTTTGACAATCTTAACACTTACTCATATGTGATACAAAGCTAAATTACATTTCTTTGTGCTATTTACATATTCTTCTTTCTTTGGACGATAAAATACTCTAGCCTATAGGTTTCTCATACCTGTTTTACACTTCTTTGGCTATCAACAAAGTCCTCATTTTTTATACACAATATTTGTAATTTTCTTCTCTAAATATTGGGATGGGCAGTGAAGTATTACCATGATCCATGCCAGCTACAATAATAATGTGTTTAGTTTTCCTCAATAGAATTGACTTTTTAATTCTTTGCTCAATGAGAATCAAATCCTCAAACTTTGCAGTTCTCTAGTATCCAATCTCTAATACTTGTATGTGAGATGTGGTGGTATTGTAAAATAAATATTAACACAACATAGAAAGAAAAATGAATAGAAATTAAAATTACACAAAAAACCTCCAATAAACTCTCCATCAATATTTAAATTTTTACATACTACTTCAATAAAATGCCCTATTTATACATACACACAATATAATATCTCTTGGTTGTCTAAAGAGTCTATTGGTGCTTCACATTCTCTCCAAATTTGGGTGAAAATATTTATTTTATTTTTATTTTTTAATTTTCACTTGTAATTCCAATTATTTTCTATTCTAATTTTTGTTTTATTCTTAATATGTTCTTTTTATCTTATTCTTGTCTTGCTCTATTTTTTCTCTTATTCAGTATCACAATATCCAATACACATTATTCCAACCACTTCTCCATCTCCCTCGTAGGTGTATTTATAAAACTGAAAAAATAGTAGAAATAATAAATCTATCACTTGAAACCCCTTTAAATTTTTTTCCTATGATCGAAACCCCCCCACAAACACAATATAGGAGTATGGGTCTTCCTACCTCTTTGGAATTTATGGTTGATTATGTACCCGTTTACAACATGGATATTTATTAATTCTTCTACTCTCATGTTTCTATCATGGTACCTTCATAACGATTGTTTTGTATCACTATGAAATAATTAGAATGTTGGATGCATATCCTTATTATACATAACTACATCTCTTTATTCCTTAGATGTACTTTATTATCATTGATTAGTGTGCACATACCAAGGGTTTTCAATTGGCTAACCCATAACTATATCACCAAATGGTTTTTATGTACTTATCCCATAACCACAACCAAATTTTATTGTGGTCTTCCTTAGTCATATACATATCATGTTGTTACTCTAAATCATTTACATTCATGTGGTTCCTCTCAACCACTTCCATAGATTTTTATGGCTAATCCACATCATTACATGGCCAAAGTGTTCACTTTATTTTGAGGCCATCCTATTCTTCTGAAATACATCACATTGACCTTTATCATGGTCAATACCATCACATCACAATTGTTTCCAACATCTTCATGCCATGGCACTCGTATTTGACTTGACAACCAACTCACTATTTAGTTAGATACATCGTAAAATTTTAATGGTATTGGATATCATTGAATAGTCACCCCTAATATAATAAATTTATGACTATTGGTAGAATGATAAACATATCTCCAAGATCATTGATTCTTAAATTATTTCACATAACATACTCCATACTAATGCTTAATATTAACTACCACTATGTAAAAACATTAAGTTATAAACCATTAATTATTTAAGAATATGTATGCAATTCCTCACATATTTTGGTACTTATTATTATTATACATGTGTGCAATATATTTAAATGACATGAATCTCATAACACGACTTGAAGACTTTGACCACTAAGTTGAATTTTTACCAACCCAATTATAATGACACTCTCTCACAATATACAAACTCATTATCTAGATACCAACACAACATTATAAGAAGAATATAATAATAGTGCAACTCAAAATCTATTTTTTTGTAAATTGAAAAATCTTGTGCAACTCTAAATGATATTTTGAACCCAAATCATGTCGCATCCCTTGATCAGTAGTACATGATACCATTCAACCCCAATAGGTTAAAAAACTTTGTTGGAATGGACATAAATCCTATTCTAGAGAACATGGCTACCTTAGAGTCATCAAGTTTCACCTTCCAAATCTATCTTGTGTTTATATATGTCATAATGCATTGCCATTTGGGTCCACTACCACATCATCCATTAATAACTTCTCATTCGCTAGGCTATGAAGATTTGTGATAAAGAGCCTCCATCACATGGCCATGTTATACACTATTATGACACTATATTTATTGTTAAATTCTAGGGTAGTCAATATTGAATCCTAGTGTGGCATTGTAGATGAGGTTCAGATCCTTTACTAGGGTTTCTTTTTTTTTGATCTTGCAAATCTACCCCAATCTATCCTCCATGAAGGAATTGAAAAATCATTGGTTGTCATTGTTCTAGATGAAAGAATCTCATAACCAACCCTAGTGTCCTCATAGAATCACAGCAACATACAACCACAAACTTATCTTTAATCATAAAAGGATATCTCATACAATATTTGGATGAAGAAAAACAACAATACAAAATGTATCTATAATAAAATAAATAAATCCATTAGAGATAAACACAAATAGTAACCACACCCATTTATAGAGGACTACCACATAATATTTAAAAAAATATACACAATACTTGCTATATATAAAAATATACAACACCCTAAACACCTCAAATCTACTCTAAGATATATCCACACCTAGTCACATAATGCTCTAATACCATTAAGAATTTAAAAGTGGTACTTTTTAGTTTTATGTGTCTCCATTTCTTTGTCTCTTAGGGCCCTACCAAAATATTGAGTTAAAGGATAAGTGTGAGTTGGCATGGGATACAAGTCTATATAATGTTAGGATTTGAATCGATGGCCATAAGGAGGGTGGTGCACAAGGTACCAAGTCAGAGTATACATAGGGTTGAATGCTTTCACCCCCCCTCACTAATACAACCAATATTACAATAATTTGACATTCATAGGAGAAAATAACTTAATTATGAGGCCCTATAGGGATTTCATATTTACAAACAACCTGATTAGGGATTAGACCCAAAGTCTAAGACACTACCTTAGGTGTTAACCCTATTATCGATCAACATTACTAGGTAGATACTAGTACACTTTCAAGCAGTTGATAAACTCAAGAATATACCTGTGCTAGCATTGTTGGACCTAACATCAATGAGTATTATACATAAATATCATCCATAGTTTTAAGAAAAGTAACAACCATTGAGAGAGGTATCCTTAGTTTAATAGAAATGGGGCATTGAGTCAAGGTATGGGCTTTGGGAAATTGGGACCCTATAGGGTTTTAGAATATATTGCATCATTTGGTTAAATTATATTAATTTAGGAGAAAGTTATCTAGTTACTTCATACAATGTAATACATGCACAAGTATCAATGTGCAAGCTGTATATATGCAAGTTTTCCCTTGTACAACTAGGTAGAGTGTTGGCTAAGGAATCTATCTTCCTATATAAAGAGCCTCATATCTCTACTCGAATGTATCACTTCTATTCATTCAATAATATGTTCTATTACTTTAATATTAGTATTTTGTTGTAACTGAATATTGCTAAAACCATCAGTGGTATCAGACGATCTTTCCTATATAGGACTAGGGAAAGTCATTACTATGGGTTTTGTAAAACAGATACACCTTTGGACCTACCACTTGCAAATTCCATTATTTTAAAATCATGTGAAGAGCTAAAAAAGAATAAGAAGATCAAAAAAGTTTTTGATTAGCAGAAGGTTTGGGACAATTATCGCCATCTGACAAAAGCCCAAAAAGGATAAGAATTTGGTAAGGAGTGCCAAATATCAGAAGACCTCAAGATATTCAAAATCTTGAGAAGAAGATCTTGTTTGAAGTCAAAATTTAACAAGAAGATTGAAGGAAGATTTAGATAGAAGAAGCCTACCAAATCCAGGATATTTGGAGATTGCTTCTCATAGAAAGAAGACATTGCTTCAGAAATAAAGATCTCTTCAAATATATAACAAAAGAATGAGACTAAAAAAGAAGAACAAGCCACCAAAATCCTAGGCTTGTGAAAATGAGTTTGAGATCATATTTTGGTGAAGATGAAGCTATTCAAGTAGCCTATAGAGAGCTACAAGATCTTACTCAAGGCAACAACTTGGTGATCTTAGACACCAAGATCTACATCCTCTATAGAAGTGGCAAAAAAAGACAAGCAACTATTGGTGCAAGTAGATTCATTAAGCAAATTACTTATTAGATTTGTTTAAGCACCTTAATTGGATTAAAGTTGCAAAAAGGAGAGTTGAATTACAATATTCAAGAGTGCAAAAAGAAAGGTTTCTTTAAGGTTCATTTGCACTTTAGGAATTGATTAGATTTCAAAATTTTAAACTATCTATCAACTACCTATCATCTAATTTGGAAAGCAAAATAAGACTATCTCCTACTACCTTTCTTATAAGGAAAGTGCATTATTTTTTAGATTTGATTGGAGTGATAAGGTGAAATTATTAGTGCATTAGAAGTAAAATATTATTAGATTCATTTGCACTATTATATTTCTGTCAAAAGAATATTGTTTGTGTTCATACGAAGGACATAAAAATAGAATTTTTCAAAGTGTCTAAAGACACTATTAGTGCATAAATATCTGCAACTTTGAGTGGCTTGAGGAAGCCGTAAAATTAACTTAATTATCCAAAATTGCAATATCATCTATGAAAGGAGGATGTAAACAAGTAATAAAGGAAGGAAAAATCAAAGCACCATTGGAGTGTTTCTTACTCCACATTTTCTGGTGAGAATCGATGCTCAAATCCTCCAAGTTGTTACTCCACATCCCAACTAACAAAACTACAGGTGAACGAAAGAAGAGTTGGAGATTTTTAGAGTTAAAAGGATCTCCATAGGGTCCGTTTGAACCAGTGATAGAGACAACATCCATGCAAAGAAGAAAGTGATACTTATCACTCAAGGTAAAACCTAAAGCTCAAATCAAGTGAGCACTCATATTCAAGAGAGGAGTTACACGGACAAGCTGGTGCATTGAGTGTATTGAATACACTTGTCCATTGGGAGACCAAATTTTTTTCTAAAGAACATAACATTCATACATTACTTGAAGGAAGACAAGCGCTTCTTTGGTATCTAGCTCTTCTCAAGAGCTCAAAGGGAAATGAACGTGCCAATTGACACTTCAAACAAGAATATTATCAATTTTAAGGACTTCAATGATCAAGGACAATAAGCAATCTTCGTCTCTATATTTATCACTTTACTATCTGCATGCATAGGACCAAGTTGTAGCATGTCAAGAAGGTGATAGAGCCTTCAATGCTTAAGCCAAGCAAGGTCAAAGGAATAGTCTATAAAACACCATATTTGGAACACTTTATACAAGGATAAACTCCAATCGATTCCATTGGAGGTTACAATCAAAGAATTCAAAGCATCTATGCCAATATTGTAGCGTTAGCTCATCTGAAAACAACATTGAATATTGCTTGGTAAAAGGTAAAGTTCATTCCCATTCTTATGTGCTTTCTTTCCTTGGGAGTTATAAGGTTAAAATAGGAGGAATTTGACTATATTTAAAGCCATACATGAAAGGGAATATTTTATCAAATAAATATAATATTCGCAATATAAAACCTAGGAGTAATAAGGGTTTCTACTGGAATAAATATTGAATGTTTGAAAATGTTATTGTGGTCTAATGTTTCCAAAATTAGGTAATCATAAGGGCTAGTACATCAAATTAATTTATTGGAAATTAGATACACTTAATTTAATTCCCAAAGGATTATTTAAAAGAGAGGTTTATCATAGTTTTTACAAAGGTTGGATATTTATCATATTATTGTCTCAAACTTCTCAAAAGGAGATAAAATATCCAACATTATAACCTCTTTAAAATTTGGAAAAAGTGCTTAGTTCAATAGGAGAAATAAGGAATAATAGAACTTGATTTTGGTATTTACATAACTTTACAAAATCAATCAAATATTGAACTATAACTTACAAAAGCACTATATCTTATCCAAAAAAATACTTGGGAGACATAAGGTATTTCATAAATCTTGATAAAAATAGTAGCATGCGTTATTGGTATATAGATTCAGGTGCAAGTAAGCATATGACATGAAACATACATTGGTTCAAATCTCTAAAGAAGATAACTGAAAAACCAGTTGTCATAGCAGATATCAAAACATATAAAGTAAATGAAATTGGAGATATTCCAATAAATCTTAAGGAAGGAAGAGATATGATAAAAAAATGTATTGTATGTTCTAGGATTAACTTATTTCTATCAACTTATGGATCAAGACTTAACCGTTGAGTTCAATATTCTCACTGGTAGAAAACAATGCCACATTTATAGATAAGAAAAAATGATAGCATCAAGATCATATAAAAATGGTCTATTTGTTCTATACACTGCTATTCACTCAGCTCTTTCTGCCAATACTTCAAAACTATGGCACAAAAAACTAGGACATACCAATGAAACATCAATGATGGAATTATTTCGATATCAAATGGTAGAAGGTCTATCCAAATTATCTCTAGAAACTACTATATGTCTAGAATATATAGAAAGAAAACAACATATAATCCCTTTCAAAATTCGTCAACATAGAACTCAATAGCCTCTAGAAGTAATATATACATATTTATGTGAACCAACAAAAGTTGATAGTATTGGAGGACATAAATACTTTCAATTATTTGTTGATGATCACACCAGAAAAATATGGGTATCTTTCATGAAGTACAAGTTAAAAGCATTCAGCCACTTCAAACAGTTCAAACTACAAGTGAAATAAGAATCAGGGAAGACCATAAAAGTACTTTTATCAGATAGAGGAGAAGAATTTATTTCCAAATAATTTGAATAATTTCTTGAAGAAAATAGAATTAAGAGACAACTTACTACAACATATTTGCCTCAGCAGAATGGAATTGTAGAAAGAAAAATAGATCAATAATGGAAATAGTAATATGTATGCTAAAAGAAGGACACCTTGATCATAAATATTGGACCGAATTAGTACAAACAATAGTCTACATACAGATAAAATTCCAATAAGGATACTCAAACATATTACACCAGAAGAAGCATGGTCATGACAAAAGCCCAACATAGAAAAGCTAAAGGTCTTCGGATGCAAATCATACATGCATGTTCCAAAGAAAAAGAAGACTAAACTAGATGAGAAAAATATGACAGGGATATTTATTGGTTATGACAATAAATCTACATGATACATAATACTATGTCCGTCTACAAAGAAAGTCTACATTAGTAGAGACGTGGTCTTTGATGAAAAATCCAAAATCGACATAGATAAATCCAGTGGTGGCATAAAAGTTCTCATAAATCTATTTGAAGAAGACATAATGAGTACATAGTCAAAATCATAATCTTAAGAATAAGATACATAAGCACCAAAAAGAGCCAATATGGCTCGAAGACACTCTCAAAGAATCAAATCTAGAAAGAATGCTAGATCTTACTTCTATAGGACCTCAAACTCGCAATATGACCAAAATAAATAGAGGAATGCTAAGTAACTTGGTGGAACCAAAATCAACTTCTCAAGAACTAAAATACTCACACTGGAAAGCACCTATAGAATTTGAATATGCATCACTCAAAAAGAATAATAGATGGAATATAATAAATCTAACTCGAGGAAAGAAAGTAGTGGGATGCAAGTAGGTTTAAAAAATCAAATACAAAGTAGATGGGACACTTGACAAACACAAAGCTCGACTAGTAGCAAAAGGATATTCTCAGACAAAGGGAATTGATTATGAAGAAACATTCGTACCAACATCTCGAATGAATACTATCTGAATAGTCTATGCGCTAGCTACACATCAAGGGTGGAAACTTCATCAAATGGATGTGAAAAATGCATTTCTTAATGGTGACTTAGAAGAAGTCTATATGATACAACCAACAGATTTTTTTATTCAAGGACAAGAAATCAAGGTATGCAAATTGAAGAAAACTCTATATGATTTGAAACAAGCTCCCAAAGCATGGAATATAAAGATAAATTATCATCTACTACATCATGATTTCAAAAAGAGTTCGTCATATCCTAGTCTATATACCAAGAAAATTGGAAATGATATCTTGATCCTCATAGTATATGTTGATGACATAGTAATTACTGGAAGTTCAAAGATGTTAATAAGTGATATAAAAAAGGATCTAGAAAAGGTATTTGAAATGATAGTTCTAGGATTAATGAACTACTACCTTGGTTTAGAAATTTATCAAGGAAAGGATAAAATAGTTATCACTCAATCAAAATATGCAAAAACTCTCCTTGAAAAGTACAAAATGACAGAGTGTAAGCCTAAAGATACACCAATGGAACAAGGGATTTAACTATCCAAAAATGATAAAAAACCATTGGTTTTAGTTATAATGTATCATCAGTTTATTGCAAAAGCTTTCCTTGTAAAGTATAGAATGACAGAGTGTAAGCCTAAAGATACACCAATGGAACAAGGGATTCAACTATCCAAAAATGCTAAAACACCAATGGTTTCAGATACAATGTATTGTTAGTTGATGAAACAAACAACCAACCAAACATAGAAATTACAGTAAATTATCTTTCACAGTTCATGCAAGACCCAAGGGAAAGTCATTGGAAAGCTACAAAAAGAATATTACAATATATTAAGAAGACTACAGACTATGGATTGACTTATATGAAGGATGTCAAAGATTTTTATCTATAGGTTTACTCAGATTTAGATTATGCTGGATCTATTGATGATAGGAAATCTACCTCAGGCTGTCTTCTATCTCGGATCAGGTCCTATATCCTGGCACAACACGAAACAACATACAATATCACAATTATCAACTAAAGCAGAGTATCGAGTAGTGAGAGACACAACCTGTGAAGCTTTATGGTTACAATACATATTATCTAACATGAGAATCAAATGAACTCCCACTATGATATTTTATGATAATCAAGAAGTACTGAATCTGATCAAGAATCCAATCATACATGAAATATTAAAACACATTGAAGCACAATATCATTTTATCAGGGAATATTTTTAGAACAAGCATATCATACTCAAGTATGTTCCTACAAAAGATCATTTGGCATACGTTTTTACAAAGGCACTTGGAAAAGTCAAGTTTCAAACATTCAAAGATCATCTATGTGATTCAAGGGAACTTCATGCCAAATAATGTAATACAAGGGGATGTTAGAATATATTACATCATTTGGCTATGTTAGATTACTTCAGGGTGAAGTTATCTAGTTACTTCATGCAATGTAATAAATGCACAAGTGTCAATGTGCAAGCTATATATGTGCAAACTATACCTTGTATAGCTAGGTAGAGTGTTGTCTAAGGAATCTATCTTCCTATATAAAGAGCCTCATATATCTACTCGAATGTATCACTTCTATTCATTCAATTAGACGTTCTATTGCTTTGATCTCAATATTTTATTGTAATTGAATGCTACTAAATCCATCATAGGGCAAATGTGCTAAGGTTCTAGTGCCACTAGTGGTAGGTTATTTTAACGATTGCAAGAGTCCATCCAACATAGCCATTGGAAAGATACATTAGAGTAGGGATCATAGATATGCTTCTTGGAAATTAGAGTTACATTGTTGCTCTAAGGTAAAAATATAATATATTGAACAAGCATGAGATTGAGCACAAAAATGAAAGGATAAATTCAAAATATGGTACAGTACTTGTCCTCAAAAGGTCTCTTTAGGTAGAGTTGGTTCATAACAAACTTTTATTAGGAGACTCATGAATGGGTTGGACACAACCGTTCTTAATAAATCAAATTATGGCCCTGTTCAATTGAAATTAAGCACTTTTACATGATCTTAATTATAATTATTGAATTCTTATGTGTTTCATATGACAATTAATCCCTCTATGATCAAAAGTAGTAATGAGATAGTATGGAGTGTCAACAAAGGATTGAATGAAGGAATATATGTATCAGCTTAGGAATTTATATTAGGGTAGTGAGGTATGCAAAAGGACTAGAAAAAGAGTATATTTTGGAAGACTGATTGAGGGCCTTAGAGGATTCTATGGGGATCCTTTCTTTGTGTGAGAGAATATTAACAATGTTAGAGTCAAACCTCATCAACTTAAGGAATTAGGTGGAAGACTTATCGATGTTGTAAACCACCCTTGTAAATGATATCATTATGGTCAAAATGATCATAGCTATAACCAATGGGTCTATGTTTAGGATGAAATCATCTAATCTAAAGGAAATTCTTCTTTGACCTTTAGTACCTTGACATCATGAATCCACTCCTAGATGATTGACAAGTTAGACTGAAATCCTCTTACTTGATAGAGAGAACAAAGCTATAGTGGTAGAATAGGTTGGAAGCCAACACTAAAGTTCAATATGTCATGATTATTGATAATTAGAATCAGATGAATGATGTTCTATAGGATCAATTCAAGCCTAAAAACTCAACCTGTATGAAAATATTAAAGTTTTCTAGCTCAAATTACAAAGATAATATCCAAGACTACATATAGGTCTTCTTAACTTTTATGCTAGAGATAAAGGAATTGGGAGAGGTAGATCAAATATTTAATTTTGAGAAAGGTTTTTTTCATGGATACAATCAAAGCTCTGAAATAAGAACCTCATAATTATTAAGGATATCATCACAATAGTTGACCATTTGTATGAATTCTAAGTCAAAGGATCTAATAAGGGAAACACTCAAAGACTCATAGATTGGCCTAAGGGATATAACTAGGCTCAAGAACAACCATCCAAGAAGGCATGAGGCAGTGGCTTGGGTAAGCGAACTTTGATGGTGACTAAATCTATTGGGCTATCATCAATTAGATGTCCACTCTTATGGCCCTAAAGTACCATTTTATAGCTTATTTAGCATGAAAAGAAGGTTTTATGTATATTTTTATCTAATAGTTTTTTGTAATTTTGATTCATTTCATGGATGTTATTAACAATAAGAAATAGTTTATATTTATAACAATAAATTGGATTAACGGAGAGGTTTTGACTCTAAATAAGTTGATCAACTAAAGTTGGTTAGTCTATTATAGTGATACTACAAAAGGCTTGTCAGTATACTACACACAATAGTCATGCTAAAGGAGAACTATTGCTATAGAATCAACTACTATACAAAAAGTACCTAGTACAAAAATGTTGTAGCTACAAAATATGATTTGTTAGATGAAAATCAGATTTATCGGGATAGATTTTCAACTAATTTGATTGAATCCAAATTATTAAAAGGAAATAAGAGATATTCATATTGGATTCCAACTAATTTGATTGGATCCAAATTAGTTAGATGGAGGTTGGATATGTTAATATTGATTTCCAACTAATTTGGTTAAATCCAAATTATTTAAAACCTTTGGTAGTTTATTTTGATTGTTATTTCTTTTAAATAAAATTGGTTAGATTTATTTCCAACTAAATTAAATTATAAATCTTTTGTATTAATAGGTTATTATTGGTTTGTTTTTTATAATCTTTATAAAAAAAGATGAAGCATAATGCATTATAGAAGTTGAAAAAGGGCTATACCCAAAAATTGAATAAAAGTTGCTTACTAATAGAACATTTGAAGATGAATTTGATGACAAGCAACGAATTAGTAGCGGAAAAGAGCCATTGCCGTAGAATAGACAAGTTTCCCCTCCGTAAAGGCTTATTGGCAAAATAATTTCCCAATGGTTGAAGGCACGGAGGATTGCATGTGAATTGAAATTAAAATGTGCACAACATCATTCAACTACACCTCTAGATAGATAGAGTGCTTTTTTCAGAGGCAATAATTCAAAAAATACAAGACCACGTTGGCTAATATATCAAAATTAAGATCAAAAAGTAGATTTAGAATAGCTGAGGAAGGGAGACGCTCAAATTGGTTGACCTGAATTTCACCTCCTGTGAGAACCAGTGTGAAAGCTCTGATTTGATTATGCAAAACACTTCATTTTGCAGAGAACTATAGTTAGCGCAGGGATATTGACAATCAAAGATCAACTCCCTCTCCCTCTGGAAGAAACTGAACATGTAAGGAATTGCATTGTATACAATCTTGAATAAGATGATGCTAAAACTAACAACCAATTGAAAGTTGGACTTACAGATATGAATGACGTTTCCCAGTGCACCAATGGATGATCCCTAGAAATTGTAACCTCATGTATCTCCCTCCTAGCAATCATACAGTCTTTCACTTTCTAAACTAGAAATTATGGCAGGTGAACATTATGGTTTACAACTCCTATAGGAGCAATGGGCATGCAAAGGAAACTATTATAAAAAAATCTAGTATCAATGAACAATTACAGAGTGCAGGTTGTTCCACACTTGATGTTATTTCTACTCATTAAATGTTAAAATGTAATAGATCCATATCTTACCAAACTGTTTGATTATCTAAATTTAAACTGCATGATCATCTAAGGAGTGGGGAGCCGTTCCAAGTAATTAACCACTTTTGAATGATGATTACAACTGTCCAACTAAATCCATAACCATCCAAAGCATCTAACTCAGCCAATGGAGGACAAAGGTGGAAGGCATTTTATCTTTTTTAGATAGATCACATTTGATCTTTCAGTAAATAATGGTTGAATCATCCAACTCAACTTCTAAAATATGAGATGATAAAGTCTTTGATATAGAAGGAAGCCCTTTTTTTCAAAATCCCATTTTTCACAAAATATTGAAAAAAAAACTAAAAATAAAAAGAAAAATAACATTGGAAAACAAAATAATTATATGCTGGCAATTGCTCTGATTTTTTTTTTAAAATTTATATAGTTTGACCTTTTAGAATTTATCTAACTTCAAAAAAATTATAAAAAAGAAAAGAAAAAATTGCCTTATATTTACATTGAAAATATGTATACCAATTTATTTCTAATATAAATAAAAATAATAAATTAATAACTTTTAGAACTTTTGTTTTAATGGTAAAATAGATCCTAGAATCATGTCTTTTCAATGTCCAGATGAGAATCTTATGCCAAAACTTATAGAAAATCTATGAAGATTTTCCTTTTTTTTAAATGAATTAACAAATGAATATTATGAAAAAACTTATTTCTAGGTCATAAAGATATATGAATCTAATTTTGAATGAAATAACAAATGAACATTATGAAAAAACTTATTTTTAGGGTATATAAATAAATGAATTTAGTTTTTAGAAAATTTAAATCATTCTCATTTTCATATAATATGAAGGAGATATAATTAAAATGAAGGAGATATAATTATTGATAATTTTTGTTTCTCCGGACTATTATTGGTTTTTTTTTTTGAATCAGTTATCATGTTTTTTTTGGCTAAGTGTTTTTATATAGTGGTTTTACCACTGGGTGTGACTAATTCCATTCAACCTTTTTTTTGTATGAAAAGCTTTTCACTTAATATAGATGCCTTTTAATTCAAAAAAAAAAAAATTTGTATGTAGGTTCAATGTGCTCCTTTTTCAGAACATATTGTTATTTTTATAGGTTTAAGGGTTAAAAAAATGAATTATTATTTTTTGTTTGTATCTCATAAAATTCTCTAATTTTAGTTTACTTTGGATTTTAAATATTTCCAATATAATGTTAGACAAGGGAGATATTTTTAAAATATTATTTGCAATTATTTAGACATGGTTTTAGATGATACATGAGTGATTTGTAATTATTTGATTATTTTGAACAATCATCTTTTGACCAACAAATAATAGATTATGACTTATTACTTTGTTTGTTCTTTGGAGAGAATGACAAATGGTAAATGAGTACTAACAAGGATTCTGTAGTAAGAGGCATAATCTCCAACAATGTTACAAGCTATCTAACCTAGATCAAAGTAGATAAAATCAAAGGGATATAGAATAGAAGGACATTTGATCTTGACCCATTAAACTCTCATCAACTAGATCAATAAGAGAGACCTCATCTAAAGTAAGAGTTATATCCTTACAATTAAAGCAATCATCATTATCGTAGGATGAGAAACCTCTTCTATAGTAGGACTTATCTCCTATGTAACCAATATAATCATCATTGTTGTAGAATATATTTTATTACAAAGAGAATAATATTCCTTGTTTTAAGACTATTCCAAGGAAGGATATGAAATATTTCAAAGGGGTATTCATACAAAACTAAAAGTAGTTGTAATACTTTTCTATCACAATCACCATCAAAAAATTGTTGTATACTTGAAAAAGGGAAGAATAAGTATTTTTTGAAATTAGAACATTTTAAAATCATGTTATGCGCATTTTAATTTATCAAATATATTTTTCAAGTAATTTATGCATTTCTCAAATCACCTTTACCATCTCATAAAAATTCCATAATTATCACTTGTACTTGCTTTTGAATTGTGTTAGAAGCCTTTTAATCCAAATAAGCACATTCACATAAATATTGCAATAAAAGCAGTAATTCGTGAAAGAAAAAATATTGAAATAAATATTAATCTCAAAAATTACAACACAAAATTATGGGCTTCTTCAAAGGGCAACCTCCTTCAATACTCTAAACTTTTGCTAAGTGTGAAAGCCATTATTCTCTTGCGTAGCTAAATTTAAGATTAGCATATTTTCTAAGAAGTTGTTAAGAGATATTATAGGAAGAAGTTTGAACAAATTCTATGTTTAAAGTTGCTCTAACCATGTTGAGCCCAAAATATGTTTTATCCATCCTATAAATGTAATCTCGTACAAGAAATTATATATACGATTGATTTTCACATTTGGTATTAGAGCCTCGAGAAGGATTGCCCATCACGCAACTGTGAGTTCAATCCATTGTTGGTTGCGAATCGCTGTGACAAGAAGTCCGTGGATGCTGTGCTGTGCTGTGGAAGTCCGTGGAAGGGCTAAGAAGGACGCTCAATTTTGCTACGTGAGCCGAAATCGGTTTTGTAGAACGCCACAAAGACCTAGGAAGCTGCTTTCACTCACTGTTGAAAGAGTTATTTCCTATGTTGAAATGCATGCGGAGGAGTGCGTAGGAAGCTGCTTTTACTCGCTGTGAGGAGACGTTTGCTACGAGCACAAGACAGTGCTGTGCGCACCTACGAACGTGAGAGGCGACAATAGGAGAGAAGAAGACTGACGCGTCAAAAATTGTTGGGCACTGAGGACGCCACAAAGGTAAATTTGATCGGTTTGGACTACCGCTGTTGTCTGTTGCGCATTTGGTGAAACCATATCCATGCTCGTGAGAGGAAGAGGAGTCTTCAGCGAGTAAGAAGCTAGAAGGATAGCTGGCGATCATCATGGGCAGATCAATGGCATCGATGCTGCCACGGTGAGGAAATTCGTGGTGAAGGGAGTTGAATTAACTGCGGTGGTGTGAATTGAGGTTGGATATAGGAACGCAGAGAGCCAGGAGAGGTTGGAGACCGCGTTTGAAAGCACGGTGTTTGGAGTTGCCACCTACTTTTTGCGAAGAAATCTGTCATTTACGACGTAAACTCTCTGTCAGATTTGCACACCTAGAAACGTGACGAAGGCCTTCAAGATTGCATGCGTTAAAGGATCAGACGTGCACCATTCAGACCTGTACATATTGAGAAGTTGTTTGAAGTCTCAATGTGAACAAAGCTGGAGAAAGCCTGAAAGCCTGCCAATGTTTGATAAAAGGAGAGCCCGAAGATAAAAGACCCATTTTGAGAGCTACGAACCACGTTAGGAGCGCTTCCTGCATAGTCATTGAAGGAGGTTCGCGTGTGGAGAAGACACCTGAAGAGGAATCGCTGCGACACTGCGAAGAAGAAAAAGTGGTGCATGCTGGAAGATGCTAGCGAAGATTGCAGAGCATCAAGATTGTTGCATTTGATGAAGTGGTGACAATACTGCAGGAAAGCCTGCAAAAGGAGAGCGAGGGGTCAGGAAGACACTCGTAGAGTCTTGTGAAGGCCTGAGAACAAGACGGAGGTCGCCCATCAGATTTGTCATGGACTGCGCAACATAAGTGGAGGCAAGGTGGAGCCCATCGCCAGGTTGATGGTGTGAAGCAGCCAATGAAAGCACATGAAGATCATATTTATCTGCATTTTAGGGAATTCGGTGCAGTCAAACATTGAGAAAAGGAACGTTAGCTGTTGTGACGAATTGTCTTATGTATCATCTAACTAGAAACTTGCTGTGTGGCAGAGAGACGCTTGTTGTGTAAGGAGGCTACGACGATTGGCGAAGTGAATCCAAGGTAAAGCGTAAAAGCCCACGATCTGCTATCAGAACGTTCTGTTGAAGTCACCTATTGCAGTCATCTGTTGAGAGCTGTAGTTTGGAACAATGAGCTCATGCTGTGTTACAACATTACTTGAGTAAGACTCTTTGTTTCATTTTTTTTTGGTTTCACTTCAAACATATACAGCATATTTTCTTTGTAATTTGGAGCTTGAGAGGAGTATATGTTGTGAAAATAAAGAGGTATTAGTTATTCATTAAGTTATTTTTAAATTGTTGTTGTCAAGTGCAAGTAATACAGAGAGAGTTATTGCTTAATTATTGCTGTCCTTCAGTAAGTTTTTTTTTGCTGGTTATAAACAGTGTAGTGTTATTACTTACTGGCATCAATGGCAGCCAATAATAATCTGCCCATTCCAGAATTTAATGGGCTAGATTATGAGTATTGGTCCATCAAGATGAGGACCTTACTCATTGGCAAAGGACTATGGGATATAGTCAAATAAGGTTATGCAGAACCTTCAGATTGGACCACCTTAAGTGCAGTGGATAAAAAGAACAAGAAGGATGCCCAAAATATCAATTCTTTTGCCCTCTACCATATCCAAGAAGCTTTGGAGAAGAGTATCTTTCCAAGGATTGCTTCCTGTTCATCAGCCCAAGAATCATGGGGAGCCTTGAAATATAGCTATCAAGGGAGCAATCAAGTGAAGCAAGTGAGGCTTCAAACCTTGAAGAGAGATTTTGAAAATCTCAAAATGCAAGATGATGAAAGAGTGGGAGATTATTGTGTTAGAGTGAAAGCAATTGTAAACAAAATGGAGACGCTTGGAGAAGACATCAAAATTGAAGTGGTTGTGAAGAAAGTGTTGAGAAAACTTCTTCATAAGTGGAATCATATATCTATTATTATTTAAGAATCTAAAGATATTTCTACTCTAACATTTGATGCTCTAATTGCTTCCTTAATGTCCCATGAAGAGAGATTCCAAGGTTCTACATCTACAAGATTTGGAGGTGATGAGAAAGCATTCTCATCCAAGGAAGGTGATGGCAATGCACAAGGAAGAGGACGAGGACAAGGACAAGGAAGTGGCCATGGAAGAGGCCAAGGAAGAGGACAAGGAAGAGGACAAAGGAGAGGTAAAGGAAGAGGTCAGAGGTGACAACAAAGGAAAAGGAAAAGGAAGAGGAGGTGACAAATCAAAGAAAGCTTGTTTCCATTGTGGTAAGCTTGGTCACTTTGCAAGAGATTATTGGTCAAAGGCTTCTCAAGAAGGGAGATGTAACAATTATGGAAACTATGGAGAAGAGGAAGGATATTCTTCAAATTTGTTCCTCTCATATGGAAAATCAGATTCAAATCTTAATGAAACTCAGATTTTGGATATTGGTTGCTCAAATCATATGAGTGGCAAAGAAGAGTTATTTTCTACAATGGATTCCTCCTACAAGTCCAAGATCAAATTGGGAGATGAAAAGTCACTACAATTTGAAGGCATGGGATCCATGGAGGTTCCAACAAAAGAAGGCACAAAGAAGGTAAACAACATCTATTACACCCCCAAACTCCAAAATAATTTGCTTAGTGTTGGACAAATAATGGAAAATAACTATAAACTTGTTTTTGAAGATGGAAAATGTGTAATTTTTGACAAAAACGATTGTAATAGAGTTGTCACAAATATACCTATGACAAATAATAGGTTATTTCCTCTTAAGTTTGGGGAAAAAGGAGGTGCTCAACTTGCTAGTGTGGCAATAGCAAATCCAAGTGTGCTTTGGCACTTGAGATATGGTCATCTTAATTTTTCAAGCTTGAAGTTGTTGACTTCACAAGCTATGGTGTGTGGACTACCAAGAGTTGAAGAGCACAAGGAGGTGTGTGAAGGATGTGCTTTGGGAAAGCACTCAAGAACAAAGTTTCCAAAGGGTCAAGCATGGAGAGCAAGCCATCCACTAAAATTGGTACATTCAGATATTTGTGGTCCAATGCAAACCAAAATCTTGGGTAACAATTCTTACTTTCTCACTTTCATTGATGATTTATCTAGAATGTGTTGGATTTATTTTTTGAAAACTAAAGATGAAGATTTTGAATATTTCAAGGATTTCAAAAATAATGTAGAGAATCAAAGTGAGTATGTTGTAAAAATTCTAAGGACTAATAGAGGAGGAGAGTATTCCTCAAATGTATTTCTCAAATATTGTCAAGATTGTGGGATAAAAAAGTAATTAACTACTGCCTACACCCCACAAAAAAATGGTGTGGTTGAAAGGAAGAACCACACTATTGTAGAAATGGCTAGATAAATGCTTCAAACAAAGAAACTAAGTAACATGTATTGGGATGATGTTGTTAGGACAAGTGTTTACATTTTGAATAGGAGTCCCACTTCTAGTTTAGAAGGGATAACTCCATATGAGGGATGGTATGGCAAAAAGCCAAATGTAAAGCACTTCAAGGTTTTTGGTTGCCTTGCATATGCACACATTCCTGATGAGACAAGAAAGAAACTTGATCCCAAAAGTCAAGCATGTATTTTCATTGGGTATTGTGAGTCTTCCAAAGTATATAGGCTCTACAATCAAAAACACATAAAGTTGTAATCTCAAGAGATGTATTTTTTTATGAGGGGGGACAATGGGGTCATCAAAAACTTTTTTTTGATGATGGATCTCAAGATGCAAGCTCTTCTCAAGTACAACCCATTAACAAGAATAACCATGGAAGTCCTCCAAGTCCATGAAAGAATTCTACTTCAAGTACAACAAGTTCTAATCCAAGTTCTTCTCCATAAAGATCACAGTTCTCTCCCGGAAGCCCCCCCCAGGTAAGAGAACTTTGATGCAGGAGCATCCAGTGGTGTAAGAGTGATCTTGCATCACCCAAAAAAAAAATTGTAATTGTTTATTTATTTTGTAAAACTAGTAAAACTAGTTTAACTTGCAGGAGATTTTTGAAGGTCTTAGAGGTCGAATTTGAGGATTTTTGGCTAGACGCGAGCCTTGGCGTGAAGAGCCAAGGTTCGCCCTGCTTAGCTCGTTTCATGCCATTTTTGAAAACATGTTGTAATAGTCAATCGGGTCAACGAGTGCGAAGTTATGACCTCGACAAGTTGCCCCCAAAATTCAAATTTGAATTTTAATGGTTTTAGGTGGGAAAAAGGGAAAATAGGGTATTTGAGGGAATTTTCGAAATTGTAAAGGGGCTTCTTCTCTTGTATCCTTATTTTTGGCATGAAAGTAATGAAAGGTTTGATTCTCTGACTTGTTCAAAGGAAAAATACCTGTGTATCATTTGTTTGGTGTTGCTAGTGTAACGTGATCTACACCAAGTGGTATCAGAGCGGGAGTTCCTGAGTGTGTAAACAGATCGTCGGACGTGAGGCAGTTTACACCAGGATCTGTGGTTAAGGTTTGTGAGAGAAGTGAGCAGAATGCCTCCACGAAGAAACCATGGTGGTGGGAGAAATATGGTGCCAGAGGAAGATTTTAGAGCTTTGCAGAGGCAAGTTCAGGCTCTGCAAGAGGAGCTGCGTAGAGGGTTTGAGCCAAGGAGAGAAGAAGGTAGTGAAGATGAAGTTGAAGAAGAAGAGGACCAGTTTGAGGAAGAAGAAGAGGCAGTAGATCCTGCACAAGCTAGGTTATACAGAGCCATATCTCAGATTGGAAAGAGACCGAAGATGGAGGTTTCTACGTATTCTAGAAATCTTGATCCAGAGGAGTTGATTGACTGGATCAATGATTTGGAAGAATACTTTGAGTATGAGGAGGTTGAAGATCCTGATAGGGTCAAGTTTGCTAAGACCAAGCTGAAGGGTCATGCCAACATATGGTGGAAGGGAGTGCAGCTAGACATAAATAAAAGAGGAAAAGAAAGGATAACAAAATGGGAGCGGATGTTGGAGAAGTTGAAGAGGCAGTTCATCCCAGGTGACTATGAGTTGGATCTGCTAAAGAAAATGCAAGGTTTGAGGCAATCAAGTAAGTCTGTCAAAGAATACACAGAGGAGTTTTATAAAATTGTAATCAGAACAGGCCATTCAGAGGCCAACAAGGAGAAGGTAGCCCATTATATTAATGGGTTACGAGCAAGTATTCAAGAGGAGTTAAGTCTGGTCAGGATGACCACCATAGAGGATGCTTACCAGTTTGCCCTGAGGGTTGAAGAGAAGCTGAACAGAAGGTTTGAGAGCAAGCAAAGAGGAAGAGGTCATGGTGGAAGAACTGGTGGAAGAACAAATGGAGGATGAAATGAAGATTATAAGAAGAATGGAGAAGCTAGCAGTAGTCAGGACCAAAAGGGAGATAATGCTTACCACCCCCGTGATCAGAACAATGGTTACCAGAGAGGAAGAGGAAGGTCTGGATGAGGGTTTGGAAGAGGAGGATTTCATGGAACCTGTTTCCACTGTGGCGAAGAAGGACATCGAGCATACGAGTGTCCACAACACCAAGAGAGGACAAATAGGAGGCCTGAAGGTAATGCCCGAGCTACGGTCATTGATGAAGGTGCTAAATCTGAGCACTCTGAAGAAGCAGAAAGAGGAGAAGTGCTAATCACAAGGAGAGCCTTGTTGAATGAGGAGAGAGACCCAGATCAGAGGAAGAGCTTATTTTGCACAAGGTGTAAATGTGCAGGTAAGATCTGTAATATTATCATAGACAATGGTAGCACAGATAACCTAGTTTCAGAAGGAATGGTTACCAAATTGCAATTAGAGAGGAAGAGACACCCGCATCCATATCGGATTGCATGGTTACAGAAGGACCATAGGGCTTTGGTCAGTGAGCAATGCTTGGTAAAATTTAATATTGGGAATTACCGTGATGAGGTCCTGTGTGACATCCTGCCTATGGATGCTTGCCATTTGTTGTTGGGAAGGCCATGGCAGTTTGATCGGTGTGCAGTGCATGATGGTCATGCCAACACTTACTCCTTGACAAAGAATGGAGTGCGCCATAAGTTGAAGCCCCTGAAGGAGGTGGATGAAAAGGTATGTAGCAGTGCTAGAATCTATTTAGTTGAAGGGAGAAGGTTTTTGGATGGTTTGAAGCATGAGCATATGTGCTATGCATTAATTCCTAGAGTTAGGGAAGAAGAATGCAAAGATACCCCAGTAGAAGTCTTAGGTCTGTTAGAAGAATTTCCAGATATTATATCAGATAATGTGCCTGAGGGTTTACCACCAGTGAGGAAGATCAGTCACCATATAGATTTGGTACCAGGATCTAGTTTACCCAATAAGGCAGCCCATAGAATGACTCCTGTAGAAAGTGAGGAGCTAAACAGGCAAGTCCAAGAGTTGCTGAAAAAGGGACTGATTCGGGAGAGCTTGAGTCCATGTGCAGTACCTACAGTACTAGCACCAAAGAAATATGGAGAGTGGAGAATGTGTACAGACTCTCGAGCTATTAACAAGATCACCATAAAATACAGATTTCCATTGCCAAGGATGGATGATATTATGGACTGTTTGAGTGGAGCCAAGTACTTCACAAAGATTGACCTGAAGAGTGGGTACCATCAGATTCATGTCAGAGAAGGAGATGAGTGGAAGACAACCTTCAAGACCAGAGAGGGTTTGTATGAGTGGTTGGTCATGCCATTTGGGCTAACCAATGCGCCAAGCACATTCATGCGGCTGATGAATGAGGTATTGAAGGAGTTTTTAGGAAAATTTGTCATTGTCTATTTGGATGACATTTTAATATTTAGCAGGACCCTGGAAGAGCACCTGATGCATATCAGAAGGGTTTTTGAGAAGCTGAGGGAGGAGCAGTTGTTGATTAATTTGAAGAAGTGTAGTTTTGTGAAGAAGGAGTTAGTGTATCTGGGATTTGTCATCTCAGCCGAAGGTCTAAAAATGGACCCAGAAAAGGTGAGGGCTATCATTGAATGGCCTACTCCAAGAAGCATAACTGAGGTAAGATCATTTCATGGTCTAGCAAGTTTTTACAGAAAATTCATTAGAAATTTTAGCAGTATTTGTGCACCCCTTACAGAAACAATGAGAGGGGATAAGAAAGAATTTAAGTGGACCTTAGGAGCAGATAAGAGCTTTGATATGTTGAAGAAGAAGGTCACAGAGCAACCTATTTTGGCACTTCCAGATTTTAATAAGGTATTTCAGGTAGATTGTGATGCTAGTGGTAGTGCCATAGGAGCTGTATTGAGTCAAGAAGGTAAACCTGTTGCTTATTTTAGTGAGAAACTCAATGATGCTAGGAAGAAGTATTCAGTTTATGATCAAGAGTTTTATGCTATAGTTCAGGCTCTAAAGAAGTGGAGGCATTATTTGTTGCCAAAAGAGTTTGTTCTATATACTGATCATCAGGCCTTACAGTATATTAATAGCCAAGGGAAGCTAAATCAGAGGCACTTGAAGTGGGTTGAGTTTCTACAGAGTTATACCTTTGTGTTGAAGCACAGGAGTGGAAAGTCAAATAGAGTTGCAGATGCCTTAAGTAGAAGGCAGTGTTTGTTGATAGAAATGAAGGTGGAAGTTGTAGGGTTTGACGAACTTAAGGGTTTGTACCCTGAAGATCCTGATTTTGCAGAGGCTTGGAGGGCTTGCTTGGCACCTGTTACTTTGGACAGGACTAAGTGGTTGGATTTTCTGATCCAAGATGGAATGTTGTTTAGAGGAAATCAATTATGCATTCCAAGGAGTTCAATGAGGGAGAATCTAGTCAAGGAGAAACACAGTGGAGGGTTGGCTGGACACTTTGGTCGGGATAAGACCATTGCCCTTGTTAGTGAGAACTACTATTGGCCATAGTTGCAGCAAGATGTGAAGAGATTTGTGCAAAGTTGTAGAGTATGCCAGATGGCGAAGGGTGTGAGACAGAACACTGGATTATATCAGCCATTACCTGTACCAGAGAGACCATGGGAGGACATCAGCATGGATTTTGTTCTTGGCCTACCAAGGACACAGAGGGGAAATGACTCCATATTTGTGGTGGTTGACAGGTTTTCAAAGATGGCACATTTTATTCCCTGCCAGAAAACTAATGATGCAGTTCATGTTGCAGGTTTATTTTTCAAAGAGGTGGTACGACTTCATGGTCTACCAAAGAGTATAGTTTCTGACAGAGATACCAAGTTTGTTGGGTATTTCTGGAGAACCTTGTGGAAGAAATTGAAGACAGATTTGAAATTCAGTTCTGCATACCACCCACAGATTGATGGACAAACAGAGGTGGTGAATAGAAGTTTGGGTAATCTATTGAGATGCTTGATAGGAGATAAGCCCAAGGGATGGGATTTGGTTTTGCCATAGGTGGAATTTGCATACAACAATTCTGTCAATAGGAGTACTAACAAATCTCCATTCCAGATAATATATGGGAGCAGTCCAAGAAATGCTTCTGAGTTGAGGAAGATGGATACAGGGGAAAAGTGCAGTGCTGAGGTTGAGGACTTTGCAGAGCATCTGAAGAGCTTGCATGAAGAAGTGAAGAAGCATATTACTAAGATGAATACTCAATATAAGACAAGGGCAGACCAGAAGCGACGGTTTAAGGAATTTGAAGTGGGAGATGAAGTTATGGTCCATCTGAGAAAAGAAAGGTTTCCTGCTAAAACCTATAACAAGTTGAAGATGAAGAAGTTTGGACCATGCAAAATCATAGAAAAATGGGATTCAGGCAATGCATATGAAGTGGAATTGCCAAGTGGGCTTAACATATCACCTATTTTTAACATTTCAGATTTGGTAGAATACCATGAAGGAGACAATGGTGAGGGACCAGTAGCAGAATTGTGGAATATTCTAGCATCTACTCCAGATACGGAAGAGATAGAAGAGATCCTGGATACACGCATCGGCAAAAGTACCAAAAATAGGTAGTATGCAGAATATCTGGTTAAGTGGAAAGGCAGACCTGTTGAAGATTCATCTTGGTTGTCGAAGGCTGAGGTTGAACGCCTTGGTTTTCTTCCAACAATAGAGAAGTGAAGGTCACTTCTCAAAATTACCCTAGGTGTCTGATGCAGGAGCATCCAGTGGTGTAAGAGTGATCTTGCATCACCCAAAAAAAATTGTAATTTTTTAATTTTGTAAAACTAGTAAAACTAGTTTAACTTGCAGGAGATTTTTGAAGGTCTTAGAGGTCGAATTTGAGGATTTTTGGCTAGACGCGAGCCTTGGCGGAAGCCAAGGTCCCTCTTAGCTCGTTTCATGCCATTTTCGAAAACATGTTGTAATAGTCAATCGGGTCAACGAGTGCGAAGTTATGACCTCGACAAGTTGCCCCCAAAATTCAAATTTGAATTTTAATGGTTTTAGGTGGGAAAAAGGGAAAATAGGGTATTTGAGGGAATTTTCGAAATTGTAAAGGGGCTTCTTCTCTTGTATCCTTATTTTTGGCATGAAAGTAATGAAAGGTTTGATTCTCTGACTGGTTCAAAGGAAAAATACCTGTGTATCATTTGTTTGGTGTTGCTAGTGTAACGTGATCTACATCAAAGTTCTTAACCTATGGATATTGATTCTCCATCTATAGGTAAGATAACACTTCAACATCATCCATATTTTAAAATGTTGGATAAAAATTTCTAGAGAAGGTACACTAGAAGCCAAGCTAGTGAGATGAATTAAGTCTTGAAAAGACTTGAAAATTTGCACATGTATGGTGATGAAGACTCCCAAGAATCTAAGGGAGATGTAAACTATGCTTTAATGACTAGTGTAGAGCTAGAGCCATCTAGTTATGAAAAATCATGTAATCATGATGTATGGCAATAAGCCATGAAAGAGGAAATGACCTCTATAAAAAAGAATGATACTTGGGAGCTAGTGGAGCTTCCTAAGGGAAAGAAATGTATTGGATGTAAATGGATCTATAAGACCAAATTCAATGTTGATGGGAGCATTGAAAGACACAAGGCAAGGCTAGTAGCAAAAGGGTTTACTCAAAAGTATGGGATTGACTATGAGGAGACCTTTTCTCCTATTGCTAGACAAGAGACCATCAGACTAGTACTTTCCTTGGCTACCCACAAAGGGTGGAACATTAAACACATGGATGTTAAGAGTGCCTTTATCAATGGGTACTTGAAAGAAGAGGTTTTTGTGCAAAAACCTCAAGGATTTGAAGAACAAGGTAAGGAGCACCTTGTCTACAAACTGAAGAAAGTATTGTATGGCCCAAAGCAAGCACCGAGGGCATGGTACTCACACATTGATGGCTACTTTCAAAACTATGGATTCACTAGGAGAAAAAGTGAACCTACTCTCTACTACATGAAACAAGGTAAAGATATCCTTATTGTGTGCTTATACATGGATGATCTAATATTCATGGGTAGTAGTGATAAAATGAATGAGGATTTCAAGCACTCCATGATGAAAGAGTTTGAAATGAAGGATCTAGGTTTAATGCATTACTTCCTAGGAATGGAGGTACATCAAACAGGAAAAGGGATCTTCATATGTCAACAAAAATATGCTCATGATATGATCAAGAAATTTTCTATGAAGAAGTGCAAGTCATTGTAACTCCAACAGGTCATGGGATACAATTATGCAAAGAATATGGAGCATCAAAAGTTGAAAAGACCACTTACAGAAGCATGGTTGAGAGTCTAATATTCCTCACCAACACACGATCAAATATTAAATATGTTGTCTCTCTAACTTCATATACAAGAAACTAAAAGAATTTTGAGATATGTAAAGGGTACAATGGATTATGGGATCCATTACCACAAATGTAATTCTATGAAATTAGTTGGCTTTAGTGACAGTGATTGGGGCAGAAATATAGATGATAGAAAATCTACATCAGGGAATTGTTTTAGTCTTGGTTCAAGACTAATTACATGGAGTTCCAAAAAGTAGATAGTTGTAGAATTATCATCTACTAAAGCTGAGTACATAACAATCAAAAATTCTAGTACCCAAGATTTATGGTTGAGGAAAGTCCTTGAAGAAATTGAAGAGAAAAAAAGTGGTCCTACATGATTGTACTGTGACAATATGAGTGCCATCCAATTGGCACATAATCCTATCCACCATAGCAGGTCCAAGCATTTCTATATGAAGTATCACTTCATTAGAGACATGGTGGAGAAATAGGTGGTTGAGCTACGACATTGCAACACTTTGGACAACATGGCAGACATCTCCACCAAAGGAGTTGCTAAAGCTCAATTTATAAATTTGAGAGACTGTCTTGTTGGCCCTCTCAACTTTAAGGGGGAGAATGTTGAACTTTGCTAAGTTTGAAAGCCATTATTATCTTGCATAGCTAAATTTAAGATTAGCATATTTTCTAAGAAGTTGTTAAGAGATATTATGGGAAGAAGTATGAACAAAATCTATGTTTAGATTTTACGTAAAATATTGGAGCTCTAACCATGTTGAGCCCAAAATATATTTTCTCCATCCTATAAATGTAATCTCGTACAAGAATATTATATATGTGATTGATTTTCACAAATATGCAAAAAGATACATTTGTTTGTTTCCTTATATTTTAAAAATACACTTCATGCAACCCTAACCGAATGCTCAAGAGTTGGCTTATTTGCAAAGTGCCAGCCAAGCTACAATATTCTACCAAAGATTTAGCCAAGCTACTAAGTGGCTCTTCAAAATGTGACTCTTGACCACCTTGAAAACCATGTTGGGTGTTGACTACATTGATCGCCTTGTGTTGAGTCTGTTGGTCTACCTAGGAAATCGTGCCACTTACCACTTACCTTGAACATTTGCAAAACATTTTTTTTTTTTAAATGATCATGGCATTTTGGTTATATATGTGGACTGCGCGGAGATCTGTGTGGCGGCTTCCAAGATGGACAACGCAAAATATTATGGCGGCTATAAAACTCCGAACAACCTACCCGAATTCGTGATGACTACCGATTCCACCATGTAAATATATATATATATATGTTATATATATATATATATATATATATATATATATATATATATATATATATATATATATATATATATATATATATATATATATAAAATATTCTACCAAACAAATAATTACATTCTTTAAAATGGTTACATAAAATGGCCCCACTTGTCTAAGCACTTCAATTGGTACATACCATTATAAAATATCATTAAAATAAGATCCCCATGTTGGAAAGGGGTCATTACATAATAATATGAGAATTACATATTAATGTTAGGATGGGGTCCTAACATGCCCTTCCCCTTAAAAAATATTTATCCTTAAAGCTAGAGATGAGGAAATTGTTGTTGTAGTTGTTGGAGACACTCCTAAGTAGCATATTTAGGTGTAATCCGTACCATTGAACAAGAACCATAGTGATGACATGGTTGCAAAGGGTGCATGATATTCAGTCCAAAATTTATTTAGGCTCGAGCAGGATGAAACCTTCTTACTCCAGTTTTGGTAAAGTGGATTGAAATTGTACCTTATTTTCCACAATCTTATTGAGATAAGAGATATGAAAGACTAGATAGAGTTGTGATGTAGTCAAAAGGTCTAATTTATAGGCTATTGAGCTAATTCACTATAATACATGGTAAGGTCCATAGTATTTGGAAGCTAGTTTTTTGCATCTACAATTGGAGTGATGACTATTTGTAGGGTTACGAGCAAAGAAAAATTATATCTCATACTTCAAAGCCACACTCAAAATGATGTTGATCAAATTGTTGATGCATACAGTTTTGGGTTAACTTAAGATTCATCTTAAGTTGTTAGAGGACTACATAATGTTGATTGAGGGTGGTGTCTACAGTAAAAACCTTGGAGCTTCTTGGAATGTAGAAGGAAGGTGTTTATGGAGGATAATCGTATATTGCTTCAAAGGGGGTAACCTTGGTCATGGTGTGTTATGAAGTATTATACCACCAATGAGAATTGTAAGATGTTTTTCTTTGAAAAATCCTACTATCTTCATCATCTAAGGGTCAAGATTCTTGCAAGTACATGGACAAAGATTTTTTGTTGTGGTTCTTCTTATGTTTTGCCCTCATACTAAGGTTGTTCCTCTGGTGGTTCTACTCCTTCATCATGTTGTTCATTCATTACTGATTCCTCTACATATAACAAAAATAACTTCTTTTGGATGCATTTATGCCCTAATAAATACTTCTCATCACAATTATAACATACACCTTGTGCTTGAATGGGCATCCATTTTATCTGTAGTCAATCGATTTATCAGGGTAGACTTATTGCTAGGATTCAATGTGAACTTGGAGAGAAATGTGGATTTGGCCTATGGAAATTCAGATGATCTCCTTTGGTCCAAATTTGTTAATCCTATGGGCATAATATCAACCTTGATATCATATTTCAATCCACTAATAAAACAACTCTAAAAAATGAAGACCTATGGGCATAATATCAACCTTGATATCATATGTCAATCCACTAATAAAACAACTCTAAAAAATCCTTCATTCAACCCCTTTGTCCTATTAGCTAGTTTTTCAAATTGAGTCTAATATTCACAAATAGTAGAGGTTTGTTTCAATTTGGTCAAGGCTCTTGTAAAGTCCTCATACTCACTAGGACCAAAATGAGTGAGTAATTGGGACTCAAAATCTTCACAAGAAGGGTTTAAAGTCATGTTTTGTAACCATTTATACCATTGTAGGCCTTTAGATTCAACGTTAAAAGATGTCATTGTGACCCACAAATATCAGGGTACATTATGAAGTTTGAAGAACTGATATGCTCGACACAACCAACCATCAACATATTTTCCATTACTCTTAGGAAAGTCTAATTTAGGCATCTTAAATGGGTTATCTATGTCAAAAATACAATGATAGCATTATTTCCCTTTATTGACTCCTTTCTCTTTATTGCTTGAACTACCACCTAATCCTTTAGTGTTATGATAGTCAAACACTTTTGGGGCTTCCCTTTATCGGTCTCCCACCTCTAGAATTCTTTTTTTTCAAATTTAGTTTTGGATTTAATCTGGTTAACTCTTATAACTTGCATTTGATCTCTCATCTATTTTACGTCGTAGGTTATTAAGTGTAAAATTTATTTACTCCATATAGTGGCTTTGTTCTAACTTCTATGCTCCTCTCGTCCCTCTAGCCATATTTGTATGATTTGGATCAATTCCAAAAATTTAATAAATATAGAAGTGTTTGGGTGCTATATATAAAAATAATCAGCTAAAAAATGGATACAATGGGCTAGGTCTCACAATGATATTTTTTGACACCCTAGAAAAAGTGCATGAAGGCTATATATCAAAATGATAAAAGAGAATCACAATGAGCTATATCCTACAACCATATTTTTTTAGCATCCCAGGATTACAATTTTTTATGTTTTATGTACAATTTTTTTCTAGGGAAGCATTGTCTTCAAGTGTTATCTAATTTTCTCCTAGAGTCTTGGTTCACGAAAAAATATTGATTTTTTTTGACACCCCTCAAGCAGACTCTACAATGTCCATTACTAACAACTATTCTATTTGAATATATCTTAATTGTTCTAATTGTATAATTGGTAACTATATGACCAAATCTATTTGGACTATTTTAATTCATACATGACTATTACAGATAGACCCTATTTGGACTATTACTAATTGTGTAATTGATAACTGCACTATCAAAATTTGTCTGGATTGTTACTAGTAGACCCTATCTATTGAGCAAGGTGCAGCAAAAGTATTGCAAAAGTATTGTCATTGTTGTCAACACAGACAGATTGATGCAGTTGATGTAGTTCAGAGGTTAGTCAGAACAAATACAGTGAATTTCCAAGAAGAAAGAAGTGGCCCAGATTCAAAAATTTGCAGAAAAAGACAAGTAAGAAAACTGTCGCGATATCGCGACATGTTTTCTATCGTGATTTCGCGACAAAAATGAGGAGAGAGAAGGTGCAGCCGAAAATGTCATGATTTCACGACAAAAATGAGGAGAGAGAAGGCGTAGCCAAAAATGTCACGATTTCACGACATATCGGAGGAGAGAGAAAAATCTAGAGAAACTATCGCGATTTCGCGACATGCTGGAAGGAAAGAAGCAAAGTTGAAAAACTGTCACGATTTCACGACATGTTTGGAGTAAAGGCGCCAAGGATGAAAAGTGTCACGATTTCGCAACAAGTTCGGTGAAGAAGCACTAAGAATGAAAACTGTCACGATTTCGTGACAGATTCGAAAGAAAAGCACTAAGGGCGAAAAGTGTCGCGATATCGCGACACGTCGGGTTTTCATGACCCGAAGAGGAGAGAGAACGTACGGCAAAAAAAGTGTAGTGATTTCGCTACATGTTGAAGTTTCGCGGGCTGAAGCAAATTTGGAAGCGCAAGACACAAAGTTGTAGCGATTTCGCTACATGTAGGATTTTTGGAGGCCGAAGGAAAGAGAAAGTACAAAGGGAAAAAGTTGTAGCGATTTCGCTACATGCTAGTTTTTCGGAGGCTGCAACAAAGAAAAAGTGCCAAGTCGAAAAGTTGTAGCGATTTTGCTACATGTCTTGATTTCGCTAGTGCATGAAGTGAGAAATGTACGGATGCGAAAGATGTCGCGATTTCGCGACATGTTGCATTTTCGCGGGCGAAAAGCAAAGAACAGCGCTAACGCAGAAAAGCGTCGCAATTTCGTGACATGTTTCGATTTCACTGAGGCTTACGAAGAAAAGTGTATGGCAATAAAAAGTGTCACGATTTTGTGACGTGTTCCATTTTCGCGGGTGCAAGCGAAGTAGAGTGCAGGAAAGCAAAAAGTGTCACGATTTCGCGACATGTCCCATTTTCGCGGGTAGGAGACAGAAAAGAGCTTGATGCAGCGAAAGGGTCACGATTTCACGACATGTCTCATTTTCGTGGGTAGGAGACAGAAAAGAGCTCGATGCAGCGAAAGGGTCACGATTTCGTGACATGTCTCGTTTTCGCGAGTAGGAGACAAAAAAGAGCTAGAGGCAGCAAAATGCATTGCAATTTTGTGACATGTTCTGTTTTCATAGGTGCATGCCGAGATAAGGTCTAGGAGGTGGAAAACATCACGATATCATGACAGGTCAGGTTTTTGTGGTCAACAGTCCAAAAAAAGTCAAATGGGCAGAAATGTCATGATATCGCGATAGGTAATAGTTTGGCGGGTAAAAGTCGAAGAAGCATGCACAGTGACAGGTGTCAAAAAAGTGCAAAGGAAAATCATGCAGCCAGTTACGTAAGAGTTAACTGGAGTCAGATCTACAGTTACACAGTGACAGGTTTTGGGGAAAGCATAGAGGAAATTCATGCAGCCAACCATGTAAAAGTTAACTGGAGTTACAAGGGAAGTTACGGAACAGCGTATTAAAGAAAAGAACGGCTGTTGCAGGGCCATGATGCTGCATGGCTGGAAAAAGTGTAGAATTACAGATAATCCCAATAAACAAGAAATCCTCTCGGTGGTTGCGTGTGTCAGACATGGAAGTTGTGGGCAGAAAATAAAGTTCAATGCAGAATTGAAAAGAGTGCCATCAAAAAGTGTAAAGGTGCCGAGAGGGCAGTTACGTAGAGGTTAAAAGAAAAGAATGACAGAGCATCAAAACACGAAAAAAGGCTGTCAAGTTGCACAAAAAAAGCTATCAGTATGAGCAGAGTAGACTGTCAGAATAAGTTAGAAAGAAGCGGCTAAAATATAGAGCGCGTCAGAGAGAGTTTGACAGATTGAACGGAGCTTAGAATGCATGGAAAAATGGAGGGAAAAATAGAGCCATTTTTTGAAATAGCCATTCGATTGAACCGAGTATAAAGAATTGAACAAGCGCAGTAAGTGAGGCTACTGCAACCGTGTTTTATCTTGAAAAATAAAAAAGGGCGTGTTTGGGTAAGAGTGTTGTATGAATAATAGCTATAAAACTAAAACCTGCATATTATTCTTGAAAATCAAAAGAGAGGTTTTAGATTGTAATAGAAGATATTGAGTTTCTAACAATCCTCTTTATGCTTCTATGAAATTGATTTGAATGAGCAATAGACCAGTGAGGGTCTTGTAAAAGAGAAGGCATTTTTTTTTTGTCCAACTATTATTCAAAATAAAAATCCAAGTTGGTGCTTGGTAAAAGGGGTTGGTGCTCCTATCTGTTGTAGTAGATAAATCAGGGGTTGGTGCTCCTTCTAGTGGGTGCTGGTAAACTATTTGTAAAGATTGAATCCTTGCAAAGGCTAGATTTGGATTGTGGTCCAAACAGTCATTATTTGAGGAGTAGCCACATCGGTGAACCTCGTTAAATATTGTGTTGTGTGATGCTCTTGTGTTATACTTGCTATATTTGTTGTTAAGCTTGCATTTTAAGTTTAAGAGTTGCAAATTCAAATTTTAAATAGTTACACTGATTCACCCCCCCTCTTAGTGTCATTGTGAGAATATCAATTGGTATCAAATCCAGGTACCTGAATAAGCTTAATCAGCTAAGGTGATCTTGGAAGATACACAATGGCCGATGGTGAAGGATTTTCTTCCAACAAAGCTCCTTTGTTCGATGGAAAAAATTACTCTTTCTGGAGACTCAGGATGCAGACATATCTGTGTGCATTGGGATATGACATTTGGGAATCTGTTGAAAATGGATACACAATACCCTCTCGCTCCTCCATCGGATGCGAGTGAGAAGAAAAATTTTGAGAACAACTCTAAAGCTAAGATTGCTATTATGTGTGGGTTAGTAGACAGTGAATTGATAAGGATCATGAGCTGTAAATCGGCAAAAGACATATGGGACAAACTGCAAAGCATTCATGAAGGAGATGGCAAGATCAAGGAAGCCAAGCTGCAAACACATCGAGCCCAGTTCGAAGCATTAAAGATGAATGATGATGATAACATAGAGGCCTATATGCTAAGAGTAAATGGAATCATAAATGCTATCAGAGGACTTGATGAGAAAATAGAAGATGCAGTTGTTGTGAAGAAGGTATTAAGAACTCTCCATAAAAGATTTGATGCTAAAGTTTTTGCCATAGAAGAAGCTAAAGATTTAAATTTTTTTAGTATGGATGAAATGCATGGTTCTTTAACAACATATGAAATGAGAATAGGACAAACTAAACCCTCAAACAGAGAAGCGGATTTTCAAGCTCAAAAAAATATAAGAGCTAAACAAGAATTTGAGGAAGAAGAATCTGCAGATGAAACTGAAGCAAACTTTGTTAGGAAACTAATAAAGGGAAAAGGAAAGTATAGAGGTAAGCTACCGTTCAAGTGCTTCAACTGTGGAGGCATCGGGCACTTTGCAGCAAAATTCCCAATGAATGAGAAAAACAAAAGTTATGAAGGGACACACCAAGAAAGAAGTGTCTGGAAGAAGAAACCACATTTTAGAAAGAGGAACTTCAAGAAGAAAAGTTTCATTTCCAAGAATTTTGACTCTTCTAAAGACAGCTCCAGTGAGGACTCTGAAGAAGAAACTGGTGAAGCCTTGTTCATGGCTTTTGAAGAAGAAAGAACAGAGGAAACCCAGGAGTGTGATGAAAAATTAGAGGATGAGGCTGAGGTAGATCTGGAAGGTGAGTTGGTTGCTGCACTTGAAGAATTAAGTACATAAAGGAAAAAGAATAAAAAGATTTCAAGAAAATTTGAAGATGCCAATGAATTAATAATTAGTTTGAAAGTACAGACTGAAGAATTTAAGAAAAAGTCTAAAGATTTTGAAGCACAGCTAACCATGAAAATAGATGAGTGCAATAAGCTAGAAGAAGACATAGTTAGATTAAGGATGTAGCTAGAAGAGATGAATCGGAAATTGAGTTGTCATCATAAATTTGAAGACAGTTCTGCAAAGCTGAATAAAATGTTAAATAATCAAAGGCCTACAGGCATCAAATTTGGTTTGGGCTTTGATGAAGGAGAATCCTCAAAGGATTCAAAGGCTATAACTGTAGAACCAATAAATAATAAAGACAAGATCAGGGTTGATCAAGAAAAACCGTATCATGCAAAAGAAAACCATAAGGCCAAGCATGAAAGAAGTACTGCCAATGATGGATTCACCAAAGTCACATATCAAAGAAGAAGAAGACCCATGGCTCCTACTACAACATGGCAACAACCATTACCCAGGTACACTCGTTCTTTTTTTGGTTATTGTTTTAAATGCAATGCTTATGGTCATAAAATTTCAAATTGTAGATATAATGTAAAACAAAGGAATTTCACTAGTAGAAATACTTTTTCACCTTTAATAGATTATGTTGTAGAATGTTATAACTGTCATAACTTCAAACATATTGCAAGAAATTGTCGTAGCTCTTTTGCAGGAAATAAATATCAGGGAAGAAAGTATCAATCAACTGGATTGAAACAAAACATAAAATTTCCTGAAAAATAGTCACAAGCCAATGAAAGGGAAAAGGTAAAACAAGTGACCAGATCTGCTATCAAATCACAGTGGAAAGAAAAGGAGCAACCTAAGAAATACAAGGAATCCGTAATCATTCAAATAGCTCTCAAAGCCCAGAATAAATCTGCACCTTGGATTCTGGACAGTGGATGCTCCAGTCATATGACAGGAGATAAACAAAAGTTTGATAAGTTACAGACTTACGAAGGTGGTTATGTAAAATTTGGAAACAATGATGGAGCCAAGATAGTAGGAAAAGGATCAGTTAAGTTAAGTGACAGAAAAATCAACTCTAAAGAAGTCCTTTTTGTGGTGGGTCTGAAGCATAACTTATTGAGTGTAAGTCAAATTTGTGACAGAGGTCATGAAGTAATTTTTAAGAAGCAGGGTTGTGAAGTAAGAAAGACAAAAAATGGAAAGTTAATAGCCACTGGACTGAGAACTTCTGAAAATCTGTATACTCTCTCAGAGACTTCAGAAGGAGCTTGCTTGGTTGGATAGGAAGAAGAAAATTGGCTGTGGCACAAGAGACTCGGTCATATAAGCTTTGACAATCTGGTAAAAATCAGCACAAAAAGGGCAGTAAGAGATATACCCACTATTGGTAAACCTTCGAATAGTATTTGTGAGTCATGCCAAAAGGGGAAGCAAACCAGAGCCACTTTCAAAGCAAAAGAGTACTTCACAAGCAAGCCGTTAGAACTAATTCACACTAATTTATTGTTGAGCAAAGTGTAGCAAACAGTATTGTCATTGTTGTCAACACAGTCAGACAGATTTATTGATGCAATGGACAAGAGTTTATTGAACAGCAAGGTGCAGCCAAAGTACAATGGATAGGAGTTCAGTGTTGAGTAAGGTGTTGTAGGAGGATTGTCATTGTTGTCAATACAGTCAGTTAGATCTAATGATGCAATGGACAGGTAGTTTAGAAGTCACTCAGATGTAGAGGATAAAGTTCAAAAGTTAGTCAAATCATGAGTCCTTAAATGATAGATGCACAGAAACAGAAAACATAATTCAGAATGAGAAGAAGAAGTCTTCAGAACCTGAGATGTCAAGAAGCGGAAAGGTTTTTTGTGAAAACCAAGGCAGTCAAAATAAAAAGTTTTATTTAAAATCATGGATAACAGATTTGAAATGGGTTTTTATTAAAACCCAAGTTGGCTCTTCGTTTCATTGAAAAATATGCCTCGATGATGAAGATATTTAAATAGGCAGTCAAAATAAAAAGTTTTATTTAAAATCATGGATAACAGATTTGAAATGGGTTTTTCTTAAAACCCAAGTTGGCTCTTCGTTTCGTTGAAAAAGATGCCCCGGTGATGAAGATATTTAATTTTAAATATTTAGTTTAAATTTTATTTTATTTAAAATTTAAATTAAAATATTAAATTAAATTAAAAGGGCCGACATGTTACTATTTCATGGCAATAAGCTTCAGGAGGGTGACGAAGGTGGAGAAGAGTTTGAGGCCGACAAAGTTAAATCTGGGCCGACGGATTTTAGGGTTTGGTAGCCGACAATTTCTAGGGTTTTGCAGCCGACATTCTTAGGATTACAGCCAATGGATTTTAGGGTTTGGCAGCTAACAAATTATAGGGTTTCTCAGTCGACGTTCTTCTAGGGTTTGTTTCTAAAAATTTCTTCTATAAAAGCAAGGGTACTTCGAGTTTGAAAAATGGGGTGTTAAGATAAAGTGCAAATGCGGGCATAGTGTTTGTGGAAGTGATAGTTCTTTGGAGTTGCAGTAAGGTGTGCGTTGCGATGAGATAATGTGCGAAGAGCGAGTAGAATGACTTGTGCGAAGATAAGAGCACGATGTGTAGAAGTTGTGTTCTAAGTCCGAAGTGACAGTGCACAGTTTACAGAAGTGATTGATCATCTGAATGCAGCAGAGAGTGCAAAGAAGTACAGAGAAGAGGTGGAATAGTGTGACTCATTTTGCGTAGAAGCAACATAATGCAAAAAAAATAGCAGACCGTGAAAATTGAGGTGAAAGTTTTATTCTGTAATTTTTATTATTGTCTTCCAAGTTGTTGCTTGGATTAAGGGGTTGGTGCCTCTTTCCAGTAGGTGCTGGTAAAATAGGAGTTGGTGCTCCATTCTGTTGAAGCAGATAAAGTTAAGGGGTTGGTGCTCCTTCCAGTTGGTGCTGGTAAAGGATTATGTAAAGTTGTAGCTTTGCATTGACTGGATTTGGATGGTAGTCCAAGCGAGTCTTTTGAGGAGTAGCCACATTGGTGAACCTCGTTAAAATGCTGTGTTATATGTGATGCTTTCTTGTTGCATTTAGTATCTCTTTTATCTACTTTAAACTGTTGCTGGTTTTAAAATCATATGTTTTAGAAATTTTAAAGAACACACTGATTCACCCCCTCTCTCAGTGTCATTGTGATTACAACAATTATGTGGACCCATGAGAACAAAAAGCATAAATGGATACAAATATTTTATGCTGTGTATATATGACTATTCCAGAATGACATGGGTACTATTTTTGAAACTTAAATCAGAAGCCTTTGATATGTTCAAAACTTTCAAAAATCTTGTTGAGAATCAATCGGGAAAAAGAATTAAATGTTTAAGATCAGATAGAGGAGGAGAGTTCATTTCAAATGAGTTTGCAGAATACTGTGAAAAACATGGGATTAGAAGACAGTTTTCGGCAGCAAGAACACCTCAGCAGAATGGAGTAGTAGAAAGAAAGAACAGAACTATGCAAGAAATGGCACAGACCATGTTGACAGAGAGTATAATTGCTGACAGGTTTTGGAAAGAGGCAGTTCATACTACAGTTTATATCCAGAATAGGTGCATGTTGAGGCCGCATGAAAGCAAAACACCTTATGAATTGTGGTTTGGCAAAAAGGCTACAACAAAATACTTCAAAGTGTTTGGCAGCAAGTGTTACATTAAAAGAACTGAAGAAAATCTTGGCAAGTTTGAAGATAGAGCTGATGAAGGTATTTTTCTTGGTTACTCAACAAAAAGCAAAGCTTACACATGCTACAACAAAAGACTAAAGAAAATTGTGGAGAGTGCGGATGTTAAGGTTGATGAAGGTAGGAAACAAGAAATCAGCAATAATGAAAACTACTCGACTTATGAAGAATTTATTGAAGAAGATGAAGATCAAGAAAAATGAGAAAGATAGAAATCAGATTCAGATGATTTAGAAATAGAAGAAAACAGGAAATTCAAAATAGGAAGCTGACAGAAAAATCATCTCAGAGAGCAGATTATTGGGGAACCCACAGTTGGCATTCAAACAAGAAGAAGAGTAGTAAACAACTACTCTCTTTTATCCAACATTGAGCCCACAAATATTATTGAAGCAAGCACAGATGAAAGCTGGATGGAGGCAGTTAATGAAGAACTAGATCAAATTGAGAAAAACAAAACCTGGGAATTAGTACCAAGGCCTGAAAATAAAAACATAATCGGTACTAAATGGATATTTCGAAACAAACTGAATGAAGACGGACAAGTTGTAAGGAATAAAGCAAGATTGGTCTCTAAAGGATATGCTCAAGTTGAGGGGATTGATTTTGAAGAAACTTTTGCACCAGTGGCCAGACTTGAAGCAATCAGACTATTTTTGGCTTTAGCAGTTCATAGGAATTTCAAAGTTTATCAGATGGATGTGAAATCAGCATTTCTAAATGGAAATCTTGAAGAAGAAGTGTATATTGAATAGCCTAATGGTTTTCAACTCTGTGATAATCCTAACTTTGTTTGCAAGCTGAAGAAAGCATTGTATGGCTTGAAACAAGAACCTAGAGCTTGGTATGCAAGATTGGATAGCTATCTCACTAAGCAAGGATTCAATAAAGGTATGGTGGATAGCAATTTATATATCAAAACTGAGAATGGCAATTTCATTGTCCTTGTTGTTTATGTAGATGATATAATATTTGGGAGCAACAATGATGAATCATGCAAAGACAGCAAATAAAATGCAGAAAGAATTTTAAATGTCTATGATTGGTGAACTTTCATATTTCCTCGGACTACAAGTTAATCAAACTGAAAAGGGGATTTTTATTTCCCAAATTAAATATGTGAAAGAAATGCTGAAAAAGTTCACTATGGAGGATAGCAAGCCTGTTAGCACTCCCATGACAACTAGCTGCAAGTTGAGCAAGGATGAAAAATCTCCAGATGTTGATCAAACAATGTACAGATCTATGATAGGGAGCCTACTGTATTTGACAGCCACCAGACCAGATATCTTACAGGCAGTTTGCATGGTTGAAATATTTTAGGCTAGTCCCAAAGAGACTCATGTGACAGCTGTGAAAATGATTTTTAGGTACCTCAAGGGTACTATGGAGTATGGGCTATGGTATCCAAAAGGAAAAGACTTCACTCTTTTTGCATATTCTGATGCAGATTGGGCATGATGTATTGATGATAGAAAAAGTACCAGTGGAGGAGCATTTTATCTTGGAGATAAGTTGGTAGCATGGCACAGCAAGAAACAAGAATCAATCTCTCTATCCACAGCAGAGGCTGAATACATTGCAGCAACAACATGCTGTACACATATATTATGGATGAGACAAACACTGAAAGACCTTGGTATTCACTTCAATGAGCCAATTTCAGTTAAATGTGATAACACTAGTGCAATAAACATCTCAAAGAATCCGGTTATGCATTACCGCACCAAACATATTGCAATCCGGTATCACTTTTTGAAAGATAAAGTTGCAGAAGGAGAGGTCAAATTGGAGTTTGTTCCAACCACAGAGCAAGTAGCAGATATATTCACTAAACCATTGCCCAAGGAAGTTTTTGAGTACCTTCGGAGTAAGCTGGGAGTGGTCACACTACCCAAGCACTGACTAGCTATAGGAAACACATTCTCAGGGGGAGCATTAAATCATTTATGCCTGAGAATGTTGTGCATAGACTCAGGGGGAGTCTGCAGCAGCCCTTTGGTATTATTGGCAAAGGGGGAGAAGAATTACTACAGGAAATTGAAATTACAGGAAATTGCACAGGTGTTGCCAACAATTCCAAAGGGGGAGATTGTTGAGAAATTGTCAACACAGAAAGATTGATGCAGTTGATGCAGTTCAGAGGTCAGTCAGAACAAATACAGTGAATTTCCAAGAAGAAAGAAGTGGCCCAGATTCAAAAATTTGTAGAAAAAGACAAGTAAGAAAACTGTCGCGATATCGCGACATGTTTTCTGTCACGATTTCGTGACAAAACTAAGGAGAGAGAAGGTGCAGCCCAAAATGTCATGATTTCATGACAAAAATGAGGAGAGAGAAGGCGCAGCCAAAAATGTCACGATTTCACGACATATCGGAGGAGAGAGAAAAAGCTAGAGAAACTGTCGCGATTTCGTGACATGCTGGAAGGAAAGAAGCAAAGTTGAAAAACTATCGCGATTTCGTGACATGTTTGGAGTAAAGGCGCCAAGGATGAAAAGTGTCACGATTTCATGACAAGTTCGGTGAAGAAGCGCTAAGGATGAAAACTGTCACGATTTCGTGACAGATTCAAAAGAAAAGCACTAAGGGCAAAAAGTGTCACGATATCGCGACACGTCGGGTTTTCGTGACCCAAAGAGGAGAGAGAATGTACGGCAACAAAAGTGTAGCGATTTCGCTACATGTTGAAGTTTCACGGGCTGAAGCAAAGTTGGAAGCGCAAGGCATAAAGTTGTAGCGATTTCGCTACATGTAGGATTTTCGGAGGCCGAAGGAAAGAGAAAGTACAAAGGGAAAAAGTTGTAGCGATTTCGCTACATGCTAGTTTTTCGGAGGCTGCAACAAAGAAAAAGTGCCAAGTCGAAAAGTTGTAGCGATTTCGCTACATGTCTTGATTTCGCTAGTGCATGAAGTGAGAAATGTACGGATGCGAAAGATGTCGCGATTTCGCGACATGTTGCATTTTCGCGGGCAAAAAGCAAAGAACAGCGCTAAGGCAAAAAAGCGTCGCGATTTCACGACATGTTTCGATTTCGCTGAGGCTTGCGGAGAAAAGTGTACGGTAGTGAAAAGTGTCACGATTTCACGACGTGTTCCATTTTCGCGGGTGCAAGCGAAGTAGAGTGCAGGAAAGCAAAAAGCGTCACGATTTCGCGACATGTCCCGTTTTCGCGGGTAGGAGATAGAAAAGAGCTCAATGCAGCGAAAGGGTCACAATTTTATGACATGTCTCATTTTCACGGGTAGGAGACAGAAAAGAGCTCGATGCAGCGAAAGGGTCGTGATTTCATGACATGTCTCGTTTTCACGGGTAGGAGACAGAAAAGAGCTAGAGGCAGCAAAATGCGTCGCGATTTTGTGACATGTTCTGTTTTTGCGGGTGCATGCCGAGATAAGGTCTAGGAGGCAAAAAATGTTGCGATATCGTGACAGGTCAGGTTTTCATGGTCAACAGTCCAGAAAAAGTCAAATGGGCAGAAATGTCACGATATCGCGACAGGTAATAGTTTGGCGGGTAAAATCCGAAGAAGCATGCACAGTGACAGGTGTCAAAAAAGCGCAAAGGAAAATCATGCAGCCAGTTATGTAAGAGTTAACTGGAGTCAGATCTGCAGTTACACAGTGACAGGTGTTGGGGAAAGCATAGAGGAAATTCATGTAGCCAACCATGTAAAAGTTAACTGGAGTTACAAGGGGAAGTTACGAAACAACGTATTAAAGAAAAGAACGGCTGTTGCAGGGCCGTGATGCTGCATGGCTGGCAAAAGTGTAGAATTATAGATAATCTCGATAAACAAGAAATCCTCTCGGTGGTTGCGTGTGTCAGACATGGAAGTTGCGAGCAGAAAAGAAAGTTCGACATAGAATTGAAAAGAGTGCCATCAGAAAGTGTAAAGGTGCCGAGAGGGCAGTTACGTAGAGGTTAAAAGAAAATAATGACAGAGCATCGAAATGCAAAAAAATGCTGTCATGTTGCATAGAAAAAGCTATCAGTATGAGCAGAGTAGACTGTCAGAATAAGTCAGAAAGAAGCGGCTAAAAGACAGAGCGCGTCAGAGAGGGTTTGACAGATTGAACGAAGCTTAGAATGCATGGAAAAATGGAGGGAAAAATAGAGCCATTTTTTGAAATAGCCGTTCGATTGAACCGAGTATAAAGAATCAAACAGGCACAGTAAGTGAGGTTACTACAACCGTGTTTTATCTTGAAAAATCAAAAAGGGTGTGGTTGGGTAAGAGTGCTGTATAAATAACAGCTACAGAACTGAAACCTGCATATTATTCTTGAAAATCAAAAGAGAGGTTTTAGATTGTAATAGAAGATATTGAGTTTCTAACAATCCTCTTTATGCTTCTATGAAATTGATTTGAATTAGCAATAGACCAGTGAGGGTCTTGTAAAAGAGAAGACATTTTTTTTTGTCCAACTATTATTCAAAATAAAAATCCAAGTTGGTGCTTGGTAAAAGGGGTTGGTGCTCCTATCTGTTGTAGCAGATAAATTAGGGGTTGGTGCTCCTTCTAGTGGGTTCTGGTAAACTATTTGTAAAGATTGAATCCTTGCAAAGGCTGGATTTGGATTGTAGTCCAAACAGTCATTATTTGAGGAGTAGCCACATCGGTGAACCTCGTTAAATCTTGTGTTGTGTGATGCTCTTGTGTTATACTTGCTATATCTATTTTTAAGCTTGCATTTTAAGTTTAAGAGTTGCAGATTCAAATTTTAAATAGTTACACTGATTCACCCCCCCTCTCAGTGTCATTGTGAGAATATCACTATCATGACTTCCACTTTCACCACCAGTTCTTTTTGTCATCTATTTTTGTTCAATTTATGTGGTGAAAGTGTGATTTTATTAGTATGCTCAATTTTTACCGTGGGGTTTTTGACATTCAAGATAAACAAAAATAAAACTACTCCAAAAAAGGGCTTTAATGACAATCAAAATAAGGTAATTTTTTAAGGTAGTAAAAAACCATCTTAATAGATCCTAAGAGGGCAGTTAAAAATTGACCTCTTAGGATAACCACCCTCTCAGGGTCACCCTAAGAGGGTGGTTTATAACTGCCCTCTTAGGTCACCCTAAGACAATCATTTTAAATTGTCGTCTTAAGGCGACCTATGAGGGCAGTTTTAAACCACTATCTTAGATATAAGAGGGTAGTTTAGATAAAACTAAGAGGGATGTTTATAACCACCCTCTTAGGGCCTCAACAAAAACAAAACATAAATATCGTAGGAAAATCCCAAATATGAGCATTTTGGCACTTTGAGGATTTTAGCAGCACGCGATGGAGGGATCATGGGAATAGCAGAGCTAGGGCTTTAAGTATTTTGCAGTGCATGATGGAGGGACCGCAAAAATAGTAGAGCTAGGGATTTGAGAATTTTAGTAGCATAGGGACCACAGGAATAACAAATCTAGAGCTTTGATCATTTTAGCAGTGCATAATGGAGGGACCATGGGAGTAGCAAATCCAGGGCTTTGAGAATTTTAGTAGTGTGCAATGGAGGGATCGCAGGAATAGCAAAATTAGGACTTTGAGCATTTCAGTAGTGCATGATGAGGGGATCGGGTATAGCATAGCTTAAACTTGAATATAAACTTTTTTATTTTTATATGAAAACTTTAAACTTGAGTATAAGAGTTGATCTTATACCATTTAATATAAAAAACTTATATTGTGACAAGTAGATATTTGAATATATTTTTTAATTACATATACATTTGATCTAAAATGTTTATGTATTTAGGTGTTCTCTCTATTTTAATTTAGAGCTTCGTTGGGTCTTATCTCAGTTTTTATATTTATTAATACCAATATGAAAACCCTAATGAGAGGCTAGATTTCGTATTTGGGTGTTATTTCTATTTTCATTTAGAGCTTTGTTTGGTCTTCCTTCAGTTTTTAGTTTTATTAATACCAATAAGAAAACCCTAATGAGAGGCTAGATTTCAGTGGTAATTCAAACCTAAGAATTTTCCAACATGGAAGAAAGGAATTTATCTTTAATAGACAATAGTTTCAACCATGAGTGGTTATTCTATTAGAATGGCCTCAAATTGATATTTCCTATCTTTGAATTGAGTATCTCTTTGGCAAAGTGATTATTTCCTATCTTTGAATTAACAACAACCTCTAAATTTTTCTTACCAATATTTCCCTCATGGGCACCCTTTCCTACATTTGCTATTTAGCATTAGAAGAGTAACATGTACACCACCTTCAACACAATTATACCATTTTATTTAATCTTATAGTTACATGTGTTTTGAGACTCATTGGCATTATACAAACCTAAAGATTTGTGCTTTGAAACTAGTTCTCTTGATCTAAGAGAAGGGGGTATGTACACACAGGCCTAAACATGATACAAACTATTAGGTAGATATCATAGAGAGTGACAAATATTTAGATGTTATCAAACACTTTAAATTGAATAAACGTCATGGAAAATGGATGCTAGAGTGCTTCAGCTGCAGTTGGCCTCTTGTTTGGATAACATGCACAAAGTGACTGCAAAATTATTTGAATCTTTCTCCCTTAAATCATATTAAATATTTCCTTTAGTCATCTCACTTTAGTAAAAATCAAAGTTTATTTTTATTTATTTATATTACATGCATTACTATACCAATTTTCTTGATGTTTGACATAAGTTTATAGATTGGAGGTTGAGGCATAAGATACAAGTTGTATGCTTAGGTAAGGATCCATAGTCTTTGGATTTACCTTTAATAGATAATAGTGCCAACCATGAGTGGTTATTCTATTAGCATGACCTCAAATTGATATTTCCTATATTTGAATTGGATATCTCTCCAACAAAGTGATTATTTCCTATCTTTGAATTAGCAACAACCTCTAAATTTTGCTTACCAATATTTCCCTCAAGGGCACCCTTTCCTACATTTTATATTTAACATTAGCATAGTAACATATACACCACCTTCAACACAATTATACCATTTTATTTAATCTTACAGTTACATGTGTTTTGAGACTCATTGGCATTATACAAACCTAAAGAGTTGTGCTTTAAAACTAGTTCTCTTGATCTAAGAGAAGGGGTATGCACACATAGGTCTAAACATGATACAAAATTTTAGGTAGAAATCATAGAGAGATAAATATTTAGATGTTATAAAACACTTAAAATTGAATAATATTGGAAAAATGGATGCTAGAGTGCTTCACCTATAGTTGGCCTCTTGTTTGGATCCCATGCACAAAGTGACTGCAAAATTATTTGAATATTTCTCATTTAAATCATATTAAATCTTTCCTTTAGTCATCTCACTTAATAAAAATCAAAGTTTTTATTTATTTATTTATATTACATGCATTAGTATACCAATTTTCTTGATGTTTGACATAAGTTTATAGATTGGAGGTTGAGGCATAAGATAAAATTTGTATGCTTAGGTAAGGATACATAGTTTTTGGATTTGCCTTTAATAGAAAATAGTGCCAACCATGAGTAGTTATTCTATTAGCATGGACTCAAATTGATATTTCATATATTTGAATCGATATTTCCTATCTTTGAATCGATATTTCCTATCTTTGAATTGGGTATCTCAACTGCAAAGTGATTATTTTCTATCTTTGAATTAGCAAAAACCACTAGATTTTTCTTTTCAATATTTCCCTTAGTGGCACCCTTTATTGCATTTGCTATTTAGCATTAGCAAAGTAACATGTACACCACATTCAACACAATTATACCATTTTATTTAATCTTATAGTTACATGTGTTTTGAGACTCATTGGAATTATACAAACTTGAAGAGTTGTGCTTTAAAACTGGTTCTCTTGATCTAAGAGAAGGGCGTATGCATACACAGGCCTAAACATGATATAAAATGTTAGGTAGATATCATAGAGAGTGACAAGCATTTAGATGTTATCAAACACTTAGAATCGAATAAAAGACTTGGAAGAATGGATGCTTGAGTACTTTAGCTGTGGTTGGCCTCTTATTTGGATCCCATGCACAAAGTGACTACAAAATTATTTGAATCTTGCTTATTTAAATCATTAAATATTTCCTTCAGTCATCTCACTTTAATAAAAATCAAAATTTCTTTTTATTTATTTATATTACATGCATTAGTATATCAATTTTCTTGATGTTTTGACATAAGTTTATAGATTGGAGGTTGAGGCATAAGATACAAGTTGTATGCTTAGGTAAGGATCCATAGTATTTGGATTTACCTTTAATAAAGGATAGTTCCAACCATGAGTGGTTATTTTATTAGCATGGCCTAAAATTTGTTAGCACCATTTGACCTCATCACTTTTGTCAAAATTTCTTCAAAAATCATCTCCTCAAATAGAAGACATCATAACTCTATGCATATTTATCATTTTCTATAAACACTATTTAATCATTACATTAGCATAAACTTTTAATTTAGTTATATCTTTGTCATAAAATTAGGTCTTTCTAGATATAATTGGCTTATGTCAAGTTAATTTGTTATTTTCTAATATATACATTTGATCAACTTGCATATCTTTTAAACATGAGCAGTTTCATTCCAAGTCATTTCTTCTCGCATAAATTTTAATCAATAATATATCATAATCTCTAGGTTCATTATTGCATGTTTAATTTGATAAAATATTACTTTTTCGATGGTTTCTGAATTGTTGTATATTTGTTTGATTTTTGGAACATAAATATTTAATGGCATTGCACCTAACCATTCTTTAGAATTTTTTTCTTCTTTCTTAATCATCTTTTTCACAACAATGTTATCATAGATTTCTTTAGGTCTAGTGGTTTTTCATAAAATATTGACACATATGACCCTAAAGGTGTGTCATCTATGTCTATGTCCATGTGTGCATGTTGGAATATGTATGTGTTGTTTGATGAAGAAGCGGTCTTCATTTGTGGTGCTATGAAACTTGTATTTGAAAGCATTGTGTAACAACAACTAATGTTAATGGAGACATATTTAACCATTGCCCTTTATTTTGTTCTAAAACCAATTCTTTTCTTTCAACTAAATCTTCTAGTTTTTGTTTAGCTAAGGGTTCTTCCTTTTATTTTGCAACAGCTTATTCTACATTTTGTCTTAGAATTTATTGTTCAAAATATCACTTTTTTCTTGGTACCTCCTCTAGGTATAGTTTTGTTTTAATTTTATCTGGTATTTGTTATTTTAGTTTTATCTAGTATTGAGTTTCAAAGTGGCAATATGTGCAAAAAGAGACCAAGAAAGACACCATGGGTAGTTGAGGCCATCACAATAAATTAAGAGCTAGTGATAAATGCCTCACATGCTAGTAAGTACTTGAAATTTGATAGTATTATTCAATAGTGGTTGCCATAGGCATATTAAAATTGATCGTGGTTTTATCATTGACTATGGTGTATTGTAGCAATTGGTGGAAGATACCAGCTATAGAATTCCATGAATGAGGAATATAAGGAGGTGACCCTTGACATAAATGATACCAATTGTGAGAATACTTGAAATGAGGCTGACAATACTTTGGCTAATGAAGAAGGCACATAGAACTCACAAGAAATTTTCTTGCGATATTGGGTTACTCATTGTTGTCACACTATATAGAATAATTATTTTTGGATGGTGCTAGTATTATAGGTGTTGATGCTAGGTCATCACACACTTCAAATAATGAATATTGTAGAAATAGAGGTCTAACAAGATGTGCAACAGAGTCAAGTAGGAAAAATAAGGTAGAGATCATTTAAAATCTAAATGGACAACCCATAGAAAACAATTCTATTAAGTTTACATCTTACTTGGGGCTGATTGTGAGGGAGATCATACCTATCACCCATACAAACTAGAAAGAAGTCCTAGTGGAAGTTAAAAATTAGTTATGGACACACATTACGATAACTTTCTAGCCAATGGAGTTCATAGTGTCCATTTTGAATACTTATATAAATGTTGCATCTAATAAGATACTGGTTTGATGCAACAAAAATATATCATCTCATGTGCAATGAATAAATGGATCTTACCAACCATGGACAAGCAATGACATGAACATAAGAATCAAAATGTGAAAAAACATTATGCTAAGTATGATAATGATGAAGATAGAAATGCTAATCCCCCACCTCGTGTATCACAAAAACATTGGGAAGCATTTATGAATGGCAAGAGAAATGCTAACTTTAAGGTGAGTACCAACCAATTTACTATGGTAGTTCATATCATTGTTATGTTCATGTGAATTTTTTTGACCTTGCTCTCCCTAATAAATTTTTATATTGGTTTCTTCATTACGTTGTAGGTGGTGAGACAAAGAAAAAAACAAAATAGATCTCACCAATCCATAATGCACACTTGCAATCGAAGATGATATGCTTGATTAGAGCATGAAATGTTAGTCTATCATACTCGTCCATTATATGTGTGTAGAGGGAGAAAACTACCCTACCGTGTATGATTCTCAAGGTTGGATCTGCAAGAGAGAGCCTTGGGATAAACCGCGAGGGTATGTTGTTATCTACACTCGGTGCTAGGGGGAAGGGTTCACTAGGAATGGATTTAAGGACTCATTCCAAGTCCACAGTAATTTCAGAAATGTTTTATGTATTTGATTCAAGATAATCACCTATGTTTGGCCTTTCTAGATATATTCTATGAAAGATAAAGGACAATGTAGAGATAAAAAATACATAAATACAAGAGCTAACCCTATTATGATTCTTTTCTTTGAATGCTTTATAACCCTAGGATTTCAAGACATAAAACCTTTAAGCAAGGGCTCAAGAAATGATGCACAAAACAAAATTAACCCTAGGTGCACACTATATGTTGTTTATCTTTCAAATGACTAGAAATTAATTAAATATATATATTTTAAATCAAATCTAGGGTTTATAACATAAATAAAAGACACTCAACAAACAACCTAGAGATTAAATAGAACACTTATCTCATCTGGTGATTTATCGTTGCTTTTATCCCTTATCCAATGATAACAATAATTCTTGTTCGTACAATATAATTTGATAAAAACTTGAAAAATATGATTAGCATTAGGGGGCCTACTTAGGCCACTGTACAACAGTGATTGGAGGTGCATCAGTTAAGCTCCCTAAGTAATTTTAAATGAACTTTGATAAATAGAAGCAAAAATTGACCTTTGGAAGGAATCAAACATATGAAAGCATAGTAGAATAATATGGTAGAAACATATAATATAATATGATACTATGCTCTATGTGCAACCTCAAATGCAATAATGGAATTTGGAATGATAAATTAGCCCCAGATGCTATCTAGGTAAGATCACACCCCGTAACGGGCGATCACGATTTTGCACAGGAGAAATCACAACCTAAAGAGAGATGAGCATGATTTCATAGAAACTATGCAAAAAACAAAAGACAGATGCGAAGGCTCGATTAAGTCAATAAAAAAATCTAAACATGCATGCAAAAGAATGAATTCACCTGGCAGAGAGCATAGAAGCAAACATAAGGGTTGATACCTCCTAAGTAGTCGATCTCTCCTTAGGGCTCCAACACAAATTCACCGAAGCAAGCAACAAAAATCAACAATCCAATCAATAGAGAACAAAGCTTCAATAGATCAAACTTCACACTTGTGAGTTAGTTTGCTTGTGGAAGAATAAGAAGAAGACCTAAAGAAAATAGAACTTGTATCAAGAAATGTTATTGCTTGGTGAGAAAATGAACTTGCTTGAATTGGAAAAAGAAGATTTCAAATCCTCCTTATATAGTGGATTTGGAAGAAGAATGGGAGGGAAAAACTAAGCACAACCAACCTTAAAAAGATAAAATTTGAAAATTAGGGTTTTCTTAAGAGAAAACCCTAAAATGCAAAATCACGCCCCATAAAAATGGATTGCAATTTCGTACCAGCTAGACCCCATGTGATTTTGATGCATTTTGGAGGGTCAAATGGAGTCAAAATGGGTCATATCATATATTGTTCGAAATCTATTTTTGATATCGATCTAATGGTATAGTATTTAGATGGAATGGAGAATATTTGATAGGGAAAAAGTTGACTCAAATATGATCCTACTTTTCCAAGTAGAAAACAAGGGATCTAGGGAAAATTACTCACCTTAGTGGATCAATTTTCCATGTCTACAATGTGACAAACATAGCTATATTGTTTTATCATATGACTTATCCACATGTCTCTCCAACTTATATCTTATAGAGGAAGAGCCAACCAAATAAGGAAACTCCACTAGCAAGGGAAACAATGTAGATGGTAGGTCATACAATGAAGGATGGGGCTCCTATTTCACCAGAAGTTGCAGAGACAATCGTAAGTGATTTTCCCTTGGAAATAACAATACGTTGAACTTCAAACCATTGTTATATCGATTGTTTTTTTTACATGTTATCGGTTAACTATGCATGTGATGTTGTCAAAAAATATTGGACAATGAAATATCATCTATCATCTCCAAAAATCAATGTATTAAGCATGATGCCCTCGCCAAGGTTTTAGGACCTAAAATATCGAGTCAGGTTCGAGTTATCAAAAAAGGAGTATCACCAACTGCTCTATTTTTTGGTAAGGCTTACATACCAAAGTTGCACCAAATGCAAGAGCATACAATAGAGAAAGAGAAAAATTTGGAAGAGAATCTTGCAAAGAATGAAAAAATTTGGAAGAGAAGCTTGCAGATAAAGATAAAAATATTGAAGATATTTTGACATGGCTTTCACAGATAGAGGTGTGTTATTTTTTTCCTGATTTCATATTTGAAATGTTTACATGTTGTACCCCTAAATTTGTAATGATGCCTTGCATATAATTCCATAGGAAACATCACTACATGTTATTCCTACAATTGGATACAACATTGGTGGTGGTGATCAAGGCACATGCAACTGATCAATACCTTCTAGGCTAGAGTCATCAATGGTATGACTATTATTTCAAATATAAAATGATTGACTTAGTTTGTATTGTATGCTATGTAGTGAATTTATTTATGTTATTTATTTTCAATGTAGGGATTGAAAATGACACCGATCTTTCAAACTAAGAGAAGGAAATGCTACTTTACTCAAATCCATAAGGATAACGTAGTGGTCAAAGGAACAATGATCCATATTGATCCTAAATATCTTGTACATGGTGAGAAATTCTCATTGATTTATTATTCATGAACTGATTACACAAATATATAGCCTCTTGAGTACAATAGAAGAATCTCTATAGAAGGCTAAAATCCAAATACAAAGAGATAGCAATCACTGCAGTTACAAAATAGTTATAACTATAGTTACTATACAATGCAATGGTAAATTAAGCAGATCATATTCCAAAATTCTCCCCATTGATGCTAAAGGAACTCTTCTAGGATTTCGGAAGCATCACAAACTTGGAAGAAATTGATCATTTTTTGTTTCCTCCAATATTTCAACAAAAAATAAAAAATGCAAAAAATTGTCTTGGGCACTCCTTCCACTCTTGGTGTGGGATCTCCTCCATATTTGTTTCTACTCCTTCCTACTGCAAATGACTGAGTGCCTCCTTTTGATGATCAACTCCCCCTTCATCAAAATATTCTTCAATTGTGGTTTTCAACAACCACTCTTTCACATTCTTGCAATGGTCTTTGAACCATTGTTCCACAATCCCATTATGGTTTTTAAACCATACTATTCTCTCACAAATTTCTACACAAAAAATCAAAACAAACATGGCCATGAAATGACCTATTACATATGCAACCAAATGTTGCTCCTCACACAAAGTTTCACTCCACACTATGGTTGTACATGATTCCTTCTTCCAAGAAATTACATCACACAAATTTTGATTTGTACTTGAGTTCAAAAGACCCAAGCTGCCCACTAATGTCTTCATGCTAAGAAGATTCTTCTTCAAAGGTGTCTCCATGAGACAAGCTCCAACACTTGTTTTGCTTGCAAGAAATGTCTTGGTAAGACATTCTCCATCTTCTTGATTCATAACAAGAGTATGCAAACTGTTCACAACACATCTACTCAAACAATCATTAGTAACAAAGCCAAAAAACAAAGAATTATCACCTCCAATGGTGATTTGTTGAGTAGGGTCCCAAAAGTCTTCTTGTGTGCTTCTCATGAAGCCATGGTACTGTTGTACATTTGAATTTCTCCACAATGTTGTCTCTTCAAGACAACTCCCATTGTTCCATGTAGCCAAACCAAGTGAGCCATCTTCACCAATTGATGTTTCCTTTGCCATTACAACAGGAAAATCACCAATTTCTTCATTTTCTATTTCCTTTCCTATCTCATTTGGGAGATAATTTTCACACAAATCATTTTTCACTCTTGAGTGATCCTCAAACAAAAAGCTGATAGCTTTCTTCTCATCTTCATTTACAATTTCTTGTGGATCAAAATCCCACAAAATATTTGTCTTCTCAACAAGACAATCATCTTTCACTCCATATGAGTGAGCTCTCAAATATTCATCCATTTGCTTTTTCACATAAGCAGTTTTCCATTCAACATAAGTAAGCCAACCTTTGAGGTGAAGTGTTGGCTCCTTATCTTCAACATTCTCCTCCATGATAAGTGGTGTGGATTCATAATATGAATCAATTTTCTGATTTAGTGTCTCCTCCATAAGACACTTTTCATCATATGCCTCCTCCATGAGACATTTTTCATCCACCTCATCTTGGTGGTCTTCAAACAAGCAATCTTCCACTTTGGAGTGGTATTCACAATAAGAGTCATCACTCTCATAGAATGATCCTTCTTTCATTATCTCTTGAATGTGCATGCTTTCTAAACATGCCACACCCACATCTTCTTTTTCTTTCTCCTTTTTAAGAAGAAATTCATCAAAATTACTCTCTTCCATGAGAGTTCCACAAGGCCCTACACAAGGCTCCTTCACATCCTCCTCTTCAAGAAGGAATTCTCCATCATCTTCCTCTACAAGAAGGAATTCTTCATTTTCATTATATATGCCTTTCTCATAAAACATATCTCCCACAATAAGAACCTCACAAGGCTCTTCACATGAGTCTTCATAAGACTCTCCAAAAGGATCTTCAAAAGAACAAGGCTCCCCCTTGCTCATACAATCTCCAAGATTGTCACACATATCTTCATGAGTGTCCTCATTACACCCATAAGCATCTTTCAACACTTTCAATGCTTTTGTAGCTAATATACAACTAGCAATGAGAGGAAAAGAGTTCTCCTTCATACTTTTTGATGTTGCTCCTCCTTATTCTTTCTTTTTTCTTCTCCTTCAAGGCTGCTCCATTTTTTGGTTCCTCATATCCATCAATGATGTTGTCCCAAAGTCCTTTGGCTATCAAGAATGTCCTCATTTTGATATTCCAAAAAATATAATCCTCTCCATAAAATTTTAGAGTTTGTATTTCATAGTTGTTGTTGTTGGCCATCATACCAAGACAATAAGCAATCACCTTTGTAGAGATTTGATAAATACTACAACAGACTCTTGAACTTTAGAATTCTAAAATCACAACCTGTCTTTGATTACCCCAAGATCAACTTCAAACTACTTGGATGATTATAATGGTAATTCATTCCATACGCACAGAATCCTGTACGCATGTAATGTCATAATCAGGCCCACCGGGCCTTCTTCGAGTATTATTTGGGATACCCACCAAATTTTCCCTATGATGGATACAATACCATCTACCCCATAGATTCCCTTAAATTTTCTTAGATGGATTTATTTATGGTATAATAGGATGGCCCATAGTCAACATCTCCTCTATGTCCATATGTCACTTGGAAGCCTTAGAATGCAGCCATTGTAGAGTTTCTCTATCTTGGTATTTTTTTTCCCTCTCTCGTTACTCTACTTTATGTTTCATCGATCATGTTATCTCTTCATTTCAACCAATTGATGGGATAATTCATCGACAACATAACCAGAATCTCAACTTGGAACAAAAGTTTCTACTTTCTCAATCGTCAACACCGTTTTTTGATCCCATTTTCATGTAGGCATACCTACTTCTGGGATACCTCACTTCACTTCACACTTGCAAGAACTTAGTAAAATTTTATAATGCACCCACAAGCTCTCTCAAACCCAATAGATCTGACTAGATATGATGCCACAATGAGAAATGATCATTGATTGATTATTAATGAACTGATTACACAAATATATAGCCCTTGGAGTACAACAGAAGAATATTTGTAAAAGACTAAAATCCAAATACAAAGAGATAGAAATCATTGCAGTTACAAAAAAGTTAAAACTACAATTGCTATACAAGGCAATGCTAAATTAAGCAGATCAGATTCTAACACATGGTCAATGTTTGGGTGAAGGTTATTGGAAATTCAATTTGCACATCACCCATGAAGAGGAAACAATCTTGTTTAGAAGGAATGATGAGATGGCCAAAATGAAGGATGTTGTGGGCTCCTTTATTGTTTGACCTAAATCAAACATTGTTTACAAATAATGGGCATCCAATCTAGGAGTGAGACAAGTAGATATCCTGAACATGAGGTTGGATAGTCAAATACAAGAAGGCAATTTGGTAAAAAAAAAAGAGAATGCAAGTACTGCTAGGGCATAGGATTAAGAGTCTAATCATACACACATGTTTTAATGTGTTTAAATGATGGTTTATTGTGTTAAGTGAGTGTTAGTTATGAAATTGATGTTTCATGTTTGACTCTTAGTCCTAGTCCTTAGCAATAGTACTTGATTTGCATATATGGATATTTATGTATCTGATGAAAGTCTCAGGATACCCTCTCACCTCATATCTGATTTTTGGGGTGAGTAGGTATGTTTAGAAATCTGCCCATTATATGGGGGGATCAGGTTGTCCATTCACCTATATCTGTAAATAAGAATTGCACTTAAAATAAGAATTTTCCATTTACATATATAATCATAACTAATTTTGCACTTGAAATAAGAAATTTTCATTCATTTAGCATTCTTACAACCGTGCTTTCTATTTCTACACTGGATTAAATACATTATTCATTATATCCTTAGTCTTCACTATTGGAATTCATCTGCTACTACTTTACCTTAAGGGGATATCTCTCATATGGTTGTTTGTATTTGTACTTGATTTGTAGAATTAGGGTTTATCTACTTTGGATTTGCCCATTGTGGTTATATTTACAATGGTTTACTATTTTATCTCTTAGTCACTTCTTGAGCTCCTTAGGTTATTTGAGCTTCTTGTGAAGTATAATGGAAGGTGTCAAGGGAAGAAAATGTTTGGTTGTCGTAGATGAGAGTGAGCAAAGTATGTATGTATTGCAATGGGCTATGGACAATCTGAATCCCACTACTAGTGATACCCTTGCTTTCTACCACGTCAAGTAGACTCTTGTTGCAGGTTTAGGTATGTGAAACAAACACCGACAACTTCTGGAATAGATGTGTGTAATATTAAATATGTTAGATTTAAAAATATTCATGGTGAAGGATGATTATTATATATTTTTCATAAAATTAGGTCTTTCTGGATATAATTGGCTTATGTCAAGTTAATTTGTTATTTTCCATTATATACATTTGATCAACTTGCATATATTTTAAACATGAGCAGTTTCATTCCGAGTAATTTCTTCTCACATAAATTTTAATCAATAATATATCATAATACCTAGGTTCATTATTGCATGTTTAATTTGATAACGTATTACTTTATGATGGTTTCTAACTTGTTGTATATCTGTTTGATTTTTGGAACATAAATATTTAATGGCATTGCACCTAACCATTTTTTAGATTTTTGTTCTTCTTTCTTAATCATCTTTTTCACAACAATGTTATCATAGATCTCTTTAGGTCTAGTGGATTTTTCATCAAATATTGACACATATGACCCTAAAGGTGTGTTAGCTATGTCTATGTCCATGTGTGCATGTTGGACTATGTATGTGTTGTTTGATGAAGAGCAGTCTTAATTTGTGGTGCTATGAAACTTGTAGTTGAAAGCATTGTGTAACAACAACTAATGTTAATGGAGATATATTTAACCATGGCCATTTCTTTTGTTCTGAAACCAATTAGTTTCTTTCAAATGACTCTTCTAGTTTTTTTTTAGCTAAGGGTTATTCCTTTTGTTTTGTAGAAACTTCTTCTACTTTTTGTCTTAGAATTTATTGTTCAAATTATCTCATTTTTCTTGGTACCTCCTCTAGGTCTAGTTTTGTTTTTATTTTATCTGGTATTTGTTATTTTAATTTTATATGGTATTGAGTTTCAAAGTGGCAATATGTACAAAAAAATACCAAGAAAGACACCATGGATAGTTGAGGACATCACAATAAATTAAGAGCTAGTGATAAATGCCTCACATGCTAGTAAGTACGTGAAATTTGATAGTGTAATTCAATAGTGGTTGCCCTAGGCATATTAGAATTGATCGTGGTTTTATCATTGAATATGATGTATTGTAGCAATTGGTGGAAGATACCACCTATGGAATTCCATGAATGAGGAATATAAGGAGGTGAACCTTGACATAAATGATACCAATTGTGAGAATACTCGAAATGAGGCTGACAATACTTTGGTTAATGAAGGAGGAACGTAGACCGCACAGGAAATTTTTTTGTGATATTGGGTTACTCATTGTTGTCACACTATATAGAATAATGATGTTTGTATGGTGTCGGTATTATAGGTGTTGATGCTAGGTCATCACACACTTCAAATAAAGAATATTGTAGAAAAAGAGGTCCAACCAGATGTGCAACACAGTCAAGTAGGACAAATAAGGTAGAGATCATTTGCAATCTAAATGGACAAACCATAGAAAAAAAGTCTATTAAGTTTACATCTTACTTGGGGGTGATTGTGAGGGAGATCATCCCTATCACCCATACAAACTAGAAAGCAGTCCTAGTGGAAGTTAAAAACTAGTTATGGACACTCATTATGGTAACTTTCTAGCCAATGGAGTTCATAGTGTCCATTTTGAATACTTATATAAATGTTGCATTTAATAAGATACTGGTTTGATGCAACAAAAATATATCATCTCATGTGCAATGAAGAAATAGATCTTTCCAACCATGGACAAGCAATGGCGTGAACATAAGCATCGACTTGTGAACAAACACTATGCTAAGTATGATAATGATGAAGATGGAAATGCTAATACCCCACCTTGTGTATCGCAAAAATATTGGGAAGCCTTTATGAATGGCAAGAGCAACGCTAACTTTAAGGCGAGTACCAACCAATTTGCTATGGTAGTTCATATCATTGTTATGTTCATGTGAATAAATTTTTATATTTGTTTCTTCATTACGTTGTAGGTGGTGAGACAAAGGAACAAATAAAATAGATCTCACCAATCCATCATGCACACTTGCAATCGAAGAGGATATGCTTGATTGGAGCATGAAATGTTATTCTATCATACTCATCCATTAAATGTGTGTAGAGGGAGAAAACTACCCTACCGTGTACGATTCTCAAGGCTGGATCTGCAAGAGAGAGCATTGGGATAAACCGCGCAGTTATTTTGTTATCTACACTTGGTGCTAGGGGGAAGGGTTCACTAGGAATAGCTTTAAGGACTCATTCCAAGTCCACAGTAATTTCAAAAATGTTTTATGTATTTGATTCAAGATAATCACCTATGTTTGGCCTTTCTAGATATATTCTATGAAAGATAAATGAAAATGTAGAGATAAAAAATGTAGGAATACAAGAGATAACCCTATTATGATTCTTTTCTTTGAATGCTTTATAACCCTAGGATTTCAAGACAGAAAAGCTTAAGCAAGGGCTCAAGAAATGATGCACAAAAAAAAATTAACCCTAGGTGCACACTATATGTTGTTTATCTTTCAAATGCCTAGAAATTAATTAAATATATTTATTTTAAATCAGATCTAGGGTTTATAACATAAATAAAAGACACTCAAAAAACAACCTAGATATTAACTGGAACACTTATCTCATCCGGTGATTTATCCTTGCTTTTATCCCTTATCCAATGATATCAATAATTCTTGTTCCTACAAGATAATTTGATAAACACTTGAAAAATATGATTAGCATTAGGGGGCCTGCTTAGGACACTGTACAAAAATGCTTGGAGGTGCATCAATTAAGCACCCTAGGTCCTTTTAGCTGACATTTTATAAATAGAAGCAGAAATTGACCTTTGGAAGAAATCAAACATATGAAAGCATAGCAAAATAATATGGTAGAAACATAGTATATAATATGATACTATGCTCTATGTGCATCCTCAAATGTAAGAATGGCATTTGGAATGATAATTTGCCCCTATATGTTATCTAGGCAAGATCGCACCCCGTAACGGGCAATCACGATTTTGCATAGGAGAAATCATGCCCTGAAGAGAGATGAGCATGATTTCATAGAAACTATGAAAACAAATAAGATAGATGCGAAGGCTTGATTAAGTCAATCAAAAAATCTAAACATGCATGTAGAAGAAGGAATTCACCTGGTAGAGGGCATAAAAGCAAACAGAAGGGTTGATACCTCCCAAGTAGTCGATCTCTCCTTAGGGCTCCAACACAAATTCATCAAAGCAAGCAACAACAATCAACAATCCAATCAGCAGAGAACAAAGCTTCAATAGATCACACTTCACACTTGTGAGTTAGTTTCCTTGTGGAACAAGAAGAAGAAGACCTCAAGAAAATAGAACTTGTATTAAGAAATGTTATTGCTTGGTGAGAAAATGAACTTGATTGAATTGGAAAAATTAAAATTTCAAACCCTCCTTATATAGTGGATTTGAAAGAAGAATGGGAGGGAAAAACTAAGCGGAACCAACCTTAAAAAGATAAACTTTGAAAATTACGGTTTTCTTAAGAGAAACCCCTAAAATGCAAAATCACGCCCCATAAAAACGGATTGCAATTTCGCACCAGCTAGACCCCATGTGGTTTTGATGCATTTTGGAGGGTCAAATGGAGTCAAAACGGGTCATATCATATACTGTTGGAAATATCTTTCTGATACCGATCTAATGGTATGGTATTTAGATGGAATGGAGAATATTTGATAGGGAAAAAGTTGACTCAAAGATGATCCTACTTTTCCAAGGAGAAAACAAGGGATCTAGGGAAAATTACTCACCTTAGTTGATCAATTTTCCATGTCTACAATGTGACAAACATAGCTATATTGTTTTATCATATGACTTATCCCCATGTCTCTCCAACTTATATCTTACAGAGGAAGAGCCAACCAAATAAGAAAACTCCACTAGCAAGTCAAACAATGTAGATGGTAGGTCATACAAAGAAGGATGGGGCTCCTATTTCACCAAAAGTTGTAGAGACAATCGTAAGTGATTTTCCCTTGGAAATAATAATACGTTGAACTTCAAACCATTGTTATATCTATTGTTTTTTTAACATGTTAACGGTTAACAATGCATGTGATTTTGTCAAAAAATATTGGACAATGAAATATCATCTATCATCTCCAAAAATCAATGTATTAAGGATGATGCCCTCATCAAGGTTTTAGCACCTAAAATATCTGGTCAGGTTCAAGTTATCAGAAAAGGAGTATCACCAACTACTCTATTTTTTTGTATGGGTTACATACCAAAGTTGCACCAAATGCAAGAGCATACAGTAGAGAAAGAGAAAAATTTGGAAGAGAAGCTTGCAAATAATGAAAAAAAATTGGAAGAGAAGCTTGCAGAGAAAGATAAAAATATTGAAGATATTTTGACATGGCTTTCACAGATAGAGGTGTGTTATTTTTTTCCTGATTTCATATTTGAAATGTTTACATGTTGTACCCCTAAATTTGTAATGATCCCTTGCATATAATTCCATAGGCAACATCACTACATGTTATCCCTACAATTGGATACAACATTGGTGGTGGTGATCAAGGCACATGCAGCTGCTCAATACCTTCTAGGCTAGAGTCATCAATGGTACGACTATTATTTCAAATGTTTGACTTAGTTTGTATTGTATGTTATGTAGTGAATTTATTTATGTTATTTATTTTCAATGTAGGGATTGAAAATGACATAGATATTTAAAACTAAGAGAAGGAAATGCTACTTTACTCAAATCCATAAGGATAACGTAGTGGTCAAAGGAACAATGATCAATATTGATCCTGAAGATCTTGTACATGGTGAGAAATGCTCATTGATTGATTATTCATGAACTGATTACACAAATATATAGCCCCTCGAGTACAATAGAAGAATCTCTATAGAAGGTTAAAATCCAAATACAAAGAGATAGCAATCACTACAGTTACAAAATAGTTAAAACTGTAGTTACTATACAAGGCAATGCTAATTTAAGTAGATCATATTCCAAAATTCTCCCCATTGATGCTAAAGGAAATCTTCTAGGATTTCAAAAGCATCACAAACTTGAAAGAAAATGATCCTTTTTTGTTTCCTCCAATATTTCAACAAAAAATCAAAAAGGGCAAAAAAATTTCTTGGGCACTCCTACTCTTGGTGTGGGATCTCCTCCATATTTGTTTCTACTCCTTCCTACTGCAAATGACTGAGTGCCTCCTTTTGATGATCAACTCCCCCTTTATGAAAATATTATTTAATTGTGGTTTTCAAAAACCACTCTTTCACATTCTTGTAATGGTATTTGAACCATTGTTCCTGAAGAACACAAGCTTATACTGAGAGGAGGGGGTGAACAGTATAAGACCACTTTTTAATTTTTCTTTCAAAGCAGCTTTCAATTCAATAACATGCAGTATAAAAATAGCAGCAATAATAGCAGTAATCAAAATAATGCACAAAATACAATCCACAAAGTGACACAATGATTTACGTGGTCCACCCAAGGTGGGCTACTCCACAGATAAAAATTTCCTCTAAAAGTTATATCAAAGTCCTCTGGGAATCCTTCCTGATTACAATGTTTATGAGCCTTAGCTCAAAGGAGATACCTTCCCCTAATTCTACTTTGGCTGGTGATCCTCTGGAAGACCTCTACCTCTTCTGCCCTTAGCAAGTGGAACTCTATCCACATAAGACACCTGTCTTCCCTGATCTGGCTGGAGATCTCTGTCATCAACTCTGTCACCGCAAAGCTGGTCCTCGAATTTGCACCAAAACACAGTCCTTCGGTCTGGCACAAATGCCCTCTTCCTCTTCCTCTGATCTGCACCAAACACAATCCTTCGGTCTGGCAGAGGTCTGTCCTCTTCCTCTTGTTCTGCATAAAATACAGTCCTTCGCTATTTTCTTGCAGTCACAGTTGCACTCGATCGAACAACGACCTTTGCACTTCTACACATTCACATCAGTATCATCTTCACGCACTTTATTTCCTTATAGTCTACTACACTTAGAATATTCGACAAAATGCACTCTTATACTGCTATCGATCTTCGCACTCTGCTTTTTCGATGAACTTCACTGTCGCACTAAATCTGCGAACGTCACTCTTCGAACGCACACTTCGATAAAAAATAAAAAATCTTCAAACAGCCCTCCTTTTATACCCACTATTTCAAGATTAGAACCTTGATCTTAGTCGACTCTTAACCCTTTAATTACGTCAGCTGCAAAACCTTGCGCTGCGTCGGCCCAGATTTAACTCTGTCGGCTTCACTGCCTCCCTGAAGCTTCTAGCGCAAAACTTCAACATGTCGTGATATCGTGACATCTTGGCTTTCTGTACACCTTCTATGCTTGTTGTCATGAAATTGTGACACTACTGCCTACCGTGCACCTTCTTTGGCCTATTGTCATGAAATTGCGACACTATTGCCTTTGTCGACCTCCTTACTGCTTATGTCGTGAAATCGTGACACTTCTTGTCTTTGCTGACATCATCTTCACTTTGTCATGAAATCACGACGCTTTAGACTTCAAAGCCTTCTTCTCCGCTTCTTTCATGAAATCGCAACACATCTGCTTCTGCTGATGTCATCTATAATTCTGTCATGAAATCACGACACTTCTTGCTTCTTCAACATTTTCTCGGTTAGCACCAGCGAAAATGGAACATGTCACAAAATCGTGACGCTTTCGCTGCTTTAAGCTATTTTATGCCAAATTCTCATGAAACTGGAACATGTTGCGAAATCGTGACGCTTTTGTCTAAAAAGCCTTCCTCTCTGCTTCTATCGCGAAAATGCGACATGTCGCGAAATCACGATAGTTTTGCCTGCTTCGTCTCTGCCTTCCAGCATGTCGCAAAATTGTGACAGTTTTTCCAGAAATTTCTCTCTCCTCAAACATGTCACGAAATCATGACAGTTTTGCCAGCGTTTTCTCTCTCCTAAAACATGTGAAATCGCGACAGTTTTTCCAGTCGCCTGCAAACTTTTTCTAACTTATCTTTTTCTTGATCTTTTGCAACTAGGCTACTCTGATTTTCTTGGAGACTTACTGACCAGCCGAAACCTTCATCAAAACACATTCTTAGACATAAAAACAAATTGCTTCAAGAACTCCTTGACATCAATGACAACAAATATACTTGAGCAAAGGCAATGTACTCTAGGTACCCAAAATTGCCAACAATCTCCCCCTTTGTCATTGATGGCAAACCTTTACTAAAAACACATCTTCAAGAGCCAAAATTGAAATCAATCTCTTTGAAGTTTTGCTCCCCCTGTCTTGAAGCTCTCTTCTTCACTATGAAGCTCTCCCCCTTACTCATATCTCTCCCCCTTACTCAAATCTCTCCCCCTTTTTCATCAATGACAAAGGGTCACCTTTGGGGCTTGGGACTAAGAATGAGCTTCTTAGCTTAGTCCCTCCCCCACCTCCTGATGAGGTGATTAATTCTAGGGTGGGAGTACAACTCCCAATTTCTCCCTTAGATACTCAAATGTATCTCTTGGAAGAGGTTTTGTGAAGATATCTGCAATTTGCTCTTTAGTAGACACATATTCTACCTTGACCTGCTTATCTTGCACTTTCTCCCTTAAAAAGTGATACTTGATGGAAATATGCTTTGTCCTTGAGTGCATAACCAGATTTTTGGAAATACTTATGGCACTAGTATTATCACAAAATATGGAGATGGGTTGTTCATGCTTGACTTTGAAATCCTCCAAGGTGGTTTTCATCCATAGAACTTGTGTACACCTAGCCACTGCTGCTATATATTCAGCTTCTATCGTAGATAAAGAAACTGAAGGTTGTTTCTTACTTAGCCAAGAAACCAGACTCTTTCCTAGAAAGAATGCTCCACCACTGGTGCTTTTCCTGTCATCATTATTGCCTACCCAGTCTGCATCTGTATAGGCTGTGAGAGTGAAATAATCACCTTTGGGATACCAAAGCCCAAAGTCCATAGTTCCCTTCAGATATCTGAATATCCTTTTAACTGCTATAACATGAGAATATTTCAGAGCAGCCTGAAATTTGGCTACTAACCCAATAGCCTGCATGATATTTGGTCTGGTAGCTATAACATATAATAAACTGCCAATCATCGATCTGTACAATTTCTGATCTGCCATTGGAGATTCATCATCTTTACTCACCTTGCACCCCATAGTCATTGGAGTACATACAGGTTTGCTGTCCATCATCCCAAATTTTTTTAACATTTCTTTGATATACTTTCCTTGAGAGAGAAATATACCGTATTTTGATTGAGCAATCTAAAGACCCAAAAAGAATGACAACTCTCCAATCATAGACATCTCAAATTCTTTTTGCATAGTGTTAGCAAAATCTTTGCACATCTAGGTATTATTTCCCCCAAAAATGATATCATCAACATAGACAACTACAATCAGCATATCATTACCTTTATCTTTTATATACAAATTCCTATCTGCTACACCATTCCTAAAACCTTGCTCATGAAGGTACCTGTCAAGTCTTGAATACCAAGCCCTAGGTGCTTGCTTTAACCCATACAAGGCCTTTTTCAGCTTGCACACATAGTCTGATTGATCTGAGAGAGACACGCCTTCTGGCTGTTCTACATAGACTTCTTCATCCAAAACTCCATTTAAAAAAGTTGATTTCACATCCATTTGATACACCTTGAATGCTTTGAAGCTTGAAAGGGCCAAAAACATTCTGATGGCTTCAAGATGAGCAACAGAAGTGAACATCTCTTCGAAGTCAACACCTTCTACTTGAGCATAACCTTTGCAAACCAACCTGGCTTTGTTTCTGACAATCTTTCCATCCTCATTGAGTTTATTTCTGAAAATCCATTTTGTGCCAATGACATTCTTGTTCTTAGGTCTTGGAACTAAATCCCAAGTTTCACTTTTCTCTATTTGATTTAGCTCTTCATCCATTGCTTTTACCCAAAATTTATCTCGCACATGCTTCACTCGAAATCTCTTGGCTTAATCTGAGATAATAAAGAAATATTTGTAGAATCGTGTGCCAGAATGACTCTTCTTCTAGTTTGTCTGCTATTTGGATCACCAATGATCAAATCTTTGGGATGATGTTTCTGAACATATCGTGACAGAGTTTTGGGAAGCAACTGCTATTTTTCTTCTTCTTCATCTGAGACCTCTCTGAATTCTTCTTGATAGATTTCATCACTGATTCCCTTGACAGGTTCTCTTATCCTTGTCTTTTCATCAACTGTTACATTTATGCTCTCTACGACTGTATGCGTTCTTTTGTTGAAGCATCTGTAAGACTTGATTTTGCTGGAATAACCAAGAAAAATTCCCTCATCACACCTAGGATCAAACTTTCCCAAGTTCTGATCTTCTTTTTTGATGAAGCACTTACTCCCAAACACTTTGAAATGTTTTACTGTAGCTGGTCTTCCTTTCCATAACTCATAAGGAGTTTTATGAAGATTTACTCTAAGTTGGGCCCTGGTGATAATGTAGACTGCTGTACTGACTGCCTCTTTCTAGAAACCATCTGAAAGTTTCAACTCATTTAACATAGCTCTAGCCATATTTTCAATAGTTCTATTTTTTCTTTCAACTACTCCATTTTGTTGAGGAGTTCTTGCTGCTGAATATTCTCTTTTAATTCCCTGTTGCTCACAGTATTCCACAAATTCATTAGATGTGAACTCTCCTCCTCTGTTCGATCTCAAGCATTTGATTCTCTTTTCAGTCTCATTCTCAATCATTTCTTTGAAAGCTTTGAATTTTTCAAAAGCTTCAAAATTTTCTTCGAGAAAAGTCACCCAAGTCATTCTAGAGTAATCATCTATAAATAGCATGAAGTAACTTTCTCCCTAAATGCTCTGAGTTCTAGTGGGGCCACATAAATCAGTATGAATGAGATCTAATGGTTTTGAAGAAGTATACCCTTTTGATTTAAAACTAGTTCTGGTATGTTTTCCATGTTGACAAGGACCACAAATGGTGTTATGGGGCCTTTTTATTTTGGGCAAGTCTCTAAATGCTTCCTTGTTACTAATGTTGACAAGATTATCAAAGCTCATATGCCCCAATATTTTATGCCATAACCAACTCTCATATTCTTGAGATAGAAAACACTTTTCCTTTTTTATCTCACTTAGCATGTAAAGATTGTTTGGAGTCCTTGTAGCACTAGCAATGAGTTTTCCATTTTTTTCTTTACGAATCTCACATCTATCTGAAAATAAAGATACTATGTGTCCTTGATCACAAAGTTGACTCACACTTAGAATATTATGTCTTAAACCTTCTACATAAAGCACATTTTTAGTTTTAGATTTCCCATCCAAGCTAAGAGTCCCTTTACCATAGATTTTAGTAGACCTGTTATCTCCAAAACTAATTGTTCCTCTGTTTGTGTTTTTTAAGACCAAAAACTTATCTTTTTCACCAGTCGTATGTTTTGAACAACCACTATCAAGATACCATTTCTCTACTTTGTCTTGAGCATGAAAAGCAGTTTGAACTATCATTGACTTAGATTTGATCTCATTTCTCTTTTTAGCAGACTTTAGGCTAGATCTATTCAAACTGCACATCCTTGCTATATGCCCAACATTCTTGCAATTGTAACATATGACATTTTTATCCAAAAGAGGTGCAAAAGAGTTAACATTTTCCTTACTATGGCTATTCATGGATTTAATGCAATGTATAGCTTTGTGACCAAATTTCTTGCAAGAAAAATAGTAGCCATGGAAAGTATTATGTAACCTATTTTGATGCCTAGGATGATTGTTCTTTTTGTGACCAACTGGAATCCATCGATCTTCAGGCTGAAGATTGATCTTGCTATCTCTTATTCCTATCATGATTATTGAGAACATAACTCTCTTCCCTGAAATTCTCAAAGCCCAGAAGAATTCACTTTAGAGATCGAACTTAACCTCTTCATCCTTTTCTGAAACTGTATGTTCTTTCGAAAGATCCTTCTCCAAGCTGTTATGCTTTTTTTGGAGAGACCCGCTCTGATACCAATTGAAGAACACAAGCTTATACTGAGAGGGGGGGTGAATAGTATAAGACCACTTTTTAATTTTTCTTTCAAAGCAGCTTTCAATTAAGTAACATGTAGTATAAAAATAGCAGCAATAATAGCAGTAATCAAAATAATGCACAAAATACAATCCACAAAGTGACACAACAATTTACGTGGTTCACCCAAGGTGGGCTACTCCACGGATAAAACTTTCCTCTAAAATTTATATCAAAGTCCTCTGGGAATCCTTCTCGATTACAATGTTTATGAGCCTCAGCTCAAAGGAGATACCTTCTCCTAATTCTACTTTGGCTGGTGATCCTCTGGAAGACCTCTACCTCCTTTGCCCTTAGCAAGTGGAACTCTATCCACAAAAGACACCTGTCTTCCCTGCTCTGGCTAGAGATATCTGTCCTCAACTCTGTCATCGCAAAGATGGTCCTCGAATTTGCACCAAAACATAGTCCTTCGATCTGGCACAAATGCCTTATTCCTCTTCCTCTGATCTGCACCAAACATAATCCTTCGATCTGGCACAGGTCTGTCCTCTTCCTCTGTTCTGCATAAAATATAGTCCTTCGCTATTTTCTTGCAGTCACAACTGCACTCGATCGAACAATGACATTTGCACTTCTACACATTCATAGCAGTATCATCTTTGTGCACTCTATTTCCTTACAGTCTCCTACACTTAGAAGATTCGACGAAATGCACTCTTATACTGCTATCGATCTTCGCACTCTGCTTTTTCGACGAACTTCACTATCGCACTAAATTTGCGAACGTCACTCTTCGAACGCACACTTCGATCAAAAATAAAAATTCTTCAAATAGCCCTCCTTTTATACCCACTATTTCAAGATTAGAACCTTGATCTTAGTCAGCTGTTAACCCTTTAATTACGTCGGCTACAAAACCCTGTGTTGCGTCGGCCCAGATTTAACTCTGTCGGCTTCAGTGCCTCCCTTAAGCTTCTGGCATGAAACTTCAACATGTCGCGATATCGTGACATCTTTGCTTGTCGTACACCTTTTATGCTTGCTATCGCAAAATCGTGACACTATTGCCTGTCGTGCACCTTCTTTGGCCTGTTGTCATGAAATCGTGACACTACTGCCTTTGTCGACCTCCTTACTGCTTATGTCACAAAATCGTGACACTTTCTATCTTTGCTGACGTCATCTTCACTCTGTCGCAAAATTGTGATGCTTTAGACTTCAAAGCCTTCTTCTTTGCTTCTGTCGTGAAATCGTGACACATCTGCTTCTGCTAATGTCATTTGCAATTCTGTCATGAAATCATGACACTTCTTGCTTCTTCAACCTTTTCTCGGTTTGCACCAGTGAAAATGGAACATGTCACGAAATCATGACGCTTTCGCTGCTTTAAGCTCTTTTCTGCCAAATACTCGCAAAATTGAAACATGTTGCGAAATCGTGATGCTTTTGTCTAAAAAGCCTTCCTCTTTGCTTATGTTGCAAAAATGCGACATGTCACGAAATCGTGACAGTTTGCCTGCTTTGTCTCTGCATTCTAGCATGTCGTAAAATCATGACAGTTTTGCCAAAAATTTCTCTCTCCTCAAATATGTCACGAAATCATGATAGTTTTGCCAGCGCTTTCTCTCTCCTGAAACATGTTGCAAAATCGTGACAGTTTTTCCAGCCACCTGCAAACTTTTTCTAACTTATCTTTTTCTTGATCTTTTGCATCTGGGCTACTCTGATTTTCTTGGAGACTTACTGACCAGCTGAAACCTTCATCAAAACACATTCTTAGACATAAAAACAAATTGCTTCAAGAACTCCTTGACATCAATGACAACAACTATACTTGAGCAAAGGCAATGTACTCTAGGTACCCAAAATTGCCAGCAGTTCCACAATCCCATTATGGTTTTTAAACCATACCATTCTCTCACAAATTTATACACAAAATATCAAAACAAACATGGCCATGAAATGTCCTATTATATTTTTAACCAAATGTTGCTCCTCACACAAAGTTTCACTCCACACTATGGTTGTACATGATTCCTTCTTCTAAGAAATTACATCACACAAATTTTGATTGTACTTGAGTTCAAAATACCCAAGCTGCCCAATAATGTCTTCATGCTAAGAATATTCTTCTTCAAAGGTGTCTCCATGAGACAAGCTCCAACACTTGTTTTGCTTGCAAGAAATATATTGGTAATATATTCTCCATCATCTTGATTCATAACAAGAGTATGCAAACTGTTCACAACACATCTTCTCAAACAATAATTAGTAACAAAGCCAAAAAACAAATATTTATCACCTCCAATGGTGATTTATTGAGGGTCCCAAAAGTCTTCTTGTGTGCTTCTCATGAAGCCATGGTACTATTCTACATTTGAATTTCTTGACAATGTTGTCTCTTCAAGAATCCTCTCATTGTTAAATGTAGCCAAACCAAGTGAGCCATCTTCACCAATGGATGTTTTCTTTGTCATTACAACATGAAAATCACCAATTTCTTCATTTTCTATTTCCTTTCTTATCTCATTTGGGAGATAATTTTCACACAAATCATTTTTCACTCTTGAGTCATCCTCAAACAACAAGCTGATAGCTTTATTCTCATCTTCATTTACAATTTCTTGTGGATAAAAATCCTACAAAATATTTGTCTTCTCAACAAGACAATCATCTTTCACTCCATATGAGTGAGCTCTCAAATATTCACCCATTTGCTTTTTCACATAAGCAGTTTTCCATTCAAAATAAGTAAGCCAACGTTTGAGGTGAAGTGTTGGCTCCTTATCTTAAATATTCTCTTCCATGACAAGTGGTGTGGATTCATTATATGAATCAATTTTCTGATTTAATGTTGTTGTGACGTTCTTCACAATGACCCCAAAATTGGGGACCCACCTTAAATTTTATGATTTCAGGAAATTTTTGTTTATCTGATTTTGCTCGCATCAAGGTCTTGGAAAATTTGCTTTCACTTTGGAATTGCTGACATATTTGCATTTTGAAGGTTTGAATGTAGTTGCAATGCTTCAAAACTGAATATTTTGATTATTTGCATATTAATTGCATTATTTCAAATCAAATAATTTTATTAAAATCATTTTCAAAGGTTTAAATGAAATAATTTGATTAAAATAATTTTCAAAGGTTTAAATGATTAATTTTCATTTAAATAATTAAATTTCATTTAAATAATTAAATTTCATTTAAATAATTAAATTTTATTTTAAAGTTAACCCTAAAATTAGTGTAAAATTGAAATGAACATATCTTGAGGCAGAGAACTCCTTTTGATATCATTCAAAACTTGGTAAAAAGATATGGATTTTCTCTTTCTAATGATACCAAACTTGCAAGATTCCATATGTCAATTTCACCAAAAAAATAGCGGGTTAATTTAGCAATATGAGAACTTTGAAATACTTTTGAAAAAAAAGAAATTTACGGGAAAGTAAAGTTTGGTTTTGTTTTGATATTATGATTATTGTTTCATTATGCAGGTAATACAAGTGCAAAGGTTTGAAGAAGATAGTTATAAAATCCGTTCCCGGTGATGAAACATAATAACTAAACTTTTCCAATTATAAATAAATCATTGAGATACATGGAAAGGGTCGGACATTTTTATACAGAGAAGGAGAGGAACGATTGGAAGGAGCAAAGCTACACATTCGTTGGAGGAAAATAGAGGACATTTGCAGAAAAATGGAAATTATTGTAAGATTTTATAAATTGTTTTAAGCATTTTGGATCCAGATTTGTGCACAGACTGTATTTGGAATTAATAAAGTGCTTATTGCAATTTCTCAATAGTTTGTATACCTTAGAAGATTGCATCAATTTATTTGATTTCACTGTGTGAATACTAGTGAACATTGGATTGGTTTTAGAATTCTATAAATGGAAATTTGTTCTGTTGAATTTGTTCAAGACATTAGTTTAATTTCTAAAGCTTAAATATTTTATTATTTTATTTTCATTTTGAAAACTATATATTATAACTTAGTATAATTTTATAAAATAAAATTATATGACTAAGTTATAATTAAATTTATAATTCGTATATTACATTAATTAATATTCGAATTAATAAATTTAAGAAGGGATAAATGAATATTCTATTCCTCACATTAATTTCATAAGGTTGAGGAACTCGGATTGATATCTCTAAAATTCAATTTGGATTTTTATAATATAGTTCTATCTATTTAAGAAATCCAAATTTCAAACCAGAGATCACATTTACTCTTTTGAATATTTAATTTCATAAATATTTCAAAATATAAATGTTCAAAGCAAACCTAATTTATAAACTTTATTTTATCATAAAATCCAAAGTTTATACATTAGTTTCATATTAAGAACTAAGATTTATCGTAGACAAGTTTTTGGAACCTTATAAATTGGGCAAGACATTATTTCATTTATTCACTTCTTTTGGATTTGATTCATAATTTCATAAGGGAGTTTGAATAAATGATTGCTTTATCAAATAAACATTTGGAAAGTGAGTTGATTATAAATTTATTATGTTTCAAAGGTTTATCAAGTTCATAAAATTTAAAACACAATGAAATTTATTATATGGTTTGGCCTAATCCTCATTTGGTTAAAACTATGTAAATTTTGGCATGCATATAATGATATATGTCTTTTAAGGTGTGCCTATCGTGTTTGGGATCTAGGGAAATGATGGCAAAAATTTTGTAGTGTCTCGTACATAATGTATATTTTTTTTAATAGTCTTTTGGATTTTTTTTCTTGTTTTTGTGTTTTGTTTAGTTGGTTGTTTTGTGAGTTTGTTAGTTAGTTATTTTGTTGATGTGTTAATGTGCGATGTTGTTGATGTTTTGTTGTTAAGTGTACATTTTGTTGTGTTTTGTTGAGTACAATGATAAATTAACTTTTCCAGTTTTGGAGCTTCATGATTTTGACATGTGATTCAAGTTGATATAATTTCAAAGTGGGTTTTTCAAAAGTAAGGTAGTTATGATTGAGATATTGGCCATTTTTTGGTTGTGTTTGGTTTTTGATCCTGAACCGCATAGGATGAGATTACCTGGTTTGAAAACCAGTGAAACCTGGAGAAAAGGAAAAGCGAGATATTGGTTTATGTCCTCATGAATATGAACTAAGATAAGGCCAATATGAAAAATTGGAATTATATTGCAAAAATTCCACAAGTATGAAAAATACACTTGCATATACTTGCATTTCGTAACACCTTTCATAACATTGCATACATCACCGTCGCATTCCACATTTCACATCCCATAGAAATATCATTTATCGAATTCAAAAGTTTTAATTGGTTTTAGCAAAAGTCATCTTGCTTTAATCAGGGGCACTTTCACAAAGGTATTTTGTACAAAACTATAAAAGAAAGCTTCATGTTTACACACCATAGTTTCCAAATCCCTAAGTGTTTTCAGTCACTCAGCCATTTCTAGTGTAGTAGGAAACCACCGAAAAGCATGTTATATTTTATTAGGATCATTGCACAATATACATTAAAAAGATCTTGATATCGAGAACTGATGTTGAAATTATCTGGAACCAAGCACAATTTACACATATTAAAAATATTTTGGGTAAAATGGTCAAAACCATATTTGGAAGAAAATGTGAGGCAAAAAGGGGCATCCTTGTCAGTCCCATCATGCAACATAGTCCATAAAACTCATTATTACCCAAATACTTGAAATTCTAAAATCAGAGTAGTAAGGATAGGGTCAAATTCTCATCATACTTCAGTTGAGAATCCGATTCCCCAAAGCTTTGAGTCTACTTGCATCACACACCACTAACTATTGGGTTGTAAGGATTTGTACTACTTGTCCCTCAGACGGATGGGTAGTCATCCCCAAGATTCAAGCAAATCAAAAGCCCAACATACCACTGACTATTGGGTCGTAAGGATTCGTACTACTTGTCCCTCAGACGGATGGGTAGTCATCCCCAAGATTCAAGTAATCTAAAGCCAAAATCATGGACTATGGGGTTAACCTCCATCGGGGCTATAGACGCTTGACTGGTAGTGGAGTACGCTCATGTGTGGTGATATGTCTCATTGAAAAGTGAGACTTATGTTCATTTCAAATGGGTAGGCTAGCCTTGTATTTCTTTCATAATAGGTTTAACCATTTTGGTCAAATGGAGGTAATGAACTCACTTGCATACACACTGGTTCTGGATGATAGTAAGGTCATAACTAAGCTCTTGATCTGGTAAAGGAATTCATGACACACACATTGGTCCTAGGAGGGTTAGATAGTTTTTAGTGTGTTTGTTTATTGTACTAGAATGTTTGAGTCTCTATATGACAGTCGGTTCATTTCAATACATTCTTTTAGCTCATATCATATTATTTTCCATATCATCTTATTGGTCATGAAAGGTCATTTTTAGGGCCCCTGATTAAAGTACGATGACAAGAATGGCCAAAGCAAATATTTATATTGAAAATGATCATTAATACATATCACATGATCCCAACCAGTAATACATCACATTTTGCATTAATCATCTATGATTCTAGTAATTCATATTTGTATTGGTCTATTGTCATTCTCTGGATGCTTATCAATGCTTGTGTTTCTAATATTCATGTTTTGTGTGTTTTCAGAGTTTGGTTTTTAGTCAAAAATGTCCAGGGACATTTACCAGCAGAGTCGCCAATGTTGTGACGTCCTTCACAACGACCCCAAAATTGGGGAACCACCTTAAATTTTGTCATTTCAGGAAATTTTTATTTATCTGATTTTGCTCACATCAAGGTCTTGGAAAATTTGCTTTCACTTTGGAATTGTTGACATATTTGCATTTTGAAGGTTTGAATGTAGTTGCAATGCTTCAAAACTGAATATTTTGATTATTTGCATATTGATTGCATTATTTCAAATCAAATAATTTGATTAGAATCATTTTCAAAGGTTTAAATGAAATAATTTGATTAAAATCATTTTCAAAGGTTTAAATGATTAATTTTCATTTAAATAATTAAATTTCATTTAAATAATTAAATTTTATTTTAGGGTTAACCCTAAAATTAGTGCAAAATTGAAATGAACATATCTTGAGGTAGAGAACTATGTTTGATCTCATTCAAAACTTGGTAAAAAGATATGAATTTTCTCTTTCTAATGATACCAAACTTGAAAGATTCCATATGTCAATTTCACTAAAAAAATAGCGGGTTAATTTAGAAATATGAGAAATTTGAAATACTTTTGAAAAAAAGGAAAGTTACGAGAAATTAAAGTTTGGTTTTATTTTGATATTATGATTATTGTTTCATTATGCAGGTAATACAAGTGCAAGGGTTTAAAGAAGATAGTTATAAATTCTGTTTTCGGTGATGAAACAGATTAATTAAACTTTTCAAATTATAAATAAATCATTGAGATACATGGAAAGGGCCGAAAATTTTTATACAGAGGAGAGAGGAGAGGAACACTTGGAAGGAGCAAAGCTACACATTCGTTGGAGGAAAACAGAGAAGGACATTTGCAGAAAAATGTAAATTATTGTAAGATTTTATAAATTGTTTTAAGCATTTTGGATCCAGATTTGTGCATAGACTGTATTTGGAATTAATAAAGTGCTTATTGCAATTTCCTAATAGTTTGTATACCTTAGAAGATTGCATCAATTTATTTGATTTCACTGTGTGAATACTAGTGAACATTGGATTGGTTTTAGAATTCTGTAAATGGAAATTTTTTCTGTTGAATTTGTCCGAGACATTAGTTTAATTTCTAAAGCTTAAATATTTTATTATTTTATTTTCATTCTAAAAAATATATATTATAACTTAGTATAATTTTATAAAGTAAAATTATATGACTAAGTTATAATTAAATTTATAATTTGGATATTACATTAATTAATATTCGAATTAATAAATTTAAGAAGGGATAAATGAATATTCTATTCCTCACCTTAATTTCATAAGGTTGAGGAACTCGGATTGATATCTCTAAAATTCAAACTGGATTTAATTTATAATATAGTTCTATCTATTTAAGAAATCCAAATTTCAAACCAGAGATCACATTTACTCTTTTGAATATTTAATTTCATAAATATTTCAAAATATAAATATTCAAAGCAAACCTAATTTATAAACTTTATTTTATCATAAAATCCAAAGTTTATACATTAGTTTCATATTAAGAACTAAAATTTTATCATAGACAAGTTTTTGGAACCTTATAAATTGGGCAAGACATTATTTCATTTATTCACTTCTTTTGGATTTGATTCATAATTTCATAAGGGAGTTTGAATAAATGAGTGCTTTATCAAATAAACATTTGGGAAGTGAGTTGATTATAAATTTATTATGTTTCAAAGGTTTATCAAGTTTATAAAATTTCATTTACTTTGATTTTATTAAAGTTAAATTGAAATTTAATACAAAATGCTAGATTCTTTTTATGCTAATTTCATGTAAAGCATTTTGAGACATTAAATTGAAGAGAGGAAATAAATTTTGGTATACTTTAACCTAAGATCATAAAACAAATTTTATTTTGTTGAATTGATATCAAAGCATGTTATACATGGTAAACTTGAAGTCATTTACCTAATGCCAGGCCCCTTGTAAACAGTAGTTCACAAATCCAAGAGTTATTCAAGTACTCATTGATGTATATACATATGAAATGTTATATATAACATAAGAACCTTGGAGATATATAATATTCTTTTCAAGAGAGAATCATAATTCTGAGTTTGTCGGTGGTTTGTCACTAGACAAAATCACACCTCAACAAATGTCTCCTCCTTAAGATACTTTTCATCATATGCCTCCTCCATGAGACATTTTTCATCCACTTCATCTTGGGGTTTTTCAAACAAGAAATCTTCCACTTTGGAGTGGTCTTCACAATAAGAGTCATCATTCTCATAGAATGATCCTTCATTCATTATCTCTTCAATGTGCATGCTTTCTAAACATGCCACACCCACATTTTCTTTTTCTTTCTCCTTTTTAAGAATAAATTCATCAAAATTACTCTCTTCCATGAGAGTTCAACAAGGCCCTACACAAGGCTCCTTCACATCCTCCTCTTCAAGAAGGAATTCTCCATCATATTCCTCTACAAGAAGGAATTATTCATTTTCATTATATATGCCTTTCTCATAAAACATATCTCCCACAATAAGAACCTCACAAGGCTCTTCACATGAGTCTTCATAAGACTCTCCAAAAGGATCTTCAAAAGAACAAGGCTCCCCCTTGCTCATACAATCTCCAATATTGTCACACATATCTTCATGAGTGTCATCATTACACCCATAAGCATATTTCAACACTTTCAATGCTTTTGTAGCTAATCTACAACTAACAATGAGAGTAAAAGTGTTCTCCTTCATACTTTTTCTGATTTTAAGGAAATCTAAACAATTTTGATGTTGCTCCTCCTTCTTATTTCTTTTTTCTTCTCCTTCAAGGCTACTCAATTTTTTTGGTTCCTCATATCCATCAATGATGTTGTCCCAAAGTCCTTTGGCTATCAAGAATGTCCTCATTTTGACATTCCAAAAAATATAATCCTCTCCATCAAATTTTGGAGCTTGCAATTCATAGTTGTTGTTGTTGGCCATCATACCAAGACAACAAGCAATCACCTTTGCAGAGATTTGATAAATCTCTACAACAGACTCTTGAACTCTAGAATTCTAAAATCACAACCTGTCTTTGATTACACCAAGTTCTACTTCAAACTACTTGGATTATTATAATGGTAATTTATGCAATACACACAGAATCATGTATGCATGTAATGTACATAATTAGGTTCATTGGGCCTTATCCAGGTATGATTTGGGGTACCCACCAAATTTGCCCTACGATGGATACAATGCAATCTACCCCATAGATTCCCTCAAATTTTCCTAGGTGGATTTATTTATGGTATAATAGGATGGCCCATAGTCATCATCTCTTCTATGTCCATCTATTACTTGGCAGCCTCAGAAAGTAGCCATTGTAGAGTTTCACTGTCTTGGTATTTGTTTTTCCATCTCTCGTTACTGTGCTTTATGTTTCATCGATCATGTTTTCTCTTCCTTTCTACAAATTGATGGAATAATGCATCGACAAAACAACCAGAATCTCACCATGGAACAAAAGTTTCTACTTTCTCAACCATCAACACCATTTTGACCCCATTTTCATGTAGGCATACCTACTTCTGGGATACCTCACTTCGCTTCACACTTGCAAGAACTTAGTAAATTTTAACAATTCATCCACAAGATCTCTCAAACCCAATAGATCTGACTAGATATGATGCCACAATGACAAATGCTCATTGATTGATTCTTAATGAACTGATTACACAAATATATAGCCCTTGGAGTAAAATAGAAGAATCTTCATGAAAGACTAAAATCCAAATACAAAAAGATAACAATCGTTGTAGTTACAAAAAAGTTAAAACTACAATTGCTATACAAGGCAATGCTAAATTAAGCAGATCAGATTCCAACACATGGTCAATGTTTGGGTGAAGTTTATTGGAAATTTAATGTGCACATCACCCATGAAGAGGAAACAATCTTGCTTAGAAGGAATGATGAGATGGCCACAATGAAGGATGTTGTGGGCTCCTTCATTGTTTGGCCTAAATCAAACATTGTTTACAAATAATGGGCATCCAAGCTAGGAGTGAGACTAGTAGATATCCTGAGCATGAGGTTGGATAGTCAAATACAAGAAGGTAATTTGGTAAAAAAAGAGAGAGAATGCAAGTACTACTAGGGCATAGGATTAAGAGTCTAATCATACATACATGTTGTAATGTGTTTAAATGAAGGTTTATTGTGTTGAGTGAGTGTTAGTTATGAAATTGATGTTTCACATTTGGCTCTTAGTCCTAGTCCTTAGCAACAGTACTTGATTTGCATAGATGGATATTTATGTATCTGATGAAAGTCTCAGGATACCCTCTCACCTCATATCTGATTGTTGGGGTGAGTAGGGATGCTTAGACATATGCTTTTATATGGAGGGATTAGGTTGTCCATTCACCTATATCTGTAAATAAGAATTGCACTTGAAATAAGAATTTTCCATTTACATATATAATCATAACTAATTTTGCACTTAAAATAAGAATTTTCCATTCATTTAGCATTCTTACAACTGTGCTTTCTATTTCTCCACTGACATAAATACATTCTTCATTATATCCTTAGTCTTTACTGTTGGAATTCATCTGCTACTACTTTACCTTGAGGGGATATCTCTAATATGGTTTTTTGTATTTGTACTTGATTTGTAGAATTAGGGTTTGTTTGCTTTGGATTTGACCACTATGGTTATATTTACAATGGTTTACTGTTTTATCTCTTAGTCACTTCTTGAGCTCCTTGGGTTCTTTTTGCTTCTTGGGAAGTATAATGGAAGGTGTCAAGGGAAGAAAATTTTTTGTTGTAGTGGATGAGAGTGAGCAGAGTATATATGCATTGCAATTGGCTATGAACAATCTAAAGCCCACTACTAGTGATACCCTTGTTTTCTACCATGTCAAGTAGACTCTTGTTGCAGGTTTAGGTATGTGAAACAAATACTGACAACTTCTGGAATAGAAGTGTGTAATATTAAATATGTTATATTTGAAAATATTGATGATGAAGAATGATTATTATATCTTTGTCATAAAATTAGGTCTTTCTAGATATAATTGGATTATGTCAAGTTAATTTGTTATTTTCTATTATATACATTTGATCAACTTGCATATCTTTTAAACATGAGCAGTTTCATTCCAAGTCATTTCTTCTCACATATATTTTAATAAATAATATATCATAATCCCTAGGTTCATTATTGCATGTTTAATTTGATAACATATTACTTTATGATTGTTTCTAACTTGTTGTATATCTATTTGATTTTTGGAACATAAATATTTAATGGCATTGCACCTAACCATTTTTTAGATTTTTGTTCTTCTTTCTTAATCATCTTTTTCAAAACAATGTTATCATAGATCTCTTTAGGTCTAGTGGTTTTTTCATAAAATATTGACACATATGACCCTAAAGGTGTGTCATATATGTCTATGTCCATGTGTGCATGTTGGACTGTGTATGTGTTGTTTGATGAAGAAGTAGTCTTCATTTGTGGTGCTATGAAAATTGTAGTTGAAAGAATTGTGTAACAACAACTAATGTTAATGGAGACATATTTAACCATGGCCATTTATTTTGTTCTAAAACCAATTATTTTCTTTCAACTGACTCTTCTAGTTTTTTTTTAGCTAAGGGTTATTCCTTTTGTTTTGAAACAGCTTCTTGTACTTTTTATCTTAGAATTTATTGTTCAAATTATCTCCTTTTTCTTGCTACCTCCTCTAGGTATAGTTTTGTTTTAATTTTATCTGGTATTTGTTATTTTAGTTTTATCTAGTATTGTTTTTCAAAGTGGCAATATGTACAAAAAAAGACCAAGAAAGACACCATGGTTAGTTGAGGCCATCACAATAAACTAAGAGCTAGTGATAAATGCTTCGCATGCTAGTAAGTACTTGATATTTGATAGTGTTATTCAATAGTGGTTGCCCTAGGTATATTAGAATTGATCATGGTTTTATCATTGACTATGGTGTATTGTAGCAATTGGTGGAAGATACCAGCTATGGAATTCTATGAATGAGGAATATAAGGAGGTGACCCTTGACATAAATGATACCAATTGTGAGAATACTCGAAATGAGGCTAACAATACTTTGGTTAATGAAGAAGGCACGTAGACCGCACAAGAAATTTTCTTGTGATATTGGTTTACTCATTGTTGTCATACTATATAGAATAATGATGTTTGGATGGTGTCGATATTAAAGGTGTTGGTGCTAGGTCATCACACACTTCAAACAATGAATATTGTAGAAATAGAGGTCCAACAAGATGTGCAACAGATTCAAGTAGGACAAATAAGGTAGAGATCATTTGCAATATAAATGGACAACCCATAGAAAAAAAGTCTATTAAGTTTACATCTTACTTGGGGGTGATTGTGAGGGAGATCATCCCTATCGCCCATACAAATTGGAAAGCAGTCCTAGTGGAAGTTAAAAACTAGTTATGGACCCTCATTACGGTAACTTTGTAGCAAATGGATTTCATAGTGTCCATTTTGAATACTTATATAAATGTTGCATCTAATAAGATACTGGTTTGATGCAACAAAAATATATCATCTCGTGTGCAATGAAGAAATGGATCTTCCCAACCATGGACAAGCAATGGCATGAACATAAGCATCAACTTGTGAAAAAAACTATGCTAAGTATGATAATGATGAAGATAGAAATGCTAATCCTCCACCTCGTGTATCGCAAAAATATTGGGAAGCCTTTATGAATGGCAAGAGAAATGCTAATTTTAAAGCGAGTACCAACCAATTTGCTATGGTAGTTCATATCATTGTTATGTTCATGTGAATTTTTTTGACCTTGCTCTCCCTAATAAATTTTTAGATTGGTTTCTTCATTACGTTGTATGTGGTGAGACAAAGGAACAAACAAAATAGATCTCACCAATCCATCATGCACAATTACAATCAAAGAGGATATGCTTGATTGGAGCATGAAATGTTATTCTATCATACTCGTCCATTATATGTGTGTAGAGGGAGAAAAATACCCTACCGTGTATGATTCTCAAGGTTGGATCTGCAAGAGAGAGCCTTGGGATAAACCACAAGGGTATGTTGTTATCTACACTTGGTGCTAGGGGGAAGGGTTCACTAGGAATGGATTTAAGGACTCATTCCAAGTCCACACTAATTTCAAAAATGTTTGATGTATTTGATTCAAGATAATCACCTATGTTTTACCTTTCTAGATATATTCTATGAAATATAAAGGACAATATAGAGATAAAAAATGCAGGACTACAAGAGCTAACCCTATTATGATTCTTTTCTTTGAATGCTTTATAACCCTAGGATTTCAAGACTTAAAATCTTTAAGTAAGGGCTCAAGAAATGATGCACAACACAAAATTAACCCTAGGTGCACACTATATGTTGTTTATCTTTCAAATGCCTAGAAATTAATTAAATATATATTTTTTAAAAAACACAAATTGTAGATCTAGGGTTTATAATAGAAATAAAACACTCAACAAACAACCTAGAGATTAACTGGAACACTTATATCATCTGGTGATTTATCCTTTCTTTTATCCCTTATCCAATGGTATCAATAATTCTTGTTCCTACAAGATAATTCGATAAATACTTGAAAAATATGATTAGCATTAGGGGGCCTGCTTAGGCCATTGTACAACAATTCTTGGAGGTGCATTACGTAAGCCCCCTAGTTCATTTTAGCTGACCTTTGATAAATATAAGTAGAAATTGACCTTTGGAAGGAATCAAACATATGAAAGCATAGCATAATAATATGGTAGAAACATAGAATATAATATGATACTATGCTCTATGTGCAACCCGAAGTGAAAAAATGGCTTTTGGAATGATAAATTGCCCCTAGATGCTATCTATGCAAGATAACACCCCGTAATGGGCGATCACGATTTTGCACAGGAGAAATCACGCCCTGAAGAGAGATGATCACGATTTGACAGAAACTATGCAAAAAACAAAAGACAAATGTGAAGGATCGATTAAGTCAATCAAAAAATCTAAACATGCATGCAAAAGAATGAATTCACCTGGAAGAGAGCATAGAAACAAACATAAGGGTTGATACCTCCTAAGTATTCGATCTCTACTTAGGGCTCCAACACAAATTCACCGAAGCAAGCAACAACAATCAACAATCCAATCAACAGAGAACAAAGCTTCAATAGATCACACTTCACACTTGTGAGTTAGTTTTCTTGTGGAAGAAGAAAAAGAAGACCTCAAGAAAATAGAACTTGTATCAAGAAATGTTATTGCTTTGTGAGAAAATGAACTTGCTTGAATTGGAAAAAGAAGATTTCAAACCCTCCTTATATAGTGGATTTGAAAGAAGAATGGGAGGGAAAAACTAAGCACAACCAACCTTAAAAATATAAACTTTGAAAATTAGGGCTTTCTTAAGATAAAACTCTAAAATGCAAAATCGTGCCCCATAAAAATTGATTGCAATTTTGCATCAGCTAGACCCCATGCGGTTTTGATGCATTTTGGAGGGTCAAATTGAGTCAAAATGGGTCATATCATATACTGTTGGAAATAACTTTATGATCCCTATCTAATGGTATAGTATTTAGATGGAATGGAGAATATTTGATAGGGAGAAAGTTGACTCAAATATGATCCTAATTTTCCAAGGAGAAAACAAGGGATCTAGGGAAAATTACTCACCTTAGTGGATCAATTTTCCATGTCTACAATGTGACAAACATAGCTATATTGTTTTATCATATGACTTATCCCCATGTCTCTCCAAATTATATCTTACAGAGGAAGAGCCAACCAAATAAGGAAAATCCACTAGCAAGGGAAACAATGTAGATGGTAGGTCATACAAAGAAGGATGGGGCTCCTATTTCACCAGAAGTTGCAGAGACAATCGTAAGTGATTTTCCGTTGGAAATAACAATAAGTTGAACTTCAAACCATTGTTATATATATATTTTTTTAACATGTTACTGGTTAACTATGCATGTGATGTTGTCAAAAAATATTGGACAATGAAATATCATCTATCATCTCCATAAATCAATGTATTAAGGACGATGCCCTCGTCAAGGTTTTAGGACTTAAAATATTGGGTCAGGTTCGAGTTATCAGAAAAGGAGTATGACCAACTGCTCTATTTTTTGGCAAGGGTTACATACCAAAGTTGCACCAAATTCAAGAGCATACAATAGAGAAGGATAAAAATTTGGAAGAGAAGCTTGCAAAGAATGAAAAAAAATTGGAAGAGAAGCTTGCCGAGAAAGATAAAAATATTGAAGATATTTTGACATGGATTTCATAGATAGAGGTGTGTTAGTTTTTTCATGATTTCATATTTGAAATATTTACATGTTGTACCCCTAAAATTTTAATAATCCCTTACATATAATTCCATAGGCAACATCACTACATGTTATCCCTACAATTGGATACAACATTGGTGGTGGTGATCAAGGCACATGCAGCTGCTCAATACCTTCTAGGCTAGAGTCATCAATGGTATGACTATTATTTCAAATATAAAATGATTGAATTAGTTTGTATTGTATGCTCTGTAGTGAATTTATTTATGTTATTTATTTTCAATGTAGGGATTGAAAATGACACCGATATTTCAAACTAAGAGAAGGAAATGCTACTTTACTCAAATCCATAAGGATAACGTAGTGGTCAAAGGAACATTGATCAATATTGATCTTGAAGATCTTGTATATGGTGAGAAATGCTCATTGATTTATTATTCATGAACTTATTACACAAATATATAGCCTCTTGAGTACAATAGAATAATATCTATAGAAGGCTAAAATCCAAATACAAATAGATAGCAATCACTGCAGTTATAAAATAGTTAAATCCATAGTTACTATACAAGGCAATGCTAAATTAATCAGATCAGATTCCAAAATTCTCCCCATTTATGCTAAAGGAACTCTTCTAAGATTTCAGAAGCATCACAAATTTGGAAGAAATTTATCCTTTTTTGTTTCCTCCAATCTTTCAACAAAAAATCAAAAAGTGCAAAAAATTGTCTTGGGCACTCCTTCCACTCTTGGTGTGGGATCTCCTCCATCTTTGTTTCTACTTCTTCCTACTGCAAATGACTGAGTGCCTCCTTTTGATGATCAAATTCCCCTTCATCAAAATATTCTTCAATTGTGGTTTTCAAAAACCACTCTTTCACATTCTTGTAATGGTATTTGAACCATTGTTCCACAATCCCATTATAGTTTTTAAACCATACTATTCTATCACAAATTTCTACACAAAATATCAAAACAAACATGATTCCTTCTTCTAAGAAATTACATCACACAAATTTTGATTGTACTTGAGTTCAAAATACCCAAGCTGCCCAATAATTTCTTCATGCTAAGTATATTCTTATTCAAAGGTGTCTCCATGAGACAAGCTCCAACACTTGTTTTGCTCGCAAAAAATTATCTTGGTAAGATATTCTCTATATTCTTAATTCATAACAAGAGTATGAAAACTGCTCACAACACATCTAATCAAACAATAATTAGTAACAAATCCAAAAAAGAAAGAATTATCACCTCCAATGGTGATTTGTTGAGTAGGTTCCCAAAAGTCTTCGTGTGTGCTTCTCATGAAGCCATGGTACTGCTGTACATTTGAATTTCTCCACAATGTTATCTCTTCAAGAATCCTCTCATTGTTAAATGTAGCCAAACCAAGTGAGCCATCTTCACCAATTGATGTTTCCTTTGCCATTACAACAAGAAAATCACCAATTTCTTCATTTTCTATTTCCTTTCCTATCTCATTTGGGAGATAGTTTTCACACAAATCATTTTTCACTCTTGAGTGATCCTCAAACAACAAGTTGATAGCTTTCTTCTCATCTTCATTTACAATTTCTTGTGGATCAAAATCCCACAAAATATTTGTCTTCTCAACAAGACAATCATCTTTCACTCCATATGAGTGAGCTCTCAAATATTCATCCATTTGCTTTTTCACATAAGCAGTTTTCCATTCAACATAAGTAAGCCAACCTTTGAGGTGAAGTGTTGGCTCCTTATCTTAAATATTCTCTTCCATGACAAGTGTGGATTAATAATATGAATCAATTTTCTGATTTAATGTCTCCTACAGAAGACACTTTTCATCATATGCCTCCTCCATGAAACATTTTTCATCCACCTCATATTGGTGGTTTTCAAACAAGCAATCTTCCACTTTGGAGTGGTCTTCACAATAAGAGTCATCATTCTCATAGAATGGTCCTTATTTCATTATCTCTTCAATGTGCATGCTTTCTAAACATGCCACACCCACATTTTATTTTTCTTTCTCCTTTTTAAGAATAAATTCATAAAAATTACTCTCTTCTGTGAGAGTTCCACAAGACCCTACACAATGCTCCTTCACATCCTCCTATTCAAGAAGGAATTCTCCATCATATTCATCTAAAAGAAGGAATTCTTCATTTTCATTATATATGCCTTTCTCATAAAACATATCTCCCACAATAAGAACCTCACAAGGCTCTTCACATGAGTCTTCATAAGACTCCAAAATGATCTTCAAAAGAACAAGGCTCCCCCTTGCTCATACAATCTCCGAGATTTTCACACATCTTCATGAGTGTCCTCATTACACCCATAAGCATCTTTCAACACTTTCAATGCTTTTGTAGCTAATCTACAACTAGAAATGAGAGGAAAAGTGTTATCCTTCATACTTTTTCTGATTTCAAGGAGAGCTAAACAATTTTGATGTTGCTCCTCCTTCTTCTTTATTTTTTCTTCTCCTTCAAGGCTGCTCCATTTTTTTGGTTCCTCATATCCATCAATGATGTTGTCCCAAAGTCCTTTGGCTATCAAGAATGTCCTCATTTTGACATTCCAAAAAATATAATCCTCTCCATAAAATTTTGGAGTTCGTAATTCATAGTTGTTGTTGTTGGCCATCATACCAAGATACCAAGAAATCACCTTTGCAGAGATTTGATAAATCTCTACAACAAACTCTTGAACTCTAGAATTCTAAAATCACAATTTTTCTTTGATTACACCAAGCTCTACTTCAAACTACTTGGATGATTATAATGGTAATTTATGCCATACGCACAAAATCTTGTATGCATGTAATGTGCATAATCAGGCTCACTGGGCCTTCTTCGGGTATGATTTGGGGTACCCACCAAATTTGCCCTACGATGGATACAATGCCATCTACCCCATAGATTCCCTCAAATTTTCCTAGGTGGATTTATTTATGGTATAATAGGATGGCCCATAGTTAGCATCTCCTCTATGTCCATCTATCACTTGGCAGCCTCAGAAAGCAGCTATTGCAGAGTTTCTTTGTCTTGGTATTTGTCTATCCCTATCTCATTACTATGCTTTATGTTTCATCGATCATGTTCTCTCTTCCTTTATACCAATTGATGGGATAATGCATCGATAAAAAAACCAAAATCTCACCCTAGAACAAAATTTTCTACTTTCTCAATCATCAACACCATTTGCTGACCCCATTTTCATGTAGGCATACCTGCTTCTGGGATACCTCACTTTGCTTCACACTTGCAAGAACTTAGTAAATTTTCACAATGCACCCACAATCTCTCTTAAACCCAATAGATCTGACTAGATATGATTCCACAATGAGAAATGCTCATTGATTAATTATGAATGAACTGATTACACAAATATATAGCCCTTGGAGTACAACAAAAAGAATCTTCGTAAAAGACTAAAATCCAAATACAAAAAGATAGCAATCATTGCAGTTACGAAAAAGTTAAAACTGTAATTGCTATACAAGGCAATGCTAAATTAAGCAGATTAGATTCCAACACATGGTCAATGTTTGGCTGAAGGTTATTGGAAAGTCAATGTGCACATCACCCATTAAGAGGAAACAATCTTGTTTAGAAGGAATGATGAGATGGCCACAATGAAGGATGTTGTGGGCTCCTTCATTGTTTGGCCTAAATCAAACATGGTTTACAAATAATGGGCATACAAGCTAGGAGTGAGACGAGTAGATATCCTGAGCATGAGGTTGGATAGTCAAATACAAGAAGGTAATCTGGTAAAAAAAGAGAGAGAATGCAAGTACTGCTGGGGCATAGGATTAAGAGTCTAATCATACATACATGTTGTAATGTGTTGAAATGAAGGTTTATTGTGTTGAGTGCGTGATAGTTATGAAATTGATGTTTCATGTTTGGCTCTTAGTCCTAGTCCTTAGCAACAATACTTGATTTGCATAGATGGATATTTATGTATCTGATGAAAGTCTCAAGATACCATTTCATCTCATATCTTATTGTTGGGGTGAGTGGGGATGTTTAGACATCTGCCCATTATGTGGAGGGATCAGGTTGTCCATTCACCTATACCTGTAAATAAGAATTGCACTTGAAATAAGAATTTTCCATTTACATATATAATCATAACTAATTTTGCACTTGAAATAAGAATTTTCCATTCATTTAGCATTCTTACAACCGTGCTTTCTATTTCTCCACTGGCATAAATACATTCTTCATTATATCATTAGTCTTCACTGTTGGAATTCATCTGCTACTACTTTACCTTGAGGGGATATATCTCATATGGTTGTTTTTATTTGTACTTGACTTGTAGAATTAGGGTTTGTCTACTTTGGATTTGCCCACTATGGTTATATTTACAATGGTTTACTGTTTTATCTCTTAGTCACTTCTTGAGCTCCTTGGGTTCTTTTTTCTTCTTGTGAAGTATAATGGAAGGTGTCAAGGAAAGAAAATTTTCGGTTGTTGTGGATGAGAGTGAGCAGAGTATGTATGCATTGCAATGGGCTATGGACAATTTGAAGCCCACTACTAGTGATACCCTTGTTCTCTACCACATCAAGTAGACTCTTGTTGCAGGTTTAGGTATGTGAAACAAACACCGACAACTTCTGGAATAGAAGTGTGTAATATTAAATATGTTAGATTTGAAAATATTGATGATGAAGGATGATTATTATATCTTTGTCATAAAATTAGGTCTTTCTGGATATAATTTGCTTATGTCAATTTAATTTGTTATTTTCTATTATATACATTTGATCAACTTGCAAATATTTTAAACATGAGCAGTTTCAATCCGAGTCATTTCTTCTCACATAAATTTTAATCAATAATATATCATAATCCCTAGGTTCATTATTGCATGTTTAATTTCATAACATATTACTTTATGATGGTTTCTAACTTGTTGTATATCTGTTTGATTTTTGGAACATAAATATTTAATGGCATTGCATCTAACCATTTTTTAGATTTTTGTTCTTCTTTCTTAATCATCTTTTTCACAACAATGTTATCATAGATCTCTTTAGTTCTAGTGGTTTTTTCATAAAATATTGACACATATGACCCTAAATGTGGGTCATATATGTGTGTGTCCATGTGTGCATGTTGGACTGTGTATGTGTTGTTTGATGAAGAAGTAGTCTTCATTTTTGGTGCTATGAAACTTGTAGTTGAAAGCATTGTGTAACAACAACTAATGTTAATGGAGACATATTTAACCATGGCCATTTATTTTGTTCTGAAACCAATTCTTTTTTTCAAATGACTCTTCTAGTTTTTCTTTAGCTAAGGGTTCTTCCTTTTGTTTTGCAGCAGCTTCTACTTTTTGTCTTAGAATTTATTGTTCAAATTATCTCATTTTTTTTGCTACCTCCTATAGGTATAGTTTTGTTTTGATTTTATATGGTATTTGTTATTTTAGTTTTATCTAGTATTGAGTTTCAAAGTGGCAATATGTACAAAAAAATACCAATAAAGACACCATGGGTAGTTGAGGCCATCAAAATAAATTAAGAGCTAGTGATAAATACCTTGCATGCTAGTAAGTACTTGAAATTTGATAGTGTTATTCAATAGTGGTTGACCTAGGCATATTAGAATTGATCATGGTTTTATCATTGACTATGGTGTATTGTAGCAATTGGTGGAAGATACCAGCTATGGAATTCCATGAATGAGGAATATAAGGAGGTGATCCTTGACATAAATGATACCAATTGTGAGAATACTCGAAATGAGGTTGACAATACTTTGGCTAATGAAGAGGGCACATAGACCGCACAAGGAATTTTCTTGTGATATTGGGTTACTCATTGTTGTCACACTATATAGAATAATGATGTTTGGATGGTGTCAGTATTATAGGTGTTTATGCTAGGTCATCACACACTTCAAATAATGAATATTGTAGAAATAGAGGTTCAACAAGATGTGCACCAGAGTCAAGTAGGAAAAATAAGGTAGAGATCATTTGCAATCTAAATGGACAACCCATAGAAAAAAATTCTATTAAGTTTACATCTTACTTGGGGGTGATTGTGAGGGAAATCAATCCTAGTGGAAGTTAAAAACCAATTATGAACACTCATTACTGTAGCCAATGGATTTCATAGTGTCCATTTTGAATACTTATATAAATTTTGCATCTAATAAGATACTGGTTTGATGCAACAAAAATATATCATCTCGTGTGCAATGAAGAAATTGATCTTCCTAACCATGGACAAGCAATGGTGTGAACATAAGCATCGATTTGTGAAAAAATACTATGCTAAGTATGATAATGATGAAGATAGAAATTCTAATACCCCACCTTGTGTATCATAAAAATATTGGGAAGCATTTATGAATGGCAAGAGCAACCCTAAATTTAAGGCGAGTACCAACGAATTTTCTATGGTAGTTCATATCATTGTTATGTTCATGTAAATTTTTTTGACCTTGCTCTCCCTAATAAATTTTTATATTGATTTCTTCATTACATTGTAGGTGGTGAGACAAAGGAACAAACAAAATAGATCTCACCAATCCATCATGCACACTTGCAATCGAAGATGATATGCTTAATTGGAGCATGAAATGTTATTCTATCATACTCGTCCATTATATATGTGTAGAGGGAGAAAAATACCCTACTGTGTGCGATACTCAAGGTTGGATCGGCAAGAGAGATCCTTGGGATAAACCGCGGAGGTATGTTGTTATCTACACTCGGTGCTAGGAGGAAGGGTTCACTAGGAATGAATTTAAGGACTCATTCCAAGTCCACAGTAATTTCAGAAATGTTTGATGTATTTGATTCAAGATAATCACCTATGTTTTACCTTTCTAGATATATTCTATGAAATATAAAGGACAATGTAGAGATACGAAATGAAGGAATACAAGAGCTAAACCTATTATGATTCTTTTCTTTGAATGCTTTATAACCCTAGGATTTCAATATAGAAAACCTTTAAGCAAGGGCTCAAGAAATGATGCACAAAACAAAATTAACCCTAGGTGCACACTATATGTTGTTTATCTTTCAAATGCCTAGAAATTAATTAAATATATATTTTAAATCATATCTAGGGTTTATAATAGAAATAAAAGACACTCAACAAACAACCTAGAGATTAACTGGAACACTTATCTCATCTGGTTATTTATCCTTGCTTTTATCCCTTAACCAATGATATTAATAATTCTTGTTCCTACAAGATAATTTGAGAAACACCTAAAAAATATGATTAGCATTAAGGGGCTTTCTTAGGACACTGTACAATAGTGCTTCGAGGTGCATCAGTTAAGCCCCCTAGGTCCTTTTAGCTGACCTTTGATAAATAGAAGCATAAATTGACCTTTGGAAGAAATCAAACATATGAAAGCATAGCATAATAATATGGTAGAAACATAGAATATAATATGATACAATGCTCTATGTGCAACCTCAAATGCAAGAATGGCATTTGGAATGATAAATTTCCCCTAGATGCTATCTAGGCAAGATTGCACCTCGTAATAGGCGATCACGATTTTGCATAGGAGAAATCACGCACTAAAGAGAGATGAGCATGATTTCACAGAAACTATGCAAAAAATAAAAGACAGATGCGAAGGCTCAATTAAGTCAATCAAAAAATCTAAACATGGATGCAAAATAATGAATTCATATGAAAGAGAGCATAGAAGCAAACAGAAGGGTTGATACCTCCTAAGTAGTCGATCTCTCCTTAAGGTTCCAACACAAATTCACTGAATCAAGCAACAATAATAAACAATCCAATTAGCAGAGAACAAAGCTTCAATAGATCACACTTCACACTTGTGAGTTAGTTTTCTTGTGGAAGAAGAAGAAGAAGACCTTAAGAAAATAGAATTTGTATCAAGAAATGTTATTGCTTGGTGAGAAAATGAACTTGCTTAAATTGGAAAAAGAAGATTTCAAACCCTCCTTATATAGTGGATTTGAAAGAAGAATGGGAGGGAAAAACTAAGCACAACCAACCTTAAAAAGATAAAATTTGAAAATTAGGGTTTGCTTAAGAGAAAACCATAAAATGCAAAATTACGCCCCATAAAAACGGATTGCAATTTCACACCAGCTAGACCCCATGCGGTTTTGATGCATTTTGGAGGGTCAAATGGAGTCAAAATGGGTCATATCATATACTGTTGGAAATATCTTTCTGATCCTGATCTAATGGTATAGTATTTAGATGGAATGGAGAATATTTGATGTGGAAAAATTGACTCAAATATGATCCTACTTTTCCAAGGAGAAAACAAGGTATCTAGGGAAAATTACTCACCTTAGTGGATCAATTTTCCATGTCTACAATGTGACAAACATAGCTATATTGTTTTATCATATGACTTATCCCCATGTCTCTCCAAATTATATCTTACATAGGAAGAGCCAACCAAATAAGAAAACTCCACTAGCAATGGAAACAATGTAGATGGTAGGTCATACAAAGAAGGATGGGGCTCCTATTTCACCAGAAGTTGTGGAGACAATCGTAAGTGATTTTTCCTTGGAAATAATAATATGTTGAACTTCAAACCATTGTTATATCGATTGTTTTTTTAACATGTTAGTGGTTAACTATATATGTGATGTCAAAAAATATTGGACAAAGAAATATCATCTATCATCTCTATAAATTAATGTATTAAGGACGATGCCTTCGCCAAGGTTTTAGGACCTAAACTATCGGGTCAGATTCAAGTTATCAGCAAAGGAGTATCACCAACTGCTCTATTTTTTGGTAAGGGTTACATACCAAAGTTACACCAAATGCAAGAGAATATAGTAGAGAAAGAGAAAATTTTGGAAGAGAATCTTGCAAAGAATGAAAAAAAATGGAAGAGAAGCTTGCAGAGAAAGATAAAAATATTGAAGATATTTTGACATTGCTTTCACAGATAGAGGTGTGTTAGTTTTTTCATGATTTCATATTTGAAATGTTTACATGTTGTACCCCTAAATTTGTAATGATCCCTCGCATATAATTCCATATGCAACATCACTACATGTTATCCCTACAATTGGATACAACATTGGTGGTAGTGATCAAGGCACATGCAGCTGTTTAATACCTTCTAGGCTAGAGTCATCAATGGTACGACTATTATTTCAAATATAAAATGATTGAATTAGTTTGTATTGTACGCTATGTAGTGAATTTATTTATGTTATTTATTTTCAATGTAGGGATTGAAAATGACATCGATATTTCAAACTAAGAGAAGGAAATTCTACTTTACTCAAATCCATAAGGATAACGTAGTGGTGAAAGGAACAGTGATCAATATTGATCCTGAAGATCTTGTACATGGTGAGAAATGCTCATTGATTGATTATTCATGAACTAATTACACAAATATATAGCCCCTCGAGTACAATAGAAGAATCTCTATAGAAGGCTAAAATCCAAATACAAAGAGATAGCAATCACTGCAATTACAAAATAGTTAAAACTTTAGTTACTATACAATGCAATGCTAAATTAAGTAGATCAGATTCCAACATTCTCCCCATTGATGCTAAAGGAACTCTTCTAGGATTTCAAAAGCATCACAAAATTGGAAGAAATTGATCGTTTTTGTTTCCTCCAATCTTTCAACAAAAAATCAAAAAGTGCAAAAAATTATCTTGGGCACTCCTACTCTTGGTGTGGGATCTCCTCTATCTTTATTTCTACTCATTCCTACTGCAAATGACTGAGTGCCTCCTTTTGATGATCAACTTCCCCTTTATCAAAATATTATTCAATTGTGGTTTTCAACAACCACTCTTTCACATTCTTGTAATGGTCTTTGAACCATTTTTCCACAATCCCATTATGGTTTTTAAACCATACTATTCTCTCACAAATTTCTACACAAAATATCAAAACAAACATGGCCATGAAATGACCTATTACATATGCAACCAAATGTTGCTTTTCACACAAATTTTCACTCCACACTATGGTTGTACATGATTCCTTCTTCTAGGAAATTACATCACACAAATTTTGATTGTACTTGAGTTCAAAATACCCAAGCTACCCAATAATGTCTTCATGCTAAGAATATTCTTCTTCAAAGGTGTCTCCATGAGATAAGCTCCAACACTTGTTTTGCTTGCAAGAAATGTCTTGGTTCTTTTTCTTTCTCCTTTATAAGAATAAATTCATCAAAATTATTCTCTTCCGTAAGAGTTCCACAAGACCCTACACAATGCTCCTTCACATCCTCCTCTTCAAGAAGGAATTCTCCATCATATTCCTCTACAAGAAGGAATTCTTCATTTTCATTATATATGGTTCTCATAAAATATATCTCCCACTATAAAAACCTCACAAGGCTCTTCACATGAGTCTTCGTAAGACTCTCCAAAATGATCTTCAAAAGAACAAGGCTCCCCCTTGCTCATGAAATCTTCAATATTGTCACACATATCTTCATGAGTGTCCTTATTACACCCATAAGCATCTTTCAACACTTTCAATGCTTTTGTAGCTAATCTACAACTAGCAATGAGAGGAAAAGTGTTCTCCTTCATACTTTTTATGATTTTAAGGAGAGCTAAATAATTTTTATGTTGCTTCTCCTTCTTCTTTCTTTTTTCTTCTCCTTTAAGGCTGCTCAATTTTTTTGGTTCCTCATATCCATCAATGATGTTGTCCCAAACTCCTTTGGCTACCAAGAATGTCCTGATTTTGAAATTCCAAAAAAAAAAATCCTCTGCATCAAATTTTAGATTTTTTAATTCATAGTTGTTGTTGTTGGCCATCATACCAAGATACCAAGCAATCACCTTTGTAGAGATTTGATAAATCTCTACAACAGACTCTTGAACTTTGGAATTCTAAAATCACAGCCTGTCTTTGATTACACCAAGCTCTACTTCAAACTACTTGGATGATTATAATGGTAATTTATGCCATACACAAAGAATCCTGTATGCATGTAATGTGCATAATCAGGCTCACCGAGCCTTCTTCGGGTATGATTTGGGGTACCCACCAAATTTGCCCTACTATGGATACAATGCCATCTACCCCATAGATTCCCTCAAATTTTCCTAGGTGGATTTATTTATGGTAAAATAGGATGGCCCATAGTCAATATCTCCTCTATATTCATCTGTCACTTGGCAGCCTTAGAAAGCAGTCATTGCAGAGTTTCTCTATCTGTAGACACCAAAACAGCACCAATCCGATTATGTGACAACAAGCACTGATCGCACTAACACACACAGCCCCCAGGGCAGCCCCCAGAGGTTAAACAGTGGTTCTAACCACTCACACAACAGTTTTACAAGTCAGGGATCAATTTGGCATCTTTTAGACACTCAACTACTTATTCGTCCCACCCAGGGACGAGTGCGGATTTGTACTCGTCCTACCCAGGGACGAGTGCGGATTGATACTCGTCTCACCCAGAGACGATTACCAGCGCTCGCTTCGGGGTGGGACGAACGCCAGGTTTGACCGACAAAAAGTTAGATCTCGACGCATGACAACTCAGAACTGCCACTTAGCTTTCCTTGCATGGCATAGGAGTGCGAGTGAGTTCTTTTGACAACTCATATCTCCCACTTGACTCTCCATTCACTGCATGGGAATGAGAGTGAGCTTTTTAAGACAACTCAGATTTGCCACTTAGCTATCCCTTCATTGCATGGGAGTGCAAGTGAGCTTTTCTAAAACATACAAAGACATGCACAGAGGCAGCTAAGAAGCCCTTGATCAAGAAGAAGTCTTCTCTTCACACAAAAGCATTCATGCAAAGAAACACTTTTGCATGTTAATTCAAAGAGACCCCTTGGGTCTATAAAATGGTGAGCTTCCTCACCCAAAAGATATACAGAGAAGGAGCATTTTGAGCGACGAAGTGCTGCTAATTCACTTACTTGCGATTTGTGTTTTCAACATCCATAATCTCTTAATCGAAAGAGAGGTTATTGGGTGACTTTTGAAGGCACGAATCAAGAACCAACCCCGATTTTTCTTACCACAATATCCTACCAATTTGTCGACAACACATCACATCAGGTTTCGGACCCATCCCAAGCGGATTGGTGTCGAAGCAAAGTTTCACCCGCGGGTGGTTTGCCTTCGGGCACCCCCGGCTTTATTGCTTTTGGTGACTATTTCTTTTGTAGTATTTAGCTAGTTTCATGTTTATGCTTTTGTCAAGTTTTCAGTTTATTTAGACTCATTTTAACCATCGTTAGATTTATCTTTTATTTTTCATACACAAGGTGCTACTGATTCTTTGTTTGTTTCTTTGAACGCAGATTTGCAGCATTAGAGGAGCAACGAGGAATCTACCTTTACCAACGCAAGCGACGACAACGTTTTGGTTCGCCCATCTTACATGTGGGCACGCGGAAGAAGGAATTCTGAAACAAGTTGTAAAAGACCAACATTTAACGCTCCTATCCCCTAAAAAGGAAGGAGACGCATTGTAACACAAATTTGTAAAGCATATCAATAAAAGGGCCGTTCTTTTTATATTGCTTTGATATCTTGTGTTCATGTTCTTTCTTTTTACGCATTTTTCAATAACATAGGGTTTAAGCGTTATTTTAGTTTCGTTTACATTGCATTTTTAGTTTATCCTTTTTGTTTCCGAAATCTCGTGCTTTCAATGGCGATCACGGTGGGACCTCTGTCCTCTGTTTTTTTTTAGGTTAAATTACTGATCTGAAATTGCTTGTTTTTTTTACAGGTACCTATTTTTCAACATCAGACTGTTATTCGTCTCTACAAGTGACGATTACAGAATTGGTACTCGTTTCACCCCGAGACGAATAAACTATTCGTCTCACCCTGGAACGATTACAGTTCTGATATTCGCCTCACCCAGGGACGAGTATAGTTCTGTGCATTTTTCAGAGCAAATCAGAAACATCCTGTTGGGCAGAGAAGAGGTAAGGGTTTTTTTAAAGCTTCTGTCAAAATTTCTGTTTTTCTGTTTTTTGGTTTTCAATTTTGTATGGCTTAGGGAAAGATTTCTTTTTTCGTTTGCCTGTTTCAATTTTTGCAAATTAAAATGAACCCCACACATCACGTGGTATTTTAAACCAAGGCGTTGGTCGTAAAACCCCAACCCTTGAGCAAGACCAAAGGTGGATTCCATTATCACTTTGGCTTGAGATATTGCATCCATTACCTCGATCGCGATCGTTGCTAGACGTAAATCCCGACGAAAGCCGACCGAGTGTAGCTAGGGTGATTCCTAGCGCATGAGGATAAGTCTTCTATGGTAGGTGTCATAAACAGAGTGATTCCCCTTCCGTACCGCCTATGTTCCACGTATCATCTGCTCTCACGTACCTATAGTCTCCCTCACGTAAGGGCGGGTATATAGAGAGGTTGGTATATCGGTCCGGCAATGGTATATTGAAGGGGCGACCATTTTGGGAGTCATAAGAGCCTTCATAATTGCATTTAAACGTTTCACAAAAATTTTCAAAAACAAAACAAACAACAAAAACACACTAAACCAGATTTAGGGCACACTATTAATCTTTAAAAGAGATAATCATTGCTTGTGTGTGTATGCTATTTTCTGTTTAGACAAAAAAAATCATAAAAAGAAAATCATAAAAAGAATTTTTGCATCTTTAGGTTAGCATTACCATGGTGAATACTCGTAGCCAAGCCCAATCACGGGCAAAAGCTGCAAAAAATGCACCAAGAGAGACAAATCGTCTCCGATATAGCCTTGAAGACTTGGCCATCCCGCCTCGGCGACAGGGTACACCAGTTAGTTCACACCATGCAGAACATGGCTCTAGAGGCCCCTCCTTGAGGGGCACTCCAACCCATACAGTCATAGAACATGGCTCTAGAGGCACCTCCTTGAGGGGCTCTCCAACTCATGCCATCAATAGACGAGACTATAGAACCCCCTCCCTAAGGGGAACTCCTAAGCAACAAGAATATTTTCAAGAAAATAACCAATATGTAGCACCTGGTCTAAGTACGAGGCCTCCTTTGGAAGTTCATTTTGGGTGGCCTAGTGATGAAGCACTGTGTACTGCTCTAGAACAACAAAGGGTCCAAAAGGAAGAACCATATGATTTTGTTGTTCCTAATTTACCCTCGATTAATGTCGGACACAGTAGACCATATCCAGAACATCAGGTTCTCCCGACAGGGCAAGACAATTCTGCCCGCACTTTTTATGCATATCACAGAGAGAGTGAGGAGGATCACTACATTCCTCAAGAACAGTACTCAGTGCGAAAACGATGCACGTCTGCACCTGCTTTATATCCAGATCGCTCATTGAGACCAGAGCTTCAAGTTAATGCTGCCAACCTCGACAGAGGGAAGCAACATATAGGGGTCTCAGAGCACCATGATCGAAACAGATATGTAGGGGAGACATCTAGGCCTCTTAAACAAGAGACGGTAGAACAAAATGACTTGGCATTTGCCCAACTAGCCGCCCGCCAAGCGCAAATCATGCGGCTTAGGCAAGAACAACAAGAATTAGAACATTTGTGTCGCCTTAATCAAGAGCGCATTCAGCGTCAGACAACTGAATTGCTTCACAACAATGCGCCTGAGAAGGCCCCAGTCCCTCGTGCACAACAATCTGAGATGTATGTGAGGCACAATCCCCTAGTGCGAGACAGGTCTCCACGACTTCAGCAAGCACTGCCTCCAAGACCTCTTAGACCTGAGCGGGAGGCCACTCCCCGCAACCGTGATGGGCATCCTCCGCGGGCACCCATCCATGTTTACAGGCCTAGGCCAAACACTCCTCAAGAAGATTATGAGGATTATGACCAAGAAGAAGAGCGGGCTGAAATGCCCTATCAAGGCGGAAGGGATGCTACCCATTTATCCATCCAAAGGCCTCAAGTTCCCCGCAACCCACAATGGGAACAAACCAAGGAGGAGGAGATTACATCCTCTCGATGCATACAAAGTGTTGTTAGAACGCTTAGAGACTATGGAATTCAAGACCGTTGGGCCCCAAAAGCCTACCTTACGCCAACTCCGTAGTCATCCGGTGCATCCATCGAAGCCAAGCACCTCCATACCCCGAACATTTCAAGCTGCCCCAGTTGGCACTCTTTAAAGGGGATGAAGATGCTCAAGAGCATGTGACTCGATTTTTGAGCCAATGCTTTGGTATACAAGACAATGATGCATTGCTATTGAGAACATTCATAACCACATTCATAGGATCTGCCTCGGATTGGTTTACCCATCTACCGAAGCATAGCATCTACAACTTGGATCAACTAGTGGACGCGTTCCTAGAACGTTTTGCTTTCAATACAAAGAAAAAGGCGTCACTCAGTGATCTAGCTAGCCTCAAGCAAGTATGAGGAGGAATCTATGGTAGCATATGGGAATCGATGGAGGACGGTGCTTTCAAAGCTGTCCTACCTCCCTCCTATGTCTGACCTAACTCAAATGTTCGCAAAGAGTTGTTTGCGATAGATCTCTCGTGCTATTGCAACTGCAACAATACGCCACTTTAGAAGAAGCTCGGCGCAAGCTAGAGTTATCGAAGAGATCAAGATACAGGATGGCAAAATTGCCAAGCCTAAGAAAAAGAGTGGAACAAGAGCACCAAAATAGGGAATACGCAATAGAAACCCACCGCGGTCAATCAAGTTGCTATCAATGCCCCTACGCCTACCCAAGCAACACAACCTCCAAAGGCTAATTATCAGGCGGTGCCTCACAATAATTATGAGAAAGATAACAAAAAGTAGGATCAAAATCAGCAGCGTCACCCTAAGCGGCAATTTACACCATACACTGAGTCTAGGGACTCCTTGTTTGACCGTTTGTCAACGGCAAACTTGATTAATCTGCCAGATATTCCAACAATTGATCCTAATGCGCCAAAGCCTAAGGGCTACAGAGAGGATCATTTTCTATAGATTCCATAGAAGGAAAGGGCATGACCTTAATGTCTGTTGGACGTTTAAAGGTTTAGTGCAAGATCTCATTGATAATCACACATTGGTAGTGGATAACCCCATCGCACCCAACAACCAACAAATGGGTGTTTTCAAAGATCCTTTACCCACACATGATGCACAAACAAAACCTCTTACATGTCAACGAAGTGCAACAGAGTTGCCCCATGGAGGGGTATGTTGGGATGATTAGCATTGTGACAAGAAACAAGAGACACCCAGGAGTTGCCCCCGTGAAAACCACCAGGGAAGTTCCATCCACGTCACAACATCAACCGAATCCTACACAGTTGCCCCCGCCTAGACCAGTGGCCACGATTCGAACTAGACTTACTCAAAGTCTACGGACCACATCGGCTAGGCTCTCCATTTATGAGCTTATTCAACAATCGATGCCCCATCGAGAAGCTCTTATGGAGATATTAAAGGCAATTGAATTGCAACCCCACGAAGCGGATTCGTTCAACAATTTTGTGGGGCATGTCAAACAAGTAGTACTGAACCAGTCATTACCTTCAGGGAAGATGAGCTAAAAATGGTGACTCGAGATGTAGCAGATCCACCCCTGCATGTTATTGCACGGGTCAATGGGACTCCGTACAAGCGGGTGTTGGTAGACACCGGTTCGTCCAAAGAACATTATTACAACCGCCGCACTGAAACATTTGAAACCGCCAGACCTCTCACATTGCACCTTCCACTTATACCCTTCGAGCATTTAATGATGCGATATGCTCAACAGTTGGCACAATTGTCCTCCCCATACAAGTGGGACAAAAGACCATTCATACGTTGTGCCACATTTTAGAAGGTGAGATGGCTTACAATATCTTGCTTGGGCGGCCTTGGATCCGGGATATGAAGTGTGTCCCTTCAATTGCTCATCAATGTCTGAAGTATACATTTGAAGGACAAGTGCACGTGGTCCCCGTAGATTTGGAACCTTTTAAATATTGCAACTCAGTGCAAATCATGCCGCAGTCGACCCTTCCTTCAACGCACGTGGATTTCCAGTTAAATCCATCTAAGAGGGGTCCGACTAAGCAAGAATCTCCATTACCAAATCAATCAAATTCCCAGGCGGGTTCATCTTCTTCATCCAATCCTCCCACAACGATGCCACCTACGGTGGCCACTCCAACGGACAAAGGAAAGAAGCCCCTGGAAGCGGAACCACCTTTAGTCTCCAACATCTCTACAGAAGAGATGCCTAATAGAATGGAAGTTGAGACGCCTAGTTCACCCCACATGGAGTGGACTCAAGGAGAACTCCCATTCGCTTCCCCTCAATCACCAACGATTACTGTTGAGATGTCTAACACAGGCATGGGGGAGTATATAGTGCGCAATGTTGTTGCAACGCCCACACTTCAGTCTATGCAAGACATGGGAAGACCTCGACTCCCCATAGGCTCCGTGGTTCCTTTAGGCTACCCACCTAATCAGACAAACTTTATTTTTGGGGGCTTGGATCATGGCGTTGAACCTTCCCGACAAGAAGAGGAAGATGAAGATCCCTTTGTGGAAGATGTCAACTATCTGGCTAACCCAGACTTCGCATTACGATATCTTAGCCAATGCAATTGGCATGGATACGGGTTAGGCAGGTATGAACAAGGAATGCATGTTTTGTGCCAACCAAGATACCAAATGCCTTATGACAAGTCAAGAGTAGGGTTTAATCACCCTTTGCCCCTCGACATCTTGGTCAAAAACATGCAAAGCCTAGGGATAGGCAACAAGGATGGGTTGGCATCAGATCCATATGCCAATCCAAATACAACTTATACATCGGGGGATTATTTCCCATTACAAACAAATAACCTTGTTGACCTCAACAACCCTTTCCCTATGGCCGAACAAGGAGAAACCTCATGGACTCACCCACAAGGGGAAGATGGACAAGACCACGAAGGGTCTTCTGAAGATGAGTCGAGTACGATCATTCGCACGAATATCCAATGAATGACGATCAGGATAGCTTCCCGATGATGTTCCCATTGAATGATCCCAATGAGCATAGGCTACCTCAACAACAACAATATCCTTTGGACATAGATGACATGTTTGAACACTTACACATAGGTCCAAGACATAGGAGGCATTTCAACCTGGCACAGTTATAGCAATTACTGCACCCGCCACTCTAGGCATATAGAGAGCATCTTCCGCTTGGAGACCCTATCAAACCATCAGTGCCTAGGGCAGACCCTGTTTGTAGGTCCACGCATAGGGCTGATCCCTTTGTGCCAGTGCCTACAGAGCCAGATCCAAAGCACCAAGAGCATCCCGAATGTCAGAGTTGTCACATTTGCGGTAATGGAGATTACAATCATTTCATCAACATGGTCTCCATTGACTTGACCGCCCCCATCCATGATCCAGCCAATCCAACATGATTATTGCATCTAGACATAGAGGCTATTGATTGGGATCGCGCTGGCACACCACCATCTCCATCAGAGTATTGGCCTTGCGGTGGGATGTTTCATTTCACTCCAGGACAGACTCAGGATGTCTTCCATGCTGAAGAGGAACTTGACGTTCCTAATGATGATCTTAATTCAGCAAACGATATCCATCTGATCCCAATTCCACACCAGCTTGGAAGACGGATCCCATATGTCGGTTGAAGCAACGACTGATGTAGACATCGGCACAGATCCAATGAATCCATGGATTCTCAAGTTGGGGGTAAGTCTTTCCCTCGAAGAGCGAGCCGATTATGTTGCCCTTCTTAAGGAAAAGAAGGAGGTTTTTGCATGGTCATACAAGGATATGCCGGGACTAGACCCACAGCTAGTCACGCACAATTTAACGCTTGATCCGACAATCAAGCCAATCAAGCAAAAACTATGCAAGATGCATCCAACAGATGGCCTTAATGGTAAAATATGAGTTACAAAAGTTGTTGGATGCCCAGCTTGTCATCTCGTGTGGATTATCCTCCATGGTTGTCTAACATGGTTCCTGTCAAGAAGCCCGACGGGAGGATTCGCATATGCACCGATTTTTGAGATCTTAACAAAGCGAGTCCTAAGGATGATTTTCCCTTGCCGAGCATCGACGCATTGGTAGACGCTACAGCGGGCCATGAAATGCTTTCCCTTATGGATGGTTTCTCAAGATACAATCAGATTCGTATCAATCCTGAGGACCAACTAAAAATGGCATTCACAATGCCTTGGGGGACATTTTGCTATAAGGTCATGCCTTTTGGCCTTAAAAATGCCGGAGCCACCTACCAACGTGCCATGACGTACATCTTTCATGATTACATGCACAAAACTTTGGAAGATTACATGGATGATTTGTTGGCCAAATCTCTTTTGCGCCCAGATCACATCGGTGACTTGAGCAAGGTCCTTGATCGCCTCATTGAGCATAAAGTCAGACTAAACCCCAAGAAGTGCGTCTTTGGCGTCACCTCTGGAAAGCTCTTGGGTTTCATAGTCTCCAAACGAGGAATTGAGGTAGACCCAAACAAAGTCAAGGCAATCCTTGAAATGCGTCCCCCAACCACCATCAAGCAGCTCAGGAGTCTGCAGGGAAAGGTTGCATCGATCAAGCGCTTCATAGCGCAGTTATCTGACAAATGCCGACCCATGAATAAATTATTGCATAAGGGGGTCACATTTCATTGGGATGACGAGTGCCAATCAGCCTTTGATGACATTAAATAGTACTTGGCTTCGCCGCTAGTATTGGCACCACCTAGACCAGGAGTGCCATTCTATTTATACATCTCAACCACCGAGGTGGCACTGGGCGCCATGCTGTCCCAAAAAATGAACTTCACAAAGAACAGGCTACATACTATCTTAGCCGCACCTCGGTCGGCTATGAACTTAACTATGCATACGTTGAAAAGCTCGCTTGGCAGTGGTGTTTGCTACCAAAAAGCTATGCCACTACATGCTCAGTAATAAGACGTATGTTGTGTCTAAGGAGAATCCATTGCGATACATGATGAGTCGTACTTATCATAGTAGCCGCACGGCGAAATGGATCATGTTGTTGACGGAGTTTGACATAGAGTTCATTGGACAAAAATCCATAAAAGGTCAAGTCATCGCCGATCAACTAGCCGAGGCTCCTCTTGAAGACGATCAGCCTCTGACTTTTGAACTACCTGATGATGGGGTCTTCCATGTTTCAGAGTCGCCAGATTCTGATGAGCCTGAGTCATAGTCGACATAACCCTATTCTTCGATGGTTCTAAATGTGAGCAAGGGGGTGGTGCGAGAATTGTATTCTTCACTCCGCAAGGTGCTCCAATGCCCTTGTCATTTAAATTAGACTTCCCGTGCACCAACAACAATGCAGAATACGAAGCCTTGCTCATAGGTCTTCAGACAACAATCACCATGAACATTAAACGATTGAACATCTTTGGTGATTCGCTGTTAATTGTCAATCAAGTAAAGGGGATATTCCAATGTAAATGTCCAGTTTTGCAGGCCTATAAAGCCCTTGTGGACAAATTCCTGGCACAACTTGAATGGTATGACATCGAGGCACTCCCTCGATCATCAAATCATTTTGCGGATACTATGGCCTCCTTGGGGTCACTCATCCCGCAAGACCCTTCTGGTGAAATGACAACCATTCAAGTTAAAACATTATCGCAATCTACGATGGAGCGTGCAAGCTCTGATCTGACGCCAGGAATCCACATGATCCAGATTGAACCATCTCCGGATAAGTTCTCTCGAATTCGAGATTGTTTGACTCAAGCCAACCTGGGGTCCTTGTTCTCCCCGACCCCTCTTACTAGCAACACCACGTTGTTTTTACAAGTTCTTTCCTGCTCAGCTTTTGTTCGAGATAGACTTCAAGAGGGATTGGTCATTCATACTATCGAGGTTTTTGATCAGCAAGATTGGTACACACCCATTCGAGATTACCTCAAGCTAGGTAATCTCCCACTTGGATTGACACAAGCCATGAAAAGATCATTCAAATAGAAAGCGGCAAAGCATGTCTTGTTAGGAGACATTTTGTATCATCAAAATTATGAAGGAATCCTCCTTCGTTGTTTGGACCAGCAAGAGTCCGCTTGGGCGATCACCCAAGCTCACGATGGTACATGTGGTGGCCACTTCAGTGGTATGGCCATCGCAAAGCGCATTCTTCGCATGGGTTATTATTGGCCATATTTAGAGCGAGATTGTTGCGCATATGTGAAGAAGTGCATGAAGTGTCGACACCATGCTAATTTGACACACGTACCTTCTCGAGCCTTGCAACCGATTCAATCGGTTTGGCCTTTTTCGTAGTGGGGCTTTGATCTAATTGGAAAGATCTCCCCTGCATCGTCTGGTCGTCACACGTTTATTTTAACGGCCACAGTAGTACTTTACCAAATGGGTGGAAGCAATTTTACTCGACCACTACGACCGGAGCCCGCATTGCGGAATTTATTTTGCATAACATCATATGTCGTTTTAGTATTCCATCCAAGATCCCGTCAGATAATGGGACACCATTCAAGAATAAATATGTGCATGCTTTGACAACAAAGTACAAGATTCAAGCACAGCTTTTCAACACCCTATTATCCACAGGCAAATGGGCAAGCAGAGGCGTCAAACAAAATGCTAGTCACCATTCTCAAAAAGATAGTTGCAGACAATCATAAAGACTGGCACATTCAGATCCCGCTTGCCCTATGGGCTTATCGCACCAGCATTCGAACGCCCACTGGGGCAACTCCATTTTCGCTGGTGTATGGCTCCGAGGCAGTCATGCCTTTTGAGTTGGAAATTCCTTCCCTACGCATTTCAATGCAAGAGTTCATCGATGATGACACTGCACGGTAGGCCCGGTTAGATCAACTGACGTTGCTCGACGAACGACGCGTTAATGCTCTCGAGCATTTGCGTATCTATCAAGAGCGACTTAAGAAAGCATACAACATGAAAGTCCACCTTAGGGAATTTTAGGTTGGTGACTTGGTCTTAAAAGAGAACCAAGAGAATTCTAATTTGCCGTCCCATCTACGGGACAAGTTCACGGCAAACTGGTTAGGTCCTTACATCATTGACAATAAAATAGGACCCGGAACATACCGGCTTGCCTCTCTTGAAGGAATCAAGGAAACATAACCCTTGAACATCATTCATTTGAGGCCATTCCACATCTAGAGAGCCATAGTCCAACACAAAAAGCTCCAAGGATTACCACAATCGCTTGGTCAACCCAAAAAGCTCCAAGGATTACCACAATCGCTTGGTCAACCCAAAAAGCTCCAAGGATTACCACAATCGCTTGGTCAACCCTAAAAGCCCCAAAGATATCTATAATCCCTTTGGTCAAGCCAAAAGCTCCAAGGATTTTCATAATCGCTTGGTCATCCCTAAATGCCCCAAAGGTATCTATAAACCCTTTGGTCAACACCAAAAGCTCCAAGCATTACCATAACTGCTTGGTCAACATAAATATTCAAAAATCAACAAAAAAAAAAAAAAAAAAATCACAAAAACAATTGCATTTCAATTCCATGCATACTCAAAAAAAAAAAAAAATCAAAATCACAAAAACAATTGCATTTCAATTCCATGCATACTCAAAAAAAAAAAAAAAATCAAAATTACAAAAACAATTGCATTCCAATTCCATGCATTCTCATAAAAATCAAAATACAAAAATATAGGTTGCATTAAGCATTGCATCCATACATTGCATACTTCGATAGGTCATACAAGTCAAAAGCACCATAGGCAGTCATTACTTGGCAATTCCATCCTTTTCCACATCAAATCCATTTTCATAAACGCATACATCTAGCATATCACCCTTTTTATTTTAGCATAGTCAGTTGTCTCCTAATGTATATAGGGTTTTCGTCATTCAGATGTCTTTAAATTTCTAGCCAAAACTGTACATAGTTAAACAGATTTTACACGGGAAAGTTTTACTTGGATCACACCTTGTTACGTAGCATCCCAACACAAATTAACACACATTTAAAAATTCCTAAGTTGTGTGAACGAAAGATGAAACCTGCACAGTAATCCAGGTCACCATAAGCGAAACGGCTATCTTGCTTATCCCCCGTGCGAATGACCCTAGGAATGCTGAGAGTTGGCAAAAGGACAAGCATCCTCCCTACCCAATTCCCCAAGAATCCCAAGTTCTCAAAAGTTGCAAAACATCAAAAATTTGCAAAACGTCAAAACACTAAAATTTGACATCCTACAAGTGCACACATCAAAAGGCACAAACAATAGTGATTCTCGTCACTCCATATTCAAATCCCTTGCTCAAAAAAAAAAAAAAAAAAACAAAAAAAACAAAAATAAACAGTGATTTTATCACTATAAAGAGCAAGTATCCCAATACAATTGAAGAAAAGAAGGGAGTCGAACTTGAATCCCTGGAACTCTCAGCATTTCGATAGGTCATGAGGCAAGCTTCAGTATCGGTTTGGTTGATAGCCTATCGGTCACTGGCGGTAAACCTCCCGCATGACGATATATCTGTCACATTAACTTGTGTGCAGATCAATGTTTGCATGTGGATGAGCTAGCTTATGGTATCCTAGATAGCATCGTAGATTAATCTGACTAAATACAATAAAGGAGTTAGTGGAGCTAATTAGGTGATCCTCAGTACAGGTTCGGTTGAAAGCCCATCTGGCACTGGCGGTATCCTGATGAATAACACATAAACGAACTCAATTGCACACACAAGGATGTGAAATAACTTGGTTAAATTCAAGTCAGATTTAGACCTTGTTCAAAAGTCTTGCGAGATAAATGTACAGTCTTGGCTAGTTAGTTAAAATATCTCGTATCTCGTAAAAGCTTAACTACATTTTCAAACAACCGGTACATTTCATTCCGTACATCACCATCAAAAAATAGACAAAATACAAAAACAAAGTTTTCACATGCACAAGCATTCCACAAAGTTATCCCATTACTATAGCAAGTCAATCCAAATCTTGTACAGTCTATGGTGCATCGACAAATCATCAACAATTCATTTCATTCATTCCATATGCATACATCATACAAATTAGAACCATCGCATTCATAATCGCATATGCATACATCAATGTAAAAACATGTACATAAAAATAAATCATGAAAAATGTATAAACACCAAAAAGAGTCATCTGTATATATATATCATAACAAAATTGCCCGCAGGCTACAGTGCACCGGTCCTCGGACCTCGCTCCCATAATCCAAAATCTCAAAAACCCCCAACCTAGGGCGTCGGCCACCATGATCACGCAGGATCGGTGCGACGAGAACTACCCCCTATAGTATCAGTCCTCTGAGATCTCTCAGGGCGACTGCTCGCACTTGCATCACGCCCACTAGCACTTCCCTCATCTCACCGCCGACGACGAGATGATGCTGACTGCTCTGTCCCACTATCTCTCATCCGGTACGACGAGCCACTCATCGGAGGCTCTGGTATTCGCCCACCAAGGCGGATAATCTCACCCTCCATCTCCAACCGATGCCGACTCCACTCGACCTCCCGCCTACGATAGTACACGATGGCATCATCACGCTATGCTAGCCGCACCCATAGGAGATCCCTCTCCCATGCAGCATCCATATCACCCTCCTATCGATGAGACATAGCCCCTACGCTCTCCCGCTCTACCAACTATGTCCGCAGGAGATCCCTCTCCTGCATCATCTCCCCAAGCTCTCCATCTCACCTCTGCAATAACCTCGTCAATCGTGCTACCTCAACGCGCAACCCCGCCTCTGTATCCCCCGACATGGCCGGCTACGTCGACCTCTCTAGAGCATCAGCCTGCTCTAGAGCATCCTGCATCTCTGGCTGCTCCTCCTCATCAAAGTCCTCTCCCACATCTACCACCTCCACCATATCCACATCCGCAGGAGCTCCCCAACCCTCTCCTGGTGCCTCTGCACCCTCTCCGCCTCCCGCTACCTCATCTCCTCCCAATGGCCCCTCACCTCGCCACTGCCGAAGCGTCCACCACTCTTGGTACTCGACAGTCACTCCGACGTCATCTACGTCCGGAATGTCCAGTACTGTATCAGACTCCTCCCCTAATGGCTCGAGGATCGATGTAGCTAAGGTCCTCTCATCACTCCGACGTCGATAGACTACGGGTTCCCCAAGCAACCCCTGGCGTACCCCAAACTGTCGTGTCACTCGGAGGTAGTGAAAGTACTCCTGCTCCGTCCCGTGTCGTCCAATCACCCATCTCCCCCTTCGAACCCGCCGAAGCCACTCATCAACCTCTGGCCATGCGGGACAATCCCGATATGGCCTCCATACCACATCTCCGAGAGTCAGTCATGCCAATGCATCTCTGTAATGGTCCACGTCTCCCGCAAACCATCGACTCTACCCTCGCTCCTCAGACCGATACCATAGAGCACCATAACCAATATCTCTGTCCACCATGTCCGCCCGTGTAGTCCAGGGTAGCCCTCGTGGTCGCTCTATGGCTATATGCTGCCATGCCCAGCACTGCAACAAGTAACTGCAGCCAATCCCCTTCGCCTCCGAAAACAGACCTCATACAACTCATCATATAACTGAGCCAAAAGCGTCTGGCCCCATCTCATAATCACCGGCTCTGTCACCGGACAATCCACTAACTGCCACACCACCTCCAATAGGTTCCATGGGAACCTCGCTCCTGACGAGTCTGGCAGGAGCATGTTGGAAATGAGGCTCATGAGTAGTGCATGCCTCACTCCCAACATTCCCCTCGCATACCACCATCGTACCAAAATCCCCCCAATCTGACAATCCAGCTTCGCCCTCTCCAACGAGGTCATCCCATCCTCATCCTCCCCATGTCCAAAATATCAAGTCAGTATAGCCGTCCTCTGGCCTCGTGGCGTCGTCCGGATGGGAACCCCGTCTATCGAAATCCGGAGAATCCGATACACGTCCTCTAAGGTGACGGTCATCTCCCCTGTCGAAAGATGGAAGGTGTTCGTCCGAACATCCCATAGGCCGATCAAAGCTGTAAGGTATGCCCGATCCGTAACAACTGCATCCAACCGAGCCACATGCTTGAGCCCTAAGGCATCAAGCCAATCCTAGTCCTTAGCACTCAACGCCTCGTGGGCATTAGAAAAAATAGTCGGCACCCGATGTCGACTCTTCACCACCTGCACATCACAGAAAATAACACACATCAAAAACATGCATCAAATTACCATCACATGTACAAAAATGCATAACTGTACAGTAACATCTTTCATTCACATGTACATCCAAAAAAAAAAAAAACACAAAAATTTGACATGGTTTACCTACGGTTTTACCTAAGTTTACCATTTCAAAACAAAAAAATTCATTCATTTTTCATCTTACATTTCATCAAAAACAACAAAAATTTGACATGGTTTTACCTAAGTTTACCATTTCAAAACAAAAAATTCATTCATTTTTCATTTTACATTTCATCAAAAACAACAAAAATTTGACATGGTTTTACCTAAGTTTACCATTTCAAAAAAAAAAAATTCATCCATTTTTCATCTTACATTTCATCAAAAACAACAAAAATTTGACATGGTTTACCTACGGTTTTACCTAAGTTTACCATTTCAAAACAAAAAAATTCATCCATTTTTCATTTTTACATTTCATCAAAAACAACAAAAAAATTTGACATGGTTTACCTACGGTTTTACCTAAGTTTACCATTTCAAAACAAAAAAAATTCATCCATTTTTCATTTTTACATTTCATCAAAAAACAAAAAAAATTTGACATGGTTTACCTACGGTTTCGACCTAAGTTTACCATTTCAAACAAAAAAATTCATCCATTTTTCATTTTTTAATTTCATAAAAATAACAACAAAAAATTTGACATGGTTTACCTACGGTTTTACCTAAGTTTACCATTTCAAACAAAAAATTCATCCATTTTTCATTTTTTAATTCCATAAAAATAACAACAAAAAAATTTGACATGGTTTACCTATGGTTTCGACCTAAGTTTACCATTTCAAACAAAAAAATTCATCCATTTTTCATTTTTTTAATTCCATAAAAATAACAAAAAAAAATGGGCATGGTTTACCTACGGTTTCGACCTAAGTTTTACCATTCACATCAAAAACATTTTTATAACCATGGTTACCCTAAGGTGTTACTCTAAGTTTCATTTTGGGTTTATCCTACGGTTTTCCATCTAAGTTTCCATCGGTTTGCATCCACGTTTCATTTGGTTTCATGGTCTTTAATTCATTCACCTTTTAATTTAATTAATTAGGGTTCCATGTCTTAAACAAAAGAAAAACATAATAAAAACACATTTGCATTTTTCAAATTCAAACTCGAGGAGATAGTGCACTTATTGGTCTCGCCTTGGCTCTGCCGCTTGACGACCCAGTCTGTGCACTCATGGTGGCTGGAAAATCCGGCAACGCTTCGCATCAGAAAATCTACCTCCTCCTCCCCATAGCTCCAAATTGCAATTGATGAACAGTGCAAATGAGTCAAATCCATCATTTTCCCATATTTATACTTTTTTGCTCATTGGTAATCGTCCCTGATTGGGATGAGCACTTTTATTCGGAGGCGCGCTCGTCCCACCCCGGGACGAGTACCATCCTGGCATTCGTCCCCCCCGGGACGAATAAAAAAAAAAAAAACAACCAAAATTTAAAAATGACAAATGCCAACAAAACCACTAAAAATTGCTGGACAAAAGTGCTCTTGCACTTAACCTCTTGGCATAAGAAAACTGATGTCGGGGTCTACCTTGTCGTTATCCTACTCCCTAAGAAGGCTACCATAGCCGGACCGCTCCACGGGAAGACGGATTTTCGCCAATGTTAACCCCAAATGGCATCCCAAAATGGGTTCACACCCACCAAAAATAGGTCAAAACAATCGGGAAACTGCTCGAGCATGCATCGGATAACATCTGAAGGCACCCTCACTTAAGTCATCTTGGGTCAAGCGACTCGTCGCTTTTCTCATGTCGGTCATTCCCTCATCGATTCGTCGCTTGAGGGGGTAGTCACACTTAGTTGCCAATCAACACCAATATACCCAGTCTTGGAAATGACACGCATTCAAAGGATCATTGCAAAAGACAATCGCGCCCCGCTTGGGGCAGCAAACAAGCAATTATCACAAACCGATCATATACTTGGCATTCGTGAATCATGAACTCAAGGTTCCCACGGACAAAAGGTTGCGCCCTTTGCCTCTTCATGACTGATCAATGTCTAAGTTCAAGTAATACCTCACCGAACCAGGTTAATGCTTGATTTAAGTTCCTTAGCTCGTTAGAAGCAAGGATTCAAGAATGCGTGCCCTTTCCATACTTGGGGCATCAAGAGTTGGTTAGGTTACTGAGAAACCCTAATCATTAGTGCTTTGGTTATCTATTTTTGCTCAACACTACACCATGTGCAGCGCTTTCCAAAAAGGGGCATCTCATAGACACCAAAACAACACCAATCCGATTATGTGACAACAAGCACCGATCGCACTAACACACACAGCCCCCAAGGGCAGCCCTCAGAGGTTAAACAGTGGTTCTAACCACTCACACAGTAGTTTTACAAGTCAAGGATCAATTTGGCATCTTTTAGACACTCAGCTACTTATTCGTCCCACCCAGGGACGAGTGCGGATTTGTACTCGTCCTACCCAGGGACGAGTGCGGATTGATACTCGTCTCACCCAGAGACGATTACCAGCGCTCGCTTCGGGGTGGGACGAACGCCAGGTTTGACCGACAAAAAGTCAGATCTCGACGCATGACAACTCAGAACTGCCACTTAGCTTTTCCTGCATGGCATAGGAGTGCGAGTGAGTTCTTTTGACAACTCATATCTGCCAATTGACTCTCCCTTCACTGCATGGGAATGAGAGTGAGCTTTTTAAGACAACTCGGATTTGCCACTTAGCTATCCCTTCATTGCATGGGAGTGCAAGTGAGCTTTTCTAAAACATACAAAGACATGCACAGAGGCAGTTAAGAAGCCCTTGATCAAGAAGAAGTCTTCTCTTCACAAAAAAGCATTCATGCAAAGAAACACTTTTGCATGTTAATTCAAAGAGACCCCTTGGGTCTATAAAATGGTGAGCTTCCTCACCCAAAAGATATACAGAGAAGGAGCATTTTGAGCGACGAAGTGCTCCTAATTCACTTACTTGCGATTTGTGTTTTCAACATCCATAATCTCTTAATCGAAAGAGAGGTTATTGGGTGACTTTTGAAGGCACGAATCAAGAACCAACCCCGATTTTTCTGACCACAATATCCTACCAATTTGCCGACAACACATCACATCAGGTTTCGGACCCATCCCAAGCGGATTGGTGTCGAAGCAAAGTTTCACCCGCGGGTGGTTTGCCTTCGGGCACCCCCCGCTTTATTGCTTTTGGTGACTATTTCTTTTGTAGTATTTAGCTAGTTTCATGTTTATGCTTTTGTCAAGTTTTCAGTTTATTTAGACTCATTTTAACCATCGTTAGATTTATCTTTTATTTTTCATACACAGGTGCTACCGATTCTTTGTTTGTTTCTTTGAACGCAGATTTGCAGCATTAGAGGAGCAACGAGGAATCTACCTTTACCAACGCAAGCGGCGACAACGTTTTGGTTCGCCCATCTTACATGTGGGCACGCGGAAGAAGGAATTCTGAAACAAGTTGTAAAAGACCAACATTTAACGCTCCTATCCCCTAAAAAGGAAGGAGACGCATTGTAACACGAATTTGTAAAGCATATCAATAAAAGGGCCGTTATTTTTATATTGCTTTGATATCTTGTGTTCATGTTCTTTCTTTTTACGCATTTTTCAATAACATAGGGTTTAAGCGTTATTTTAGTTTCGTTTACATTGCATTTTTAGTTTATCCTTTTTGTTTTCGGAATCTCGTGTTTTCACTATCTTGGTATTTTTTTGTCCCTCTCTCATTACTATGCTTTATGTTTCATCGATCATGTTATCTCTTCCTTTCTACCAATTGATGGGATAATGCATCGACAACAAAACCATAATCTCACCCTGGAACAAAATTTTCTACTTTCTCAATCATCAACACCATTTTTTGTCCCCATTTTCATGAAGGCATACCTACTTCTGGGATTCCTCACTTCGCTTCACACTTGCAAGAACTTAATAAATTTTCACAATGCACCCACAAGCTCTCTCAAACCCAATAGATCTGACTAGATATGATGCCACAATGAGAAATTCTCATTGGTTGATTATTAATGAACTGATTACACAAATATATAGCCCTTGGAGTACAATAGAAGAATCTTCATAAAAGACTAAAATCCAAATACAAAGAGATAGCAATCGTTGCAGTTATGAAAAAGTTAAAACTGTAATTGCTATACAAGGCAATGCTAAATTAAGCAGATTAGATTCCAACACATGGTCAATGTTTGGGTGAAGGTTATTGGAAAGTCAATGTGCACATCACCCATGAAGAGGAAACAATCTTGTTTAGAAGGAATGATGGGATGACCACAATGAAGGATGTTGTGGGCTCCTTCATTGTTTGGCCTAAATCAAACATTGCTTACAAATAATGGGAATCCAAGCTAGGAATGAGACGAGTAATATCCTAAGTATGAGGTTGGATAGTCAAATACAAGAAGGTAATTTGGTAAAAATAGAGAGAATGCAAGTACTGCTAGGGCATAGGATTAAGAGTCTAATCATACATACATGTTGTAATGTGTTGAAATGAAGGTTTATTGTGTTGAGTGAGTGTTAGTTATGAAATTAATGTTTCATGTTTGACTCTTAGTCCTAGTCCTTAGCAACAGTACTTGATTTGCATAGATGGATATTTATGTATCTGATGAAAGTCTCAGGATACCCTCTCACCTCATATCTGATTGTTGGTGTGAGTAGGGATGTTTTGACATCTGCACATTATATGGAGGGATCAGGTTGTCAATTCACCTATATCTGTAAATAAGAATTGCACTTAAAATAAGAATTTTCCATTTACATATATAATCATAACTAATTTTGCACTTGAAATAAGAATTTTATGTTCATTTAGCATTCTTACAATTGTGCTTTCTATTTCTCCACTGGCATAAATACATTCTTCATTATATTCTTAGTCTTCACTGTTGGAATTCATCTGCTACTAATTTACCTTAAGGGTATATCTCTCATATGGTTGTTTGTATTTGTACTTGATTTGTAGAATTAGAGTTTATCTGCTTTGGATTTGCCCATCGTGGTTATATTTACAATGGTTTATTGTTTTATCTCTTAGTCACTTCTTGAGCTCCTTGGGTTCTTTTTGCTTCTTGTGAAGTATAATGGAAGGTGTCAAGGGAAGAAATTTTTTGGTTGTAGTTGAGAGTGAGTAGAGTATATATGCATTGCAATGGGCTATGGACAATTTGAAGCCCATTGCTAGTGATACCCTTGTTTTCTACCACGTCAAGTAGACTCTTGTTGTAGGTTTAGATATGTGAAACAAACACCGACAACTTTTGGAATAGAAGTGTGTAATATTAAATATGTTAGATTTGAAAATATTGATGATGAAGGATGATTAAAAATATATATTTTTAAATTTTCATGATGTTTGGTATTACACAAATTGATTTATTCAATATATGGACTATGAAAATATGAGGTCTTTGAGTATTGTTGTTCCTATAGTATTTATGCTTTTTATTTTTAATTTTTGGTATTGAATTTTAATGGCTTGGATTGTGAGTACAAAATTATTTTTATAAGTGTGTATTTTTGTTTTAATTTATTTTAATTTTGGTAATCGGATCCAATGGTTTTGGTTGAGAGTGTTTTTTTTTTGTTTTTTGGCTTGGCTTTGGAAAATATATATGGTTTTTGTTTGTGGGTGTATACATTTCATTTCTTTTGTTTGTTAAATCTAAGCTATTTTGATTGTGGGTGTGGATGCACTTTTTCCCCTTCTGTTTAATATATTCAAATAGTTTTAGCTATGGGTGTAAATGCTTAGTTTTGTTTATTTCTTTATTGATTGAATGGATTTGATTTGATTTAAGGGATATGTTTTTATTCCCTCCTTTTTAATGGATTCAAATGGTTCTAGTTCTAGGTCTAAAAACTTCTATTTACTCCATTGAATTTAAAAGGCTTTTGATTGTGGGTGCAAGTTTTTTTTTTTTTTAAATATTCTCTTCAACATAAAAATGGGCACTATGCTAGTTTGGATTTAAGTTCTCATCTTGGGTGGTGACCATGACAATTAATATTATTTTGGAATGGAGTTCAACAGGTATAACTTTAGACTTGGAAGGTATGGTTATGTTGTCAGCTGTTATCTCACCTTCCAAAGTAATGTTTTCATCTTCGAGTCCCTTGGCTTATCTTTTGTTCATAGAATATTGCATGTTCTGTTTGTAGGGACTTTTTGGTTGTATTCTTTCACATGTATGTTTACTCTGCTTGTTATGGCATTATGTGTACCTGAAACCAAGGGATGAACTTTAGAAGAAATTGAGGCATCATTCCAATGAATTTAAGCAGGTGCCTTGAATTTTATTGGCAGCAAGGTTCACTAGTAGAATAAAAAGAATCAATGTTGTAAATGTGGTATAGATTTAAATACATGAAATAGCAGCACCTTCCATAACATAAGAGGTTCTTTTTTTCACACCATATCTTACATGTGCCAAGGAACAACTATCTCAGAGAGAATAAATATTGCATTTGTTCTTCTCTCTTTCCAACATGGAGCTTTGTCATAGAAGTCCTAAGCTAGGATTTTATGTAAAATAAAATTAGGAGGAACACTCTTGTAGGGACTCTAGGGAGAGTATATAATGTTTTCCACATATTACATAACTATATCCCTGGACTCTCTAATTTAGGATTCATATTTTATTGTTAAATATGTAAAATAAATAAAATGTAACATTAAACTATCTATATTTGAGGTACTTTAATTTGATTTTGGTTATCTAATTATGAGATGCCAGTAACATGTGAAGATGCTATTAACCATTAGGTTGATGTTTTGGGCTACATGATAAAATGCACACACTAATTTAGAGTGTAGAAAGTGGTGGATATTAATTTAAAATAGATCAAATGAAGTCTCCTCGATATTGTACACTCCATGGATGCAATAGACTTTAAAAATTATAGCCAAGGGAACATAAAAGGATATTATCTATGTCTCACACAAATAAAATAACCAAATTAAAGAAAATTCAATTTTTATAAATGCATTTGAAATGATCAACATGCAACATCATGACATCTCTCTCTGCCCTATTTTGTTTCATTCCATAGGCATTGATCTTGAAAAAATAAAATGAGAGCATAAATCCACTATTTTGATAGGTTTTGTTGGTAAATACCTAAAAACTTTGTTGCCTGCTTCCCATAGTCAGTGAGTTTGTTTGTCTTTAGAGATTCCACAAAACTCTTTGAGAAGTACAAATGAACTTTAGCCAAATATTTATTCTGGGTGAGTTGAATGTCTTGTAATGGCTAGTATTTATTCAAAATTAATAGTTGCATGTTTTAAAGATTTCAAAAAAAAAGAAAGAAAAAGAACAATCAAAAAAAATGATGTCACTTTCAAAGGAAATAATTTAATGTAGGCATGATAACTAAGTAAGCAATTTCCCCCTTCTAGCTTGAATAACATCAAAAATGGGTACTATGTTGGTTTGGATTGAGTGTTATGTTGTTTCAGTTGAGGCATCATTTATATTTTTTTAAAGGTGAGACCCTAACCCTAAGAAAACGGTTATAAACTACCCTCTTAGCCCTAATACGATGGTTATAAAAGACCCTCTTAGATCACCCTAAGATGATGATTGTAAACCGTTGTCTTAGGGTGACCTAAGAGGGTGGTTTAAAACCATCATCGTAGAGATAAGATGACGGTTTAAAACCACCCTCTTAGGGTCTAAGAGAGCAATTTCTAACCACCCTTGTAGCTCTAAGAGGGTAGTTATAAACCACCATCTTAGACCCTAAGAGGGTAGCGTTTTGAGGTGGTTTTTAGTCATCATTGTATGACACAAAATTTTTACAATACCCTCATAGGCGATGATTGAATAACCATCCTTAAAGGTATTTAAGGGAAGTTAAAAATTGTTGTTAAAGATATTTTTTAGTGTAGTGTAGCGTACTCTAAGTTATGGTGTATGTACAATTTATAACCATTTGTTATACCATAGCGATGAACGATAGTGCTTAGACCAATATTTCAAGCCACTACTCAAGGAGGATTCCATGCATACCCTTGAGCACACTACCCACCTCTTTGATAGTATGAGAGGACGATCTTCTTGAATGATGTATTTAATGCACTATAGAAAATACACACTCAAAATTATTTCTAGGGCTAGAGGTTTCTCCTAATCCTAGGAGGTTATCTTGATATACCCGAAGATATATGGGAGCTCAATTCTATATACGAGTGCTATTTGAGGCCTAGGTATTATATCTCTATCACCTCTCACTTCACTAGATGCTTTATAAATAATCTAGCCTAGATAATAATGATATCTCTATGGTATTCTAAAACCCTTGACATAGGGTTTCTAACCTAATAAACTAATACAAAAAAAGGTTAGATTTTTTTTAATAAGAAAATAGGCAAAAAAATGAAACATAGAAAATTTATACTTGACAATAAAAATGGTAGGGTAAGAACTATCATAGTAATAGTGGAACACGACCCTAAAAAGTGCTTTGATACAGCTTGTTAGGAGCCTTCTAATTCTGACATAGTGTGGATTGATATTTCTATGGATTTCATTAAAGGATTGCCAAAATTTGGGGGTAAATCAGTCATTCTGATGGTAGTGGATCATGTCACAAAGTATGCTTATTTTTGTTACTTAGTCTATCCCTATACCACCTCTGTAGTTGTCCAAATTTTTTTCGACTCCATATGTTTCCTACATGGTATGCCTATATCTATTGTTCTTGATAGAGACCCTACTTTTACTAGTCAATTTTGGTAGGAACTATTTAAATTGTAAGGAATTCACCTTAAAATATTTTCAACATATCACCCTCAAATAGATGGTCAAAAGGATATTTTTACCAATTTCTTGGAAATATTCCTTTGTTGTTGTACTTCAAAATATCCTACACACTGGCCTAAATGGCTTCCACTAGCTAAATGGTGGTCTACCACTTCATATCACATAGTTGAAGCATATACTATAGTAAGGAGAGAGGATCACTCCTTACTTGCATTTGCTTCATATTCGTGCTCTTTGCTCGCTTTTATCAAAATATCTAAAAAAACAAAAGGTGAGGCTTGATTCTAGCTTGCACCGACTCTCATTTCATAAGCAAATATTATCTACTAAGAGAAATTAAAATTAATTCAAAATTATTTAATATTTTATTACAATAATTAAATTTAAAATTATTGTAATGTATATAAATATGTAGCATCCTTGTGGTTGTAAATATGTTTCTATTTAAAATTTGTATATGCTTCAAATATATATTCTTTATTAATGCCATATAGCAATCAATTCTTACCATTACCAATTTTTTTTATATTTGTTTAGTTGCACGTGCTTTGGTTTTTGACCACTAATATATCTCATATGTTTAATGGAAATGAGAGATTGACATATGATTTTGTAATGGTCGTAGAACTTAAGAGCATATTTTTTAAATTACTGGCTATTTTAAAGTTGTTTTTCAATACACTTATTGAAAAAGTAAAGGAACATTGAAATAAGAAAAAATACTCCAGATATGATTGATGGAAGTAGTACAAAATACATTATTTAGGTGAATTATATGGTAGATATTAGAAACAACTTCAAAGTTAATGTTTAAAAAAATAAAAATGATATACTTTTTATTTTTGACAAACTTAACAAAATGACCTTGAAAATAGAGTTTATAACATGTTATCCTTGTGAATGGTATTTTATTTGACAATTGGTGACTTTAGAAATAAAGTCTCTAATATCTTATCTTTACGGATGGTTGAAATGTGAGACAAAACCTTTAAATTTTTCCTTTTTGACACCAAGGCATATGAGCATGTAAGCCAAAAAGGAATGCTTATAATGATTGAAACCTAGATTGAGGACCTCACAAACATCTCAATAAAGCCTCCATAACCTTCTAAGCAGTGTAAATTTTTCCTCTATGAAGAACACCTTTGATACTGTTCAATGATTCTTGGGTCATATAAAACTCTAATTCAAATCTCAAACCTGTCACAACCAATACCTAAACGGGTAGTCAATTGTCCATATAGTTGTATAATCATGTTGAGAAATTTTTGGAATCGTTTTAACTTGATTTGATCATGTTTTTCCTTAAAACACAAAAATAGGGAGGTGGAGAGTTGAACCCACAATATCCTATTGCAAACGCCCCAACACTCCTCACACTAGCCATCCTAGCATCATTTCAATACTTCTTAAGATATGCCCTCACTTCATGAAGATGAAGATGGACATTTGGGATAGAAAATTGTAAATATGGAAGCACATGTGTGAAAAAGAGAGTGCATGAAAGATTTGGTTGCCTTTATTCAAAATTTTGATGACTTTATTCAAATTTTGAATTCTTAAAAGGCTTTCTTTCTCTTTATTATCAACTAGAATAATTATACTAAATCAAACTTGAAAACACATGTAGAAGCTAAAAAATACATCAAAGTAGGCATAAAATTTCCAAATATTTTTGTAAACCGAATGAAAATTGTTGGAAAAAAATTCCTCTCTACTTATGTGAGAGATGATTATGAAAATTTGAAGAGTAAATCCTCTTGGAAACCATAAGAGAGATCATAGGTTCTAGATTAAATTTTTGTACACATACTTGCTTTGTTATCATGTTGGAATTCATAACTATTTCTAGAAACAAATAAAAACAATTCATCCACTCAAATCTTATACAAAAACTCTAAAAAAAGATAAAAGAGAGAAACATATAGTGGGAAATCACTATATTATTGTTACATAAGAAACATAACACTCCAATAGTATGGATGCAGTGGTGGGAAGTATTTACACTAATATTAAAATCCCAATTACATAAATAAGTTTAACCTAAGATGACATAACAAGAGGGATTTAAGGTGTTAGTCTCACAATGACACTGAGAGGGGGGGTGAATCAGTGTAGCTCTTAAAAACTTGAATCTGCAATTCTTAAAGCCAAAACAATGAAAGCTTAAAACTCACATAAAGCAAATATACCAAGAGAGCATCACACAACACAAGATGTACCGAGGTTCACCAGTTTTGGCTACTCCTCAAAATTGACTGTTTGGACTCCCATCCAAATCTAGCCTTTGCAAAATAACAATTTTACAATCAATTTACCAACACCCACTCGAAGGAGCACCAACCCCTGATTTATTTGCAACAACAAAAAGGAGCACCAAACCCTGATTTATCTGCACCAACAGAAAGGAGCACCAACCCCTGATTTACCAGCACCAACTAGAAGGAGCACCAACCCCTGATTTACCAGCACCAACCCCTAATTCCAAGCACCAACTTGGACTGCAATTTTGAAACTATATTTTTGACATAAAGATGCCTTCGCTTATACAAGACCCTGACTGGTCTATTGCTAACCCAACCTCTCTCGCTATTCACCAAAACACCACACACACTTGTGGCTCTACTTATTGTACTTTTATTGCCCTCTTACAGACCCCTTTGCTGCGCTTCTTTACTACACTCTTATGGCTCTCACGGCTCTGCTTAATGCTCTCTTACGACACTCTTCCTGCCCTCCTTTTTGTAGCACTTTCGCTCTCTTCAGCAGCGCACTCACCCTCTATTTCAGCAGCAGCTAATTCTCCACGTAGACCTCCTTTTATAACAATCCTTTCGCTTTGTAACTCCAGTTATAATGCCTTCTTTCATTTCTCATACGCCACTTGTCAATTGTAACTATTTCTTTCATATTCTTATCTGCCACTTGTCAATTGTAACGCCTTTTATATGTAACTCCTTTTGTATATATAGAGTAGGCATTACGTTACATGCAACGAATTGACACATATACCTTTACCATGACTGTTCGTCTTCTTGGTCATGACTGTTCATATTCTCCTTAGTGACTGTTCGCTTTCTTTTCTATGCATGCATGCGTTTTCACTGTCATTGCACTTGTAACTGACGTACTGACTTTAGTTAACTCTTCTTATTTTATCTGCATGAATTTCTTCTACAACTGCACCTGTAACTATCGTATAACTCCAGTTAACTATCACATATCTTATTTCGGTTGGGTTCTCTTCTTTGCTCGTGCCAAAGTGACCTGTCGTGAAATCGCGACACTTCTGCCTCTTTGTCCTCTTCTCAGCTTTGCACCTGCGAAAACACAACATGTCGCGATATCGCGACACTTTCTCCTCCTTGCTCTTCCTCTTTACTTTTGTCGTGATATCGCGACACTTCTGCCTTCTTACTTTCTCTCTCCTCCTTTAGTCGCAAAAATGCGACATGTCATGATATCGCGACACTTTCTCTCCTTTGCTCTTTCTCTTGCCTTCGGTTCGTGAAAACCCAACATGTCGCGATATCGTGACACTTTTTCTCCTGGACTCTCTCTCCTGCCTTCGGGTCGCGAAAACCTGACATGTCGCGATATCGCGACACTTTTTCTCTTGGACTCTCTCTCTTGCCTTCGGGTCGCGAAAACCCGACATGTCGCGATATCGCGACACTTTTTCTCTCGAACTCTCTCTCCTGCAACATGTCGCGAAATCGTGACACTTTTTCTCTCGGACTCTCTCTCCTGCAACATGTCGTGAAATCGTGACACTTTTTCTTTCGAACTCTCTCTCCTGCAACATGTCGCGAAATCGTGACACTTTTTCATCCGTACAATCTTCCTTGCAATATGTCGCGAAATCGTGACACTTTTTCGTCCATACAACCTTCCTTGCAATATGTCGTGAAATCGCGACACTTTTTTGTCCGTACAACCTTCCTTGCAATATGTCACGAAATCGTGACACTTTTTCGTCCGTACAACCTTCCTTGCAATATGTCACGAAATCGTGACACTTTTTTGTCCGTACAATCTCTCTTCGCTTTGGACCGCAAAAATGAAACATGTCGCGAAATCGTGACACCTTTTTCTCTCTCCTCTTTCTCTTCGCTTTGGACCACGAAAATGAAACATGTCGCGAAATCGCGACATCTTTTTCTCTCTCCTCTTTCTCTTCGCTTTGGACCGCGAAAATGAAACATGTCGCAAAATCGCGACATCTTTTTCTCTCTCCTCTTTCTCTTCGCTTTGGACCGTGAAAATGAAACATGTCACGAAATCGTGACACCTTTTTCTCTCTCCTCTTTCTCTTTGCTTTGGACCACGAAAATGAAACATGTCGCAAAATCGTGACATATTTTTCTCTCTCCTCTTTCTCTTCCAACATGTCACGAAATCGCGACAGTTTTTCTTGCTTGCGCTTTCTCTCCGAACATGTCGCGATATCGTGACAGTTTTGCTTTCTGGCTCTTTCTCTCCAAACATGTCGCGATATCGTGACAGTTTTTCTTTCTTGCTCTTTCTCTCCAAACATGTCGCGATATCGTGACAATTTTGCTTTCTTGCTCTTTCTCTCCAAACATGTCACGATATCGTGACAATTTTCCTTTATTGCTCAACATGTCGCGATATCGCGATAGTTTTCTTCCTTGTGATTTTCTTTTGATTTTTCTCAAATGGGCCACTTCTATATTTTGGAAAATCACTGTACATACTCTGAAGAACTTCTTAACTCCTGTATACTTCATCAACTGATCTCTGAAGAACTTCTTAACTCCTGTATACTTCATCAACTTTTGCTGCACCTTGCTCAACAAATACTCTGAAGAACCTCTTAACTCCTGTCCACATCATCAACTGGAACCTCTTAACTCCTGTCCACTTCATCAACTGATCTGTCTGACTGTGTTGACAACAATGACAATACTTTTGTTGCACCTTGCTCAACAATCTCCCCCTTTGGAATTGTTGGCAACACTCATGCAATCTCTTGTAATTCTTCTCCCCCTTTGACAATAATACCAAAGGGCCGCTATAGACTCCCCCTGAGTCCATGCACAACATTCTCAGGCACAAATTATTACAGTTAGAAAAAATTACAAACATGAGCAAAAAGATAACCAAATATATAAATGCTCCCCCTAAAAATGTGGTCCCGATAGCTAGTCAGTTCTTGGGAAGCATGACCACTCCCAATTTATTGCGAAGGTATCCGCTACTGACTGGTGGACCTCTCTTCAATTGTTATATTATAGAAGACTCTGTCACTTTGCTGCACTGACTGGTGGACCTCTCTCCACTTGAAGAATCCTCACTCAAATCTATCTTCAATTGTGTTGGCTGCTGGATCTCTATCCATTGAGACTCTATCCTCTGTATCCTATCAATAGGCTCACACAAAATCTATCCAATATTATAGAATCATAAAGAGAATTGTTAGAGACTCAATATGTTCTATACTCAAATCCCAATCTCAACACAACTCAACCAATCACTTTTTACATTTTCAACTTGGTCTATGTTTTCTACAGTCACCACTGGTCACACCTTACTTTCAACTGTTCGAATCAAGAGACAACATTTTGTCAAACACTTCACGGCCAACTATAGTGCACCTTACTCAAACTCATACTTCTGGACCATTACCTCTAGCGTTGGAACCTCAATCTGCACACAGTCATCAACTCTCGATATTCTGCTTCCTAATAGGGCATATGTCAGGGCTACTCAATGTCTTAGGCGAACATTCTTCACGCGATTCCAGGGAGCATTTCTCCTGGCTGCGATCAAGGGATTCCTCGGGCAATATCTCGCATTCCTCAAATAATGCAAGACTTTCTTAGGTGCATAGGCATCTTGTCCTCCTTGGCGCTTCACCACCTGGGTGCTATTCTCTCAACGTCTCTGCTTTGCATGTGCCACTTGGCACTCTTGACTGGGTGCTAGTGCCACTATTTTATTTGACTCTGGCATATCTTTGACAACTACTACTTCTTTAGAGAAAATTAATGCTCTCTTATACCAAACGATGTGTTGTATTTTTGGTTAAGAAACGCACGCCTTCCCACTCACACCACGGATTCTATTTTATCTGCAGATTGGGAAAGTTACAGGCTTCATTGACACGTCGACCTGTGCTGCATGTTCTATCTCAGATAATGCCTATCAGCTACTACATCAAAAACCTTGCTGTTCACCATGTTGTTCTGTTGAAGCACATCAGTTTGATACTATCTCCACAAACATCTACATGAATTGGAACACATTTTGATAACTTTACGACAACTCCTTGACTACTTTCCTTTCATCCTCAGATAACCACACAAATACATAGGAGCATTAAAATAAAACTTTAACATTGCTCCCCCTGAGGATGTGCTACCTGGAGCTACTTAGTGCAATAGAGGAGTAATCTCCTTCGGTCCAAGGAGACACGATTTCCTTTCTTCTTTCTTTCTCCACTCTGGTTTGATTACAGTTTTGGGCTCTTGTTTTGATTTTTCTTTGTCAGTAGCATGTGCATGTTTTTCGAAAAATATTCTATTTTATCTCAAACCGGTTGAAATTGTCTTCCCTGAAATTGATTTGATGCAAATGTACTTCGAAAATTTCTTGCAGTGTGCCCAAAATTATAACGGTTATAACATTCTACTGCATAATCCATCAAAGGTGAAAAACCATTTCTACTGGGTGGTTGTCTCTTGTGCATCCTTGATGGATGATTATTTTCCTTTCTTTGATGCACATGATTTCTTCCCTGTCTGTGTTGCATTCTTTGTGTTTGATGAAATCTATTGTCTTGCCTTAGATTAGATAAAAAAATTCTTGGACAAAACCTTGCTATGTGCCCATGACCATTACATTTAAAACATTGCACATGGTGTTCAACAGATGTATTTCTACCAGCATAACTCTTTGATCTATTATTCAATCCACAATAAATTGCCTTGTGACCATAATGGTTGCATCTAAAACAATAGCCATTAAAAGCATTATTATGAATAGAGTGAGAGTGATAGAACCTCTTTTGTTGTGGTTGCTTTGTTGTAGATCTCCTTTGAGATTTTCTTCCTTTTGAAGTTTCAACTTCAAACTGTTCTTGCTTTGATCCTTCAACAAGTGGACTTCTTCTTCTCTGTAGATTTAGAAGATGAAGGTTGTTCACCTTCATATCCAAGACCAAGCTTACACATGGGGCTTCTTTGATGACTTATCATTTTATCTAGCAACTCTGTGCTCTTCTCAAATTTGAGATTTGTATTGGCCTCTTCTAGTTGTTTCTTCAATAAAACAATCTCCTCTTCTTGTTTGCAGCAAACAATCTCTTTATCATCCAGGTGTGACTTCAAGGCTTCTTCTATTTTCTTGGCTTTATGAATTTGTAAGAAGAGATCTTCAATCTTATCCCCATATTCTTCCAACTTCTTGGACAATATTTTGTTCTGTTTCCTTTCTATATTCAACTCTTCAAGTGCAGCGATCAACTCACCTTCTAGATATACTTCACCCTCAAGGTTTTCATCACATACTTTAGAATTCACTTCTTCTATATTTTCTAGTTCAATCTTCTCTTCCACAGGAACTAAAACTGACTGAGATGCCTTATTTGAGGAGGATCTATTCTTCTTACCCATTGCGTACTAATCCAAGATCAACCCTAGCTGATTTAGCCTGATAAGGGAAACTGGATTTGATACCAATTGTTAGTCTCACAATGACACTGAGAGGGGGGGTGAATCAGTGTAGCTCTTAAAAACTTGAATCTGCAACTCTTAAAGCCAAAACAATGAAAGCTTAAAACCACATAAAGCAAATATAACAAGAGAGCATCACACAACACAAGATGTACCGAGGTTCACCAGTTTTGGCTACTCCTCAAAATTGACTGTTTGGACTCCCATCCAAATCCAGCCTTTGCAAAATAACAATTTTACAATCAATTTACCAGCACCCACTGGAAGGAGCACCAACCCCTAATTTATCTGCAATAACAGAAAGGAGCACCAACCCCTGATTTATCTGCACGAATAGAAAGGAGCACCAACCCTTGATTTACCAACACCAATTGGAAGGAGCACCAACCCCTAATTTACCAGCACCAACTGGAAGGAGCACCAACCCCTGATTTACTAGCACCAACTGGAAGGAGCACCAACCCCTAATTCCAAGCACCAACTTGGACTTCAATTTTGAAACTATATTTTTGACATAAATATGCCTTCGCTTATACAAGACCCTGACTGGTCTATTGCTAACCCAACCTCTCTCGCTATTCACCAAAACACCACACACACTTGTGGCTCTGCTTACTGCACTTTTACTGCCCTCTTATAGACCCCTTTGCTGCGCTTCTTTACTGCACTCTTACGACTCTCATGGCTCTGCTTAACACTCTCTTACGACACTCTTCTTGCCCTCCTTTTTGTAGCACTTTCGCTCTCTTCAAGAATGCACTCACCCTCTGTTTCAGCAGCATGTAATTCTCCACGTAGACCTCCTTTTATAACAATCCTTTCACTTTGTAACTCTAGTTATAACGCCTTCTTTCATTTCTCATACGCCACTTGTCAATTGTAACTGTTTCTTTCATATTCTTATCTGCCACTTGTCAATTGTAACACCTTTTATATGTAACTCCTTTTGTATATATAGAGTAGGCATTACGTTACATGCAACGAATTGACACATATACCTTTACCATGACTGTTCGTCTTCTTGGTCATGACTGTTCGTATTTTCCTTAGTGACTATTCGCTTTCTTTTCTGTGCATGCATGCGTTTTCACTGTCACTACACCTGTAACTGACGTACTGACTTCAGTTAACTCTTCTTATTTTATCTGCATGAATTTCTTCTACAACTGCACCTGTAACTGCCGTATAACTCCAGTTAACTATCACATATCTTATTTCGATTGGGTTCTCTTCTTTGCTCGCGCCAAAGTGACCTATCGCGAAATCGTGACACTTTTGCCTCTTTGTCCTCTTCTCGGCTTTGCACCCGCGAAAACACAACATGTCACGATATCGCGACACTTTCGCCTCCTTGCTCTTCCTCTTTACTTTTGTCGCGATATCACGACACTTCTGCCTTCTTACTTTCTCTCTCCTCCTTTAGTCATGAAAATGCGACATGTCGCGATATCGCGACACTTTCTCTCCTTTGCTCTTTCTCTTGCCTCCGGTTCATGAAAACCCGACATGTCGCGATATCGCGATATCGCGACACTTTTTCTCTTGGACTCTCTCTCCTGCCTTCGGGTCGTGAAAACCCGACATGTCGCGATATCGCGACACTTTTTCTCCTGGACTCTCTCTCCTGCCTTCGGGTCGTGAAAACCCGACATGTCACGATATCGTGACACTTTTTCTCTTGGACTCTTTCTCCTGCAACATGTCACGAAATCATGACACTTTTTCTCTCGGACTCTCTCTCCTGCAACATGTCGCGAAATCGTGACACTTTTTCTTTCGGACTCTCTTTCCTGCAACATGTCGTGAAATCGCGACACTTTTTCGTCCGTACAATATTCCTTGCAATATGTCGCGAAATCGTGACACTTTTTCGTCCGTACAATCTTCCTTGCAATATGTCACGAAATCGCGACACTTTTTCGTCCGTACAACCTTCCTTGCAATATGTCACGAAATCGTGACACTTTTTCGTCCGTACAACCTTCCTTGCAATATGTCGCGAAATCGTGACACTTTTTCGTCCGTACAACCTTCCTTGCAATATGTCGCGAAATCGTGACACTTTTTCATCCGTACAACCTTCCTTGCAATATGTCGCGAAATCGTGACACTTTTTCATTCGTACAATCTCTCTTCGCTTTGGACCGCGAAAATGAAACATGTCACGAAATCGTGACACCTTTTTCTCTCTCCTCTTTCTCTTCGCTTTGGACCGTGAAAATGAAACATGTCGCGAAATCGTGACATATTTTTCTCTCTCCTCTTTCTCTTCGCTTTGGACCATGAAAATGAAACATGTCGTGAAATCGTGACATCTTTTTCTCTCTCCTCTTTCTCTTCGCTTTGGACCGCAAAAATGAAACATGTCACGAAATCACGACACCTTTTTCTCTCTCCTCTTTCTCTTCGCTTTGGACTACAAAAATGAAACATGTCGTGAAATCGTGACATCTTTTTCTCTCTCCTCTTTCTCTTCCAACATGTCATGAAATCATGACAATTTTTCTTGCTTACGCCTTTTCTCCGAACATGTCGCGATATCGCGACAATTTTGCTTTCTGGCTCTTTCTCTCCAAACATGTCGCGATATCGCGATAGTTTTGCTTTCTTGCTCTTTCTCTCCAAACATGTTGCGATATCGTGACAGTTTTGCTTTCTTGCTCTTTCTCTCCAAACATGTCGCGATATCGCGACAGTTTTCCTTTATTTCTCAACATGTCGTGATATCGCGACAGTTTTCTTCCTTGTGATTTTCTTTTGATTTTTCTCAAATGGGCCACTTCTATCTTTTGGAAAATCACTGTACATACTCTGAAGAACTTCTTAACTCCTGTATACTTCATCAATTGATCTCTGAAGAACTTCTTAACTCCTGTATACTTCATCAACTTTTGCTGCACCTTGCTCAACAAATACTCTGAAGAACCTCTTAACTCCTGTCCACATCATCAACTGGAACCTCTTAACTCCTATCCACTTCATCAACTGATCTGTCTGACTGTGTTGACAACAATGACAATACTTTTGCTGCACCTTGCTCAACATAAGGATGATTATAGTTTCATTGTACAATAGGGTTTACATAACAAAATATTACAATAAATCAAATTCATTGTACAACGATTATCCTTAGGCCTATACAAAATTGCATCATACAAAGTCAACCTTAGTCATAAGTGAGATTATAGTTTCAACACATAGCCCCACTTATTGCAAACACTTGAGATATTTGCATTTATATTCCCATATCAATATCCTTTTGAGTTTCCTTTTCTCTTTGTTTGGTCTTCCTCACATTTTTTCATTCCTACCAATACTTTCATCTTCATTAATCTCCTCAACTTTTTTATATTGTTAATAGTGAGACTTATCATCTATAGGTTTGGCTTGGTTTGAAGGATTTTTAGTGCAAGGAATAACCTCAAAAGCATTTTTTATTCATGTTGCCTTGTAAATCCTAAAGTACAAGGACAATCCTCCACAATAATTACCTTTTTCTATTTTAAAATCCTAAATTGCTATGGATATCCTCCATCCTCATTTCTTTATTATGTTGCTCTTGAAACACTAAAGTGCAAGAGATAACCTCTACACTACTTTTATTTCTATTGCAAGGAGAGGATTTTATACTACTTGAAGAAATTGAAGATGATTTACTTGGAATAAACTTGACCTTTTTCACCTCCTTTGTTTTAAAAATTTCCTCCATATCTTCCTTTGCACCTTTAATTCCTTGTGAATTTGAATTTACACATTGTACTTCCGCTTCCATTGTATACTCCTTTGTTTCTTCTAAAGGTTGATCATTGTGAACTATGATGACTTTGTCATTTGATGCTATAGATATGCTTTCTTTACCTCTTTTTTTGAAGTGGAATATCCTTGATATAATCTAAGCTTCAACTATAATATGATTTCCTTGCTTCATCTCAAAGTTTGTCTCGTGACCAAAATTTTCTTTCTCTTTCTCCATCATTTTTACTTTGCAATCTCTTGCCATGTGTCTAATCTCATAACATTTGTGGTTTCAAAATGTCATATTTTCATAGCCCAATTGTTCATCCCATTCTCTTAATTTAGACTTAATCTTAATGGATTATGGCAAAGGTTTTGAAATGTCCATAACAACACATATATGAGTATATACAACATGCTTGTTCTCCTTAATTTTTGGTTCCTAGTGGGTGAACTCCCTTAGTGTATTTCCAATATTATTAAAAAATATCCTTATTGATAATCTGATCTGGAAGTCATTAACCCAAACCAAAAGTTTTTTAATAAATTATGTCTTTATAGAAAAATATCACTCAATGGTCTTAAATATAGGGCATCTCTCCCCTACACCATGGGTCCCCTATGTTATTTTATCTCCAATTTTCAAACTTGAAATGATAATGAGGAAAAAGCCTTTAGCAAGAAAATTCATGAAGTAATTTGAATTCAATCCCCACTTTCACTTGATTCAATTTTGAATCTTCAAAAACCCTAGCCAATATCTATGGAACTTACATAATAACCCTATGCTCTTAAGAACCATTATATCATTCTTGGTCATCTCATCATTGATAATCACTTTTAGTGTAATGTTTTCTCCTTAAATCAGACTTGTCATATATTTGCTTATCCTCGTCTCCAACTCGAGAATCCATACATCTAGTTTGGACATCTTTATTTCCAACTAGGACTTTCAAATATGACTTTCCTTTCATGCTTCCGAGGTTTTTGTCATATGAATACTTTATTATTTGAATATTTAGAACAAGAAAGGCGAGACTCACCCCTTACTTGCATTTGCTTCCTATTTGTACTCTCCCTCGACTCTTTCCCAAAGATCTAAAATAACAAAAGGTGAGGCTTACTTCTAACTCACACTCGCTCTTAATTCATAAGCAAATATTATTTACTAAGATAAATTAAAATTAAATTAATTTTTTTAAATAATTAAATTTAAAATAATTGTAAAGTATATTAAATATGTTTTCATAAATTTAAATATATATAAGAAAGCTATATAGTGATAGTATACGGACTGGTTTCGCCTAAGTGTTTCACCAGTTTGAGATTGACGGTTCCAATCCCAACCCCCTCCAGTTCCCCCTCACTCGGAGTAAACATTGAAAGAGGTGAGGTAGGGAGTTATTCTCCTATAAATTAAATAAATAAAAAATAAAAAAATTACAAGCAACAAAAAAATAGGTGTATATACGCGTCCCTAGATAGTCAATAACTGTCCATAAAAAATAGAGGTCGAATATGCCTCAAAACTGATTTGAAAACATCAACCAAGACTACAAGGTTCATCAGATTGCTCCTAGTCATCACATTTTGCTTGTAACACATGTTTCAACCTGATGTAGATGAATCATCGTAGTGGCCAGACCTACCACAATCAATCATAGGTTCTATGGATTTGGTCAAAGAAATGACCAATGCAAGAGAACAATGAAACATACTTTAAATTATTAACTGATTTGAAAACATCAACCAAGACTATGAGGCTCATCACATTGCTCGTAGTCATCACATGTTGATTGCAATATAAAAAACTACAAGCAACAAAAAAAAAAGTGTATGTATACACCCCTAGATAGTCAATAATTGTCCATGAAAAACAAAGGCCGAATATAACTCAAATAGTCGATAATTTTCTATGAAAAATAAAGGCCGAACATAACTCAAATAGTCAAAACAAAATCCGAACATAACTCAAATTATTAATTGATTTGAAAACTATGAGGTTCATCAGATTGCTCTTAGTCATCACATTCTACTTGCAATACGTGTTTCAACCTGATGTAGAAGAATCGTCATAGTGGCTAGACCTACCATAGTCAATTGCAAGCTCTGTGGATTTGGCCAATGCAAGAGAACAATGGAACATGCCTCAAATTATTAAATAATTTAAAAACATCAACCAAGACTATGAGGCTCATCAAATTACTCTTAGTCATGACATCTTGATTGCAACATGCGTTTCAACCTGATGTAGATGAATCGTCGTGGTTGCCAAACCTACCACAATCGATCGTAGGCTCTGTGGATTTAAATTTGGCCAGAGAAATGGCCGATGCAAGAGAACAATGCTGAAAATATTTTCCTAGTGTAAAGAACATTATTTCCATGCGCAAACAATTCCTACAAATGGGCCATTAATTATCTAAAGAAAACAAAGACTAAACATGCCTCAAACCACTAATTGTGAAGGTTTATAGTGGCGATGCTTATCATAGTGATATGCTTCATAGTATATATTTTTAATTGATTATATGAGATTGAAACAGGCTCCATATCTACTACATCATCATATAGTGGTATTGCAATAAAACTTGAATATTATTTATGTATGATTGACAAGAATAAAACTTGAATATTATCTATGGATGATTTGCAAATTTGAATTTGTGTTTCTTCCTTAAATGTTAAAGAATCTAACCAATTAAATTAATACCATTTAATATATTTTATAATATTTTAAATAATTATAAATTAAGTTTTAGTTATATGTCCTAATGACTGTGAGGATAATACAATGATTAGAGCTTTGACTCGTCTTAAAAAAATTTAAAAATTATATTAAAAAAACAAATTAATTATATTAAAATATCATTTAATTAAAATACGTGTACACATCTCTTTAACAGTTGGCATGCAACAGCTTTGCGGTTGTTTCTTTAGAAAAACAATTTATGCATCTCAATATAATTTTTCTATTTAATTATGCCACATAGCAATAAATTCTTACCATTCCTGCTTTAAAAAAATTCTCACCATTCTTTTGGTCAGTTTTGTAGGTGGAGAAGAGTCTGGCCCTTTTGAACATGTGGTCCATGGTTCAAACCTCTGCGATGCAAAGGAGAACACAAAAGTTGTGTGTTAATTTTTCTATTGATAAACATGGCTTTTGGTTTTACGAGGGGTCATGGTTGGGAGGAGTTTGCTTATCCTTGCGGAGTTTCTCACACTAACCTATATTTTTTATGCACCCAAGGGTGCCCTAAATTTTTTATGCATCCAGGGGTGCAGTGCAACGGTTCAGGCTTTGGCTCTTCTTCAGGAGGTCCAAGGTTCAAACCGTGGCGTGGGCGAGTGTGTGAGGGGGTGGATGTGTGGTGGCTTTGTGTTAAATTCCCTATTACTAAGTATAGATTTTGACTTTACGAGGGATCATGATTGGAAGGAGACTGCTCAGCCCCCTATGTCTGTCATAGGGGTTTTTCACAATAACCAAATAAAAAAAACATCCACATGATGTGGTCTGCCGGAAAGGACGCCACTTACATCATCCAGGATGCGACTCGGGTTCAATCCCCACGGCACGTGCATAAGAATATTTCTTCACAAAAAAACATGAACCTTAGTCTTATAGGACATAAAAATGGAACAACCAATTGGTAAACACTTAGGTTCTACCATCGAACCTATCTTATTTAAAATATATTATTAAAAAAAATCTGGTGATGTGGTCTACCGACAAGGACGCCACTTGCATTATTGGTGATGTGACTCGGGTTCAGTCCCCAAAGTCGATGTGCATATATTAAAAAAAAAAAACATGAACCTTAATCTTATAGGACATAGAAATGAAACAACATATGTACTATCACCTAACTATCTTTCTTAAAATTAAAAACAACATATGTACTATCACCCAACCTATTTTTCTTAAAATATATTATAATTTTAACTAATCAAATTTTTTATTATTAATATATTTCATGAAAATGAGAGATTTACATAAGTTTTTGTAATGGCAGGAGAATTTGAAGTTTTTTAAAGTAGTACTTGTTTATTAAGTTGTTTTGTCATTTACGGAAGAAGTCAAGAAACATTGAAATAAATCAAATAAAAAAATACTTTGCATATGATGGATGGAACCATTATACCAAAAATTATTTGGTTGAGGTGAATTACACGATAGAGGTATAGAGGTAGAATCAACTTAAAAATGAAAACTTTAAAAAACTTAAAAGACTTTTTAATATTGACAAACATAAAGGGATAGCCTTGAAAGCAGAGTTTAAAATATTTTATCCTCGTGAATAGTAGTTTATTTGATAACTGGCGATTTTGATAATAGAGTTTTCAACAGCCTTGAAAACAGAGTTTAAAATATTTTATCCTCGTGAATAGTAGTTTATTTGACAATTGGTGATTTTGAAAATAGAGGTTTTACTATCTTATTTTATAGACGATATTTTATTTTATAATTAATAATCTTAAAAACAAAGTATTTGAGATCTTATTAGTCAAATAAAACAAATAATCTACCAAATAATTTCTAATCTATCCCACATCAAATACCTAAACTAAAACGTGTTGAGCTGGCTTTTCCGAGCAGTAAGAGTCTGACCACATCCTCTTTTATTCCGTCACACAAAGCATGGTTTCGCTTTGCACGTATAAAAGGTGATTCTTTTTTATTTGTTCATTTACTTTATGTTCACCTTCGACATTTTCAACGACGACAGCGTCTCCCCAAGCGAAGGCTCCCTCGTCATCGTCATCCTTTTTATTATTTTATTTCATAATTTACAGTTTTGCTCAACTTTTGTTTTCCAAGTATAGACCATAATGTATAGGTGAACTGTTTTCCAAGTATAAACCATAATGTATAGGTGAACTGTTTATTGAGTGGAAAATGATGATGTTGAAGCTTCAAGTTGGCTGACACTTTACAATGCCCCACCTATGTACTGCCATACAACATATAAAAAAATATAGTAATGTGATGTAAGTTTAAATTCGAGTTGGTTTTTTGAGTAATATTTCTTATACACATTTACCATGGGATTGAACCCCATTCACATCACCCATAATGTAAGTGGCGTCCTTATACACATCCACCATGGGGATTGAATTTTTTGATAGAAAAGATCAAGATTTCAAATCCACCGATAATGCAAGCGGTATCCTTACCAGTAAACCACACTCACGGAAATTGGATTGGGTATTTTATTAACGTCATTTAAAAAAATAAACCTGTTTTATTAATTTTTTTAAAGTAAAAATTTATGATAATCCAAGTTTGAGTAGACCTTACATTTTATTCTATGAAAAAGAAATATTATGAGATGTGTTGAATGGATTTAATGTATAAAAAAACACGTCGGTCTAGTCATGAATTGCTGAGCTTCCAGATTTCCAACGCAGGAGGCGCCTCCCCACTGAAGAGACGGATAGCTGTCCGCGTTATCATCTTCCAATTGGTCCATGCATCACCGACTTTGTTCTTTTAACGATATTATTACCTCATACCATGTGAATGCTCTGGATCATGTCGGCCAGAAAGGAAGCTTGAACTGTCGCTCATTGCATACAATCCTTCCACATTGAGTACTGTCCACTATTTTCGTCCATAATGGCGTCCATGGTAGTTCACGGCACGCTCCATGCCACATTACTCGAAGCCAAGCATCTGCATCATGGTTTGCATAGAATTCTCAGGCAGGTAAGTTTTGACGCCACATTATTTCAATTTTGTTGCTTTATTTGAAACATGTCATGTGAACTGATATTGTGCGTTGGCCAGGTGGAAGACGAAACCAAACAAATTATGCACGTTGACCACAGTCGTTACCAATTGTATGCCACCATAGATTTCGGCTCTGCGAGAGTTGCCAGAACCAGACTTGTAGTGAACGAGTCCGTAAACCCCGTATGGAACGAGACATTTCGCATACTTTGTGCCTATACGTCGTCTGAATACGTGGTCATCAGCGTCAAGAATCATCTTCCTATCTCCGCACAAGTGTTGGCAAGGACCCGCATTCCGATCTCAGAAATTCTCACCGGCAAAGTCGTTAAGGGCTGGTACGACCTCTACAATGAAGATTTCAGCAAGAAGATCAACAAGGCCCAGATCCAGGTCCGGCTCCGCTTCACTCCCGTCACGGAGGATCCGCAGTGGGACGCCGGGATTCGAGACCGCGACTTCCCTGGCGTACAAAACGTCTATTTCAGGCAAAAAAGGGGATGCAAGGTCAGTCTCTACCAGAACTCACATTTATCATCGCAGTTTCGCCCCCGGATCGAACTCGAGGGAGGAGATTTTTATAGCCCTCCGAGACTGTGGGAGGAGATCTATGACTACATCAACGGCGCCGAAAAGTTCATATACATCGCCGGGTGGGCGGTGTATACAGAGATTACGCTCGTGAGGGATAGGCACCGCATGATTCCGGGCGCCGAGGGGGTCACGCTCGGGGAGCTGTTGAAGAAAAAGGCGGACGAGGGGGTCAGAGTCCTCGTCCTCATCTGGAAGGATAGAACCGCGATTAGGCACTTGAGATACGAGGGTTTGATGAAGACCTACTGCGACGAGACGTCCCAGTTTTTCAAAGGCACGAACGTGCACTGCGTTCAGTGCCCAAGAGACGTCGACCGCAACGGTTTGAGTTTGACGCAGGAATTAGAGATCGGGGCTGAGTTCACGCACCACCAGAAGACGATGAGCGTGGACGCCCCCGTGGCGGGGGACGCAAGCGTGCGCCAGGTGGTGAGCTTCGTGGGCGGCATCGACCTCACCGAGGGGCGCTACGACAACGAGGTGCACACTCTCTTCGGGGGGCTTGACACCGTTTTCAAGCATGACTTTCTGCAGCACAATTTCAAGGGCGCTGACCTCCGCCGCGGCGGGCCACGAGAGCCCTGGCATGATGTCCACTCCAAGATCGAGGGCCCCGCCGCCTGGGATGTGATCGCCAATTTCGCCCAGCGGTGGACCAAGCAGGCCGACCCGACACTCCTGCTCGATTTGGAGCGAATCCCGGCGCTCGTTATGACCGGTGACGACGGTCCTGAGGCGTGGAATGTGCAGGTCTTCCGGTCCATTGACGACGCCTCCGTCGTCGGATTCCCCGCGCAGGCCCCGCCGGAGCTCGGGCTGGAGCGCGTGAAGGACCAGGTCGTGGACGCGTCCATCCACCGCGCCTACGTGGAGGCCGTGCGGCGGGCGAAGCACTTTATTTACATCGAGAACCAGTATTTCTTCGGCGGGTGCGCTTCGTGGGCCCGCGACCGGGACTGCGGGTGCCTGCATCTGGTGCCGGTCGAGATCGCGCTGAAGATCGTGAGCAAGATCAGGGCAGGAGAGAGGTTTGCCGTGTACGTGGTGACGCCCATGTGGCCCGAGGGGATACCCGAGGGAGACGAAGTGCAGGCCATCCTTCACTGGTACCTGAACACAATGGAGATGATGTACTCCATGATTGCCGAGGCCTTAAAAGAAGTGAGGAGCGACGCCAGTCCTACGGATTACTTGAATTTCTTCTGCCTGGGCAACAGAGAGAGCATGCGACCGGGAGAGTATGTGCCTCCCAAGGTTCCTGAAGAGGGCACCGATTACTGGAATGCCCAGACACATCGGAGATTTATGATATATGTCCACGCTAAAATCATGATAGGTATGATTCTTTCAGGATTTTCTTTTCCGGTATACATCTCGTTGATTTACACAAATAGCTAATGGTGAAGGGTTATAAACTACTTTTCTTTAAAAGGGAGTTTCCGAAATCTAAGAAGTTTTTAAATAGGAAAGAGGAACTTAGATTTCTAAATTTGTAGAGAAAATTTAGAAGCAATATCTCAAGTGGAGTCAAAGTTTAGATAAATATTTAATATTATATAGGTCCAATATTAGGGTTAGGGTTTAAAAACATAAAACTATATTGAGGGTTTAAATATTCTTGAGTGAATAATCTTCCAGAATTATCCTACAACCATAAAAATATTATTCTCACTCAACGGACCATAAAAATATTATTCTCGATCTGCCTGTCCAAATGGACCACAAATCCGTCAATACGCTCACATTCTTTATAGTATTACAGTTAATAGAAACAATCGCAAAATCAACTTCAGATTATAATCCTAAATGATTTCAGAAATCGCCCCAAGGGGTTTATTCTTTAAAATTTCTGTGTTTTAAGATTTTGTTTGTGTTTTGTATTACAGTGGACGATGAGTACGTCATCGTGGGGTCGGCGAATCTCAACCAGCGGTCGATGGACGGGGGCCGGGACACGGAAATAGCGCAGGGAAGTTACCAACCGCACCACATCAATGGCAAGGCTGGGCGCCGCACTCGGGGCCAGATATTCGGGTACCGCATGTCTCTCTGGTACGAGCATTTCGCCAACAAGAATGGAGGCCTCAGGGCTACCTATATCCATCCCGAGAGTTTGCAGTGCGTTAGGATGGTGCGTGGCATAGCCAAGCACGTGTGGGAGGCTTTTGCTGGGGAGGAGGTCGTTGATCTTCCAGGGCAACTTCTGCCTTTCCCCGTGCGGGTGTTGAAGGACGGGTCGGTGGTGGACTTGGAGGGGAAGAACGTGTTTCCCGATACCATGGCTTCGATTCAGGGCCGCAAGTCAGAAATGTTCCCTCCTATCCTTACCACCTGACCATATCCAGCGAATTTGGGACGAGAAAGAAATCTTTAATAAAACCTTTTCTTGATGACCGCTCTTCGTCTGGAATTTTTGTTTTTTCTGGATTGCAGAATTGGCTGCTGTCTCAAATAATTGCGACCTTGTGAACAAATGTCTTCGACAAACAATGCCTCCGATATAGGTTGATTTATGAAAGGCTATTTGGATTGTGTATTTAATAAAAGGAATGTCACAAAATTAAAATTACTATTTATTAGTAGCATTCACCACTTTATAAAAATAGTATTTTTTATAATGTCAGATCCCATATTAAAAGAGTGGTATTGAGTTGCTATAGTTTACTGTACTGTTTTGGATTTTTATTGTAGAGTTAAGTTGGAATAAGTGGTCCTCGTTAGGCTTTCAGCTGTATGAATTACGGGAAAGGTGCTTTCTACTAAGGTCTTTGTTATGTCTCAGCTTTATAAATTATGAAAAAGGTTGTCTCTATTATAAACTATTATAGTTTTTTTTTTAATACATAAAAAAATCAATTACATTCACAGTTCTATGATTCATAATAGGGGTATTTTTCATATGATTTATATAGTTGGAGATATAAGAAAGACCATTTATAATATAGTTGGAGATATAAGAAATACCATTTATAATATAATAAGGGCCATCTTTCATGTGATTCATATAGTTGAAGATATAACTATGACCATTACCCGATTTTAAGAGTAAATGTGAAAGACATACACATACACATTCTATAAGGTCTTCTAGGGACAATATTGTGTATGATCATTGTGTAGGCAGATTGGTTTCTCTTGTAGAAAGGGACTCGAACAACTCTCTTAACTATAGGCTTCATTATGCGCAAAGCTCTTCAAGGCTCAACTCCATGGGATGCATTGTCTTCTTGGTCTTTATCTCTCTATTGTAAGTTTATCCGCCCACTCCATCAATTCTTGTTGAGAAGAGAATTGCCAGACGATAGAATATGTCCATTGTATGCTTTGTACCACAACTTGTAACTGTTGTTTGAGTCTTCTCTTGGTACTTCATTAAAATCTACTGCCCCTTGCAACAACAAACTCATTTTGCTTTCCTTGTGAAGCCATAGCCTTATGTGTCCCAATTAATGCTAAGTCAATAAGAATATTCTATGTGAAAAACAAGAAGGTATTTTATGCATTAGAAATATTCCAAGAATATTCCTTGGAGACTTTGTATAAGGAAAAGACCTCAATCCCCACCATCTATATTTTTTCAACAAGACACCTTTGATTTTTTGTAGTTTGAGGCACTAATCAAATTGTGAGTATAGGCTTATATATACTCATTGGAAAGTACTTTTCAAGGCCAATATAATGAAATAGAAATTTCTAGTTTTGTGAAGATTTGACATAGCTAGTGATGCAGCAAAGTCTCTATTATAGGATTCCCAACTATTGCAAGGGAATAATTATTTTGCTTGGAAAACTAAACTCAAAACTCAACTTAAGTTTGATGAAGTGTGAGATGTTGTAAATGGGTCCACTACTCATCTTGGCAAAAATGACGAAGAACTAATAAAATTTGACAAGGCAAATAGGAAGGCTTGGTTGATCATATGTTTGGTGTCTCTGATGAAGTTCAACCATTCATTCGTGACTCAACCATAGCTAAAAACATAATAATTTCTAGAATGTATTTGAGGCAAAGGATAAGAACCAAACATTGTTCTTTCAAATCCAACTTCATCGCTTAATATTGAAGAATGGTAAAAAACTTGAGTCATTATTGAGACAAGTTGTAGAGATGCATGCATCACTACAATATTTGGGAGAAACTGTCTAATGACACACTTGTTCCCATTATTTTAAGATCTCTTCCCTCATAATACAATGTGTTTGTAACAACCTTGAATATCACTAAGCAAATAACAACATTTGAAAAATTGATGAATCTACTTCAAATTGTGGAAGCCTCTCATACATCACAAGATGAAGGTCATGTTATTTTTGGAAATTAAAAGAGAAAGTGACCAATCAAAAGAATTACAAGATATTAACACCACTTCCACCATCAAGGAAACAATTCTTACATGCAAAATATGTGTGCACTTTCACACACTGATAAGTGTTGGTACACAATCCTTTCACAAATGGATCCTCTTCTCAAGCAAAGCATTTTTAGTAGAAGAAGTCATCATCTGATAAGAAAAAAATAAATTAGAAGAAGATACATCAACAACATGGTAATATTGTCTAAGATGACCACTTAGGAGAAGAAGAGTATAACCACTCAGGAGAAGAGGATGTATATGTTGCTAATGATCAACTAAGATATCCATTGATGTTTGATATGTTCATTCAAGAGTAACCAAACATATGACTGGCCAAAAAGACTAGTTTCAAGCTCTAGAGTGTTCCAATTATACATGAAATATCTCTCTAGGTGATGACACATTGTATGACATCAAAGGCAAAGGTGATGTTAAATTATGACTTGAGACACACACATGCAAGATAACATAAGCCTTGTATGTTCTAGGACTCACTAAGAATATGCACTTCATTAACCAATTACTCGACCATAATTTTAAGGTTGAGTTTGACAAACGATAAAACTCCAAGGTATGCATCATTCATGATAAAGATAAAAATTTTGCATCACTCTAGCATAAATGATATGGCCATTTAAGTTTTGACCATCTTCTTGCACTTCAAAATAAGCATATGATCAAGGGTCAAATAAATCTACTCAAATTTACCCTTATTGCTTAACTACAAAGCAACATTGAGCTTCATTTGGTTCTTTATAATCTAGAGCCAAAGGACCTTTTGATCTAGGTTATACATATCTTTGTAGACCCATGGATCCAAGCTATAATGACTCTTGATATTTTAAGCTTTTTGTTGATGATCATACTTGCAAAATATGGGTATTCTTTTTGTAGAATAAGAATTTAACTATTTTTCTATTTCAAATAGTTTAAGGTTCAAGTTGAGATATTCATAGGTCCTTGGATCCATGTACTCCACTCATATTGAGGGGGGAGTTTACTAGCAATGAGTTTTCTACTTTCTTAGAGAAACATGACATCCATTGACAATTGGTAGCTACTTACACACTGTAATACAATGATGTTGTTGAACATAGAAATAGAACCATCATGGAAGTGGTTTGTTTCATGTTGAAAGATTCTCAACTTGCAATTTTTTTGGCCAAAATTAGTACATACTATAGTTTAATTGCTCAATCTTGTCCCCACTATAACACATGAGCACATCACTCTAATAGAAGCACGAAATGGATATAAGCCATCAATCTCTCATCTTTTTGTTTTTTATTGTACATCATATATACACATCCCAAATGAGAAGAGATAAAAATTATATGAGAAGTCTCATAAATGCATTCTATTAGGCTACAATGATGAATCAAAAGCCTATAGATAATTTGATCTAACTACCAAGAAATTGTATATTAGCCATGATATTATTTTTTATAATAAAAATGAGTCACCTTCATCTTCTTCATATGAATATTAATCCAATTATGTTCTAGTAATAATTCATAGTGATGAAGATGAATCAAATGCTAATGAGAAATTTTCCAGACACAACAATGATGAAGATAATAATGACGATGTTATGAACCAATTTGCTTCACCACATCACACATGAAAAATACCCAAATGGTACACTAGCACATTAAAAGCTTTAGGGATAGATGGAGTTCTAGACACATCTAACATTGGACTAAGGAAACACAACATGGAACATGATGATGTAAACATGGCCTTGACGAGTACTATTGTATAAATTTTGAACCATCCATAGTTCAATAAGATCTTTAGTCTAAGTCTTACAAGGATGCTATGGACACTAAATATCATGTATTAATAAAGAACAAGACATGGCAACTTGTTGATCTTCCACCAAGAAAAAATCCATTGAATAAAAATGGATCTTTAAGACCAAATATAAGTTAGATGTTACTATTAATAAATACAAGGCATGAATTATAGCCAAGGGCTATGAACAAAATGAGGACATTTACTATGAAGAAACATTTGTACCTACATCAAAATTAAAGGTCATCATAATGATATTTTCTCTAGCTGCATAATTTGGATGGAGGATTCATCAAATGGATATCAAAAGTGCCTTCCTCAATGGAGACCTAAAGGAAGAAGTCTACATGACTCAACCAAAGGGATTTATTACACCTAGACAAGAAACAAAGGTGTGTAAATTGATCAAATATCTTCATTGTTTCAAATAGGTTCCTTGAACCTAATATTAAATAATAGATGAATATTTTGAAAAGCATGGTTTCAATAGAAATCCATATGATTCAAATTTGTACCACATCGAGCAAGGGAAAAGTAGTGATTCTCATTGTATATGTAGATTACAAGTAGTTCTAAGAATTTTTTTGAAGTAAAGAATGACTTGAAAAGCTTATTTGACATGATCGATCTTGAACTATACATTATTCTCTAGTATTAGAGGTGTACCAGACACATCATCACATATTTATCTCATAAATCAAGTATGGCAAGACACTTCTTGAGAAATATCACATGACTGATTGTAAGCCCATGATGAATCCTATGGAACTAGGGATACAAATCTTATGATATGACTCCTCTCCACCAGTGAATGTAACTCTCTATTTATGGTTGGAAGCCTCATTTACCTAACATACGCTAGACTAGATATCAAATTTGTAGTAAGCTACCTCTCATGATTCATTGAAGAACCAAATGTTTCTCATTGGAAGGTAGCAAAGAGGGTATTAAGGTTTATTCATGGTACCATTCATTATGGTCTAAAATATAAGAAAAGTTATGAGTTCCTCATAACCTACTTTAGAGATGTTGATCATGCTAGATGTATCGATGATAAAAGATCCACTTTTTATTATGTATTTGTTTTAATATCTAGACCTATATCACGGGGAAGTAACAACAAATAATTACTTTATCTTCTATAAAAACAGAATATCATGCTATAGGAGTTGTCTATGAGGTAATATGGTTGAAATGAATGTTAGCAAGCATGGAAGTACCACAAACTACACTAATAACCATGTACAGTGATAACCAAGGTGTTTTGAAACTCGTTCATAATCCATTGTTCCATGAGTGCACCAAAAACATTGAAGTTCAGTGTCACTTTGTACACAAACATATTTAACAACATAATATTCATCTTTAAATTTACCCTACTCAGGAACAATGTGCAAGTATCTTCACCAAATCACTTGCATGTGTTAAATTTGAGGTAACTTGAATTTTTCTCTTCAAAAAACTCTAAACTAAGATATAATAAAGGGAGAATGTTAGGAAATTATCATCATCATAGTTTAGCATTATAGTAAGTTGAGTTGTTGCAAACACTTAACACAGGGTTCATATGTTTGTTGTTAGTTGTAGGTAGTTGTCATATTACATGTTTTATGCCATATTGGATAACCTTCTATATTTAAATAATCTTAGATCAATAAAGGAAATCATCAAAGCATTCATCAATTCAACACATATTATATGTGGGGTAAATATTACGATGCATCGTAATTCATTATGTTACCAATAATAGTCACATTTACATGAATTAATAGACAAATATAAATATAAATATAAATAATTTAAACTATAACAAAATGATACAAATACATTATTAAATATTGTGTATTTTTTATTTTTATATAAATATTTATTTGTAGAATTTAGTTAGAAAACGTTAGATCCTCCTACATGGGCATCTTCTACACTATAATATGTAACCTAGAAAGGGAAAATAAATAGAATTTTTTTTTTCACAAAATACCTCTAGTAGACACTTTATCAATCTTCAAATTTGTTTATAGTATTTTCAATACAATACCACATACTTATATACATACCACGTTTCTTGGTTGTATCTTGGTGCTTTACATTATCTTCAAATCAGGGTGAGAATATTTATTTCTCTCTAATTACACTTGTAATTTCAATTCTGTCCTATTATGATTTTTGTGTTATGTTTATCCTATTATAATTTTTGTGTTATTTTTATCCTATTATAATTTTATGTTATTTTTATCCTATTATGATCTTTGTCTTAATATTACCCTATTATAATTTTTGTTCTTATCCTATTCTAATACTCTCTCCCTTGATACTAAGTGGGAAAAATTTCATTATATCTCGAGTGAAATAAACTAATTCTTTATCACTATCTTTGTAAAAAATATCTGCATATTGATCTTTCGAATTACAATGTTTTAATTTAAATTTATTTTTTTGAACTAAGTCTCTAATAAAATAATGTTTCAAATTAATGTGCTTTGGTTTTGTATGAAATACAAGACTTTAAGTTGTTCGAATTGCACCTATATTATCACAAAAACTGGTAGTTGATCTTTCTTGCTTTTCAACAAGGTCTTCTAAGATATGCTTTTTGTTGGTCTTTCTTGCTTTTCACCAATGTGTTAACTCTATCCAGTCACAAAGACACACACAAACTGAAGACAGTTTACAGATCAAGAGAAAATAGAACAAATACAACACGGTATTCAGAGAGAAACAAAAACAAAACAACAAAGCTAGAACACACACCAAATGCGGGAGAACTACTTTCCTTGTATTATTACAATTATTAAATAATACATCATGCAACCGAAAGCAACCAATATTTACAACGTTATATTTAATAAAAGACACAAATACAACTGTGGATAACTATCCACGTCCTCCACCATAACCATACACCATTGTTGTCATTTCCAACAATTAACCGTTGTCATTTCCAACAATTAACCGTTATCATTTCCAACAATCTCCCACTTGACAACTACGGTGGCACAATACTTATGCCACTGTGTTCTTGACACCATTTGAACTTCTGGGAACTCACTGCTTTTGTCAAAGCATCAACTGTGTTCAGCTCAGTCTTCACCTTCTTCAGTTTTATTTCACCTTCCTCAATTATTTCTCTGATGAAGTGAAATCATACCCTGATGTGCTTGGTCCTGTTGTGGAATTTGGGATTGACAACAAGATCAATTGCACTCTTGTTGTCACACCACAATGAAATTGAATCCTATTGCACACCAACATCTGAACACAATTGTTTGAGCCATACTGCTTCCTTGCAAGCCTCTACTGCTGTAATATATTCAGCTTTCATTGTTGATTGAGCAACAACATCTTGTTTCTTGCTTCTCCAACTAACAGCTCCCCTAGCAAGTTCAAACACATGCACTTGTGGACTTTCCACCATCCACATCTCCTACAAAATCCGCATCAACATAACCTATTACCTGACTATCACCTGCAGCCCCATAACATATCCCAACATCCTTTGTTGATTGAAGATATCATAAAATTCTCTTCACAATTGTCCAATGTTGCCATCCTGGATTAGACATGAACCGGCTTACCATTCCTACTGCATGAGCCAAGTCCAACCGTGTACACACCATAGCATACATCAACTTGCCAACTGCACTTGCATATGGCACTTTTGCCATTTTCTCCTTCTCAACTGTTGTCTTTGGGCATTGATCCATTGACAATGTTGTACCCAATGCAAATGGAGTGCTCACTGGTTTACACTTCTCCATCCCAAACTATTTCAATACATCAACCACATATTTCTTCTGACTGATCCACAACTTTCTCTTGTGCTCGGTCTCTCTTGACCTCAATGCCAAGAAAGTAGTGAAGTGGTCCCAAGTCCTTCATGTTGAACTCCTTTGACAACTTAGCCTTCACCTTTTGAACCGATTGTTGAGAATTGCTAAGAAGAAGTATATCATCAACATACAGTGCAAGAATGACAAATCTATCTGAATCCTTCAAATAGTAAATGCAATGGTCAACATTACTTCTTACAAATCCAAGTCTAATCACATATTGATCAAACTTCTTGTACCATTCTCTCGGTGATTGTTTTAGTCCATAGATGGACTTCTTGAGTTTGCAAACCAGATCACTCCCACTGATTTCAAACCCCTCTGGCTGCTCCATGAAGATTTCCTCCTTTAACTCACCATGAAGAAATGCAGTCTTCACATCCATTTGTTCCACTTCCCAATTGTATGTTGTTGCTATTGCCAACAACAACCTAATTGAAGCTATTTTTGCTACTGGTGAGAACGTTTTTGTGTAATCAACTCCTTCAGTCTGTGTATATCCCTTGGCAACTAATATTACCTTATACCACTCCACTGTACCATCTGGATTATATTTTTTCTTAAAAATCCATTTACACCCAACCAAATTTCTCCTTTTTGGTCTAGGATGCAAATCCCATGTCTGATTACACTTGAGGGATTCTATCTCCTCTTGCATTGCCATCCTCCATTCCTTAGCCTCACTACCACTCAAAGCCTCCTTCACACTAACAAGTTCATCACATAGAGCTATCAGTGCTGAGTACTTGAAGTCACTCGGATTATACCCGAATCTGTCAGGAACTCTCCTTTGGCGCTGACTTCTCCTTGGTTGTTGATCGACTTCATTGCCCTGCACATCTTCATGAAAAATTTCTTCAATATCATGCGTTGTTCCTTGGGCACTCGGGCCTATTATTTCACCCGTAATTTCTTGAGGATCATGCGACCCTGCTACCTCATGCAGTCTTGCTTCCTGGTCTTCGACTCCCTATTGGCCACGTGGGCTTAGAACTTCTTCATCATTTGCGACACCCTATTGTTGACCTTCATCGCGGTTTGAGGACAATGGACTAGGCTGAATGCGTGACTGTGCGGTTCTATGACTGCCAGATTGGGGCATAGACTATTGCTATGTAGACATTCGTTGGTTGTCCTTGCATAGCATTGTAAGGAGGAATATGACCGAGTAAAGGTTCATGGTCAGTAGACAATTTTTTGCCATCCTTAATGTCTCCTGCTACATTCTCCATGAAAATTACATCGTAGCTCACTGTGTGGCAATTTTATGATGGAATGAATAGTCTGTAACCTTTCACCCCTTCCTTGTAACCCATAAAAATGCACTTAACTGATTTGGTATCCAACTTCTATCATTTTTCTTTGGGCACATGCATATAGGCTTCGCAACCGAACACCCGTAGATGTTCAACAGTGGGTTTCTTACCGCTCCACTTTTCCTGTGGAGTCACTCCTCCCAAAACTGAACTTGAAGACAAATTGTTCACATAATTGGTAGTATGAACTGCCTCAACCCAAAAATGTTTGTCCAAAGATGCATCTTCCAACATACTTCATGCTTTCTCCATGAGAGTCCTATTCAACCTCTCAGCCACACCATTCTGTTGAGGCGTATATGGTGTGGTCTTTTACCTTGCAATTCCATGCATCCTATAGAAAGCATCAAATTCACCTGAGCAATACTCGCCTCCATTATCTATTCTCAGTGCCTTGACCTTTTTACCGCTTTGTCTCTCTACTTCAACAACAAAGGTCTTAAACTTCTCCAGGGCTTCATCTTTATTTTTCATAAAAAACACCCATGAATTTTGAGAGAAATCATCAATGAAAGTTATAAAATATTTGGACCCTATTAAAGAAGGCACTTCCATTGGTCCACAAATATTTGAGTGTACCAATTCTAAAACATCTTCACTCCTATATGTACTTGATGAAAAAGACACTTTCTTTTGTTTTCCCATAACACATGACTCACATAAATCTAATGAATCAAGTTTCATACCTTCCAAACCACGTACCAGCTGTTTGGAGCACATCTCCTTCAGGCTTCGCTCACCTACATGTGCCAATATCTTATGCCATAGCATCATTTTTGAAGAGTTTTTACTTGTTGCTGCACCTGCAAAACTCACTGGTTCTGCATCTAAATCATAGAGAGACCCTTTTTTGATCCCTTGAATCAACACCATCTCACCATTCATCACCTTGTAGCTATTTCTATTAAAGATAGTATGAAATCCATCATCTAAAAATTGGCTTACCGAGAGTAAATTTCGTGTTAGTCCAGGAACATGACTAACATTAGTGATGGTCAACAATCTACCATCCTTTGTCTTGACTCTCACTATGCCTTTGCCTATCACATCATAGTGATAGCTATCTCTAAGAAATACCTTCTCATAATGACCCTCATGATAGGTCTCAAACCAATCTCGGTGAGATGTCATATGAAACGAAGCACCTGAGTCAATCAACCATGACTCATCTTGAACATCAATAGTCAAGCCTGTAGCAAGACCTACCACACCTTCTTCAATAGCAGCTACGATAGAGATGCCCTCATTATCTTTTTGAGATTCTTCTTTGCACTCCCTTTTGATGTGTCCTTTTTTATGACATTTCCAACACTCAACTTCTTGCTTCCAGCCTTTCCTTGATTTTGACCTATGGCCTTTGCCATGTGGCTTCTCATTGCTTTTGTGTTCTCTACTCCTCCCTCTCATAGACAATGCTTCAACATTCTTTGTGGGTTCAACAGTCTTCCTTCTCAACTCTTCTTGCAAGAGCTGCCCCACAATATTATCCATCTTAAGGTCAGGTATTTTTGTGCTCCCACTGATTGCAATAATCATATTATCCCATGAATCAGGAAGACTGCACAATAGACAAATACACTGCTCCTCATATTTGATGTTATCACCCATTGATGCCAACTGATTTATGAGGGTGTTGAAAGTATTAAGGTGCTCAGCCACATTCCCACCATCTGCCATCTTCAACCCATATAATTTCTTCCTCAAAAAAATTGAATTCATCATGGACTTGGACTCATACAGTTGTCCAAGCTTGTCCCACATGTCTTTGGTTGTCTTGGCAGTGAGAACATTGGACAACACCGAATCTCCAAGATTCAAACCAATGAGAGCCATTGCCTTCTCATTCTTCTTGTCCCAGTCCTCCTGAGTGATGGCAGTGGGCTTCTGATCATGTTGGATTGCCTCCCTGAGTTCTCTCTCAACCAGAAGATATTCCATCTTCCATTTCCACATGTTAAAATTTTGGCCTCTGAATTTCTCAATTGTAGACTTCTCCATGCTGGCTCTTCCACAAAACACAGAGTACACACTAACAAATCCCTACCCCAAGATCAAAGTCCAAGGTTTCTTGAAGCAGCTTTGATACCACTTGTTAACTCTAGCCAGTCACAAAGACACACACAAACTAAAGACAATTTACAGATCAAGAGAAAATAGAACAAATACAACATGGTATTCAGAGAGAAACAAAAACAAAACAACAAAGCTAGAACACACACCAAATGCGGGAGAACTCCTTTCCTTGTATTATTACAATTATTAAATAATACATCATGCAACCGAAAGCAACCAATATTTACAACGTTATATTTAATAAAAGACACAAATACAACTGTGGATAACTTTCCATGTCCTCCACCGTAACCATACACCGTTGTTGTCATTTCCAACAATTAACCGTTGTCATTTCCAACAATTAACCGTTATCATTTCCAACAAGGCCTTCTAGGATTTTTCTTAACCATAATATTTGTATGCTTGTTGATATAGATGTATACTTTGCTTCTGCTATTGAGAGTGCAATTGTTATTTGTTTCTTTGAACTCCAAGTTATCAATCCATTTCTTAATTAATTTTTTTTTCCTTATCTAGATGTTTTTATCATCAATTGAGCCTCCCTAGTTTGAATCATTGTATCCAACCCAATAAATCTTGTTGGAAGTATAATGGATTCCATAATTTAAAGTTCCTTTCATAAACCTCAAAACTCTTAGTGGCTCTCATATAATTTTTAAATGGATGACTCTTGAATCTTGAAACATAGGAGACTACATATGTAATATCTAGTCTAATTAATGTCAAGTATATAAGGTGTTTAGTAAAAATTCTATACTTTTTGTCATCTGATCTTCCATTTTCATCGTCCTTGCACATTATTTCACCTTATGCAAATGAGATAACAACTTTATTAACTTTCCATTCCAAACATCTTCAACATACCATGCACATATTTAGATTGACAAATGAAGATCCCATCATGTGTTTGATATACCTCCATGCCAAGAAAATACTACATCAAATCTAAATTGCTTATTTTATATTATTATCATGACTTACTTGAAATATCTCCTCATTCTTAATGAATTTTCTCTAAAAATTATATCATTAAATTTCAAGAAAAATATCAAAATATCATCACCTTCCCTTTTGTAGTAAAATATTGGTTCATTCATACTTCTCACAAATCCACACTTCAAAAATCATGAATCATTTCTTGAATTCCATGTCCTTGGTGATTGTTTCAACCCATATAATGATTTTTTAACTTATAAACGTGTGCTCATTTATATTCCATTTCAAGTCCTTTTGGTTGTTCCATATATAGTTCAATATTTCCATTCAAGAATACACTCTTTAGATAAATTTGATGTAAAATTCATATTTTTTGGGATGCCAAAGCTAATTCTATTTTTATTGGGTCTCACCTTACAACAAGTGCAAATATCTCATCTTAATCTATGTGAATATATTGTGCATACCCCCTTGCTACTAGTATTATTTTGTGCCTTTCAATTGATCAATAACTATTGCACTTGGTCTTGAACACCCACTTCACTCCAATCATATCCTTTTTCTTTGGAAGTTCATACAACTACTAAGTATTATTCTTTTCAATTGCATTCATTTCTTCTCTCATAGCTTTGGTCTATACCTTGCTTTGGGATAATTTTTAAAACTTGATCCACTTTTGTTTTGTATAATAGTACATAATCCATCATATTATGTTCTTATTCCTTTTACATTTGTACTTGGGCTTGTGCTTGACTTATTGTAAACCTCCTATTAAAATTTTGATCCAATATTTAGAAGCTTGGTTGTCATTCTAAATTTTCCTTAACTTTGATGCTTGTCTTTGGATAAATGCTTGTCTCCATTGACATTTGTGACACACCAAAATATTTAATTATGATTGTCTTCTCAATGTTTTTTTCTTGTTGTCAATGTAATCCCTCTTCATAAAAATCATATCTTTAGACACATTGTAATGTCTATATCATGTCACAACATATATATGCCTTGCATTATTCATAATAACTAATAAAAATAAAGTGTGAGATGTTGTAAATGGGTCCACTATGCATCTTGGCATAAATTATGAAGAGCTAATAAAGTTTGACAAAGCAAATAGGAAGTCTTGATTTATCATTATGTTTAATGTCTTTAATTAAGTTTAATAATTTATTCGTGACTCAACCATAGCTAAAAACACATGCAAAAAGTTATAGAGAGTATTTGAGGTAAAGTATAAGAACCAAATCATGTTCTTTCAAATCCAACTTCATCACTTAATATTGAAGAATGGTAAAAATATTGAGTCATTATTGAGACAAGTTGTAGAGCTGCATGCATCACTACAAGATTTGGGAGAAATTGTGTTTTATGACACACTTATTACCATTATTTTAATATATCTTCCCTCACAATACAATGTGTTTGTAACAACCTTGAATATCACTAAGCAAATAACAACATTTGAAAATTTGACGAATCTACTTCAAATTGTGGAAGCCTCTCATACATCACAAGATGAAGGTCATGTTCTTTTCGAAAATTAAAAGAGAAAGCGACCGAGCAAAAGAGATACAAGATATTAACACCACTTCCACCATCAATGAAACAATTCTTAAATGCTATAGATGTGTGCAATTTCACACATTGAAGAAGTGTTGGTACAATCCTTTCACAAATGGATCCTCTTCTCAAGAAAAGCATTTGTAGCAAAAGAAGTCATCATCTGACAAGAAAAAATAAATTAGAAGATACATCAACAACATGGTAATATTTCTTAAGATGACCACTCAGGAGAAGAGGATATATATGTTGCTAATGATCAACTAAGTCATCCCAATGATGTTTGATATGTTGATTCAGGAGTAACCAAATATATGATTGGCCAAAAATATTAGTTCCAAGATCTAGAGTGTTCCAATTATACATGAAATGTCTCTCTAGGTGATGATAAATCCTATGCCATTGAAGGCATAGGTATTGTTAATTATGACTTGAGACACACACATGCAAGATAACATAAGACTTGTATGTTCTAGGACTCACTAAGAATTTGCTCTTCATTAACCAATTACTTGACCATAATTTTAAGGTTGCATTTGACAAACAATAAAACTCCAAGGTGGTGAGCATAAATTATGTCTCAAAAAACAATCATTTCTCTTCCATAAATTATCAATCCGGTAAGTCCATAAACTTACGAGTGTCACACATAGTATATACCTGTAGTGTGGGGAATGAATCCTTCTGTACCTATTTTAGATTGGTGGGGGATGTTTGTGCATTTTTATTTTAGCCAAACCAAAATAAATTACGTGTAAAAAATTAAATAAATAAATTACAAACTAAAATTAAAGTGTTGAAAGTAAATGTACGGGAAATTAAATGTGTAGAAAAATAAACACACAACTGAATTAAAATAAAACAATAAATAAAGCAATAAACTAATCTACAAAAATAAAATAGGGGAGGACTATTGCAGGGAGTGGGCCCAAGCTCCCACAGATAGTCTGCCTGTCTAGCTATGTAGAGCTTACTCAAATAAGAGGATTTGCACTCTTAATAGTTTAGACAAAAAAATAAAATAAATTAGCTTCTATTATGGTTGATCCCCCTTCTTCAGGGAAGACTTGTGCATTTATACAATGCATAGCCTTCCTCTGTTGCAATTTTAGACAAGACTATTTTAGAATTGCAGTTACAGTAGATATACCGTAAAAATTCTATCCAGACAATCCTAACAGTCATGCACTAATAATAACAATCACACACTAATTTTACCCGTAGGATAAATCAGGTGTGTTATGTTTTTATCAAAACGTGCTTGATATTATAATCGGTAATAAATCCATTCGCATTTTTATCCATCTTGGTCATCAATGTAAAATAGATTATTTTTCTGATTCGTCACATTGTCTATTTACGCACATTGATATCCAAATAATCGTATTGTCTGTTTACGCACATCGATCGTCGAATAATCATCACTCTATTCTATTCGTGAGAAAATAATCATCGCCTTACAAAGTTAACCAACCAATAACTCAATAATAGATGCTTTATTCTATTTTAATAAATGGCATAATTAAAATATTCTCCTTTATATTCACATGCAACGATATCCTTAGCTCACTAGTCAACCAAAAAAAGCTAGCTTGGTCAGAGTAAGGTACCTCCAATGTATGTCAGTAAGGCACTTGCTTGGTGCCTACTTGAGTAAGGCACTAGAGTAAGGTACCACCAGAGTAAGGTGCCTCCAGAGTAAAGTGTCGCTAGAGTAAGGTGCTGCCAGAGTAAGGCACCACCAGAGTAAGGCACTACTAGAGTAAGGCACTGCCAGAGTAAGGCACCACTAGATTAAGGCACCTCCAAAATAAAGCACCGATAGAATAAGGCACCACTAGAGTAAGGCGTCGCCAGATTAAGGTATCACCAACGTAAGGCATCGCTAGAGTAAGGTGCCACTAGAGTAAGGTGTCACCAGAGTAAGGCACCGCTAGAGTAAGATGCCAGATCAAGGCTCCTTCTTGCACACTATCAGGTCTAAGTGAGGTGTAGAGTGGAAAACACTAGATTAGTAATAAACCCCGCACTTATACATAGTTTCCACTAAAAACACCAGTCAAGAATAATACCAAATTTGCTATCAATTATATGCATAAGTTAAATAAAAATATATCTCACATGCTAATTAAAATAGTAATGATACTCCTTAAGAATGTATATAAAATGAGCATTTTTGGTACTCATCATCCCCCCATGCCTAAAGATTGTCATGTCCTCATGACAAAAACCCCCGGAGTAATATGTCTATATATATATATATATATATTTTAATGGCCTTCAGCAACTTTGTTTTTCTTCATTAAGCACTATGGCACTAGCGAAAGAACTGCGGCAATAGCGAAATTCAAAAACACATCAGGATTTATCACTACGAGCAAATGGATAAATCATGACTACACTGTTCAGACCAAATTACCACTGCACTATTATTTTTCCTCATTAAGCACTACGGCACTAGTAAAAGCACACTACACTAATTTTGATAAATGCTACCATGTAATTGTCCATCCAAGCCTTCATGTAGCTATCAGAGGACCGCATTTTCTAGTTTTGGATATCGATCAAATTTGGTGAGACCAAATTTTAAAATAAGTGTGGTCGCATGCCGCTACGTCTGCCCATATCTAAAACATGTTTGAACCTCCTTTGTGGTACAAAGTATCATCACCTACATTATTGGCTGCTATTGTCCCAATGCAGTAGTGCCAAATTTATTCATGCGAATGCCATAATTTTTTCTTTGTTTTAAAATTATTCCAAGGTAATGAATTTTTTTATATCCAAGGCATGTCATGTGCTTGAAATTTGATGGGATATTTTGATAGAGATAATTTAAGGGGGCATTTATTGATATTAGCAGATAAATTATTTTTAAAATAACTATACACATAATTAACAGAAAACTCAATACATACCTCGGTGAATTTCCCAGATTCTGATCTGTATAATGCTGGTGGTGTGAAAACATCGTAATGCTGCTTGTAATCCTAGTGCACCAGAAAATGATATTGTTGTGACATTGGTGCTCCTGGAGTATTTTTATTTTATTATTATTTTTTCTCTGGTTGCCTTCATCTTCCACACTGCTAATCATCTTCGTTGTTCTTCCTCTAAGCATTGATTGAAAACTGTGATGGTAGTGCTGTGCAATGGTGTTTGTGGTCCATCATACTACACCCATGGGGTCCCATCACCGCAACCAATTTACTCAACTCAAAACAGAGTATAAACTGAACTAGTTTCCATCTCAATAGCCCTCAACAATCAGTGAAGACATTATTTTTCGTGAGCATGACAATCTAGAAAATGATGCAATTTTTAAATTTCCATTGACAGATCCTTCCTACATATATTTTAAAAGGTAGATATAAAATTTTGTACCCATCCATATTGTTGAGAAAGAACAGTAAAAAAAACATGGTATTATTTCTGTGATGTTCTCCTCAAGCAAATAATAATTATTTTGCATGGATCATGCATCGTATTTTAGTGGAAATTATATCTGTTGAGGTATTATTTTGTAGGTGTGGAATTTTAACAAGTCCAACATCACAACAATTTTTTTTCTTTTTTCTTTCTTGTTGGAGATTCAGGTTCACCCATACTCTCCCCCACTATAATTGGTGATGCCTTCGTCACCAGTAACAGGTCCCTCTATGCAACAGATCTACAACCCTTTGAACATCAGGTCCCACACTGAATAATAGGTACCCCCATCCTAGCGAGAGGAAGTTTAAGCATTATCGAGGATAAAATGGTCTACCAATTTCTTCTTAAGAAGGCCTGCAACTTCTTTTTTAGCACTATTTTCTTTCCCCGCCACCAGATTCTCCATAATTTTTTTTCAAATATATGGGCACCACTCTTCTTGGTGGAAGAGTGACACCACTTATTGGTATCTTTCCCCAGGTGGAAAAAGGTACAATTGTACTGGGATGATTTTAGACACTCTCTTCCTGGTGGGAAATGAGTATATTTTTCCGCTTCGCTGCACTCCTAATTGTAGGGCATGAGATGTCACCTCCGTTAGACCTAGTTTAAGTTGGCTCTGCCTATAGATTGTGCTCATAGTCATGTCCTGCGAAGCTAAACACACAAAAGAAAAAAAATAGGAATCATGCCTATGCATGAGGCCCTAACTCTTGGATGCCTTCAGATTGCATTTAGAGGGCACACTAACCTACAAAGAAAAAACACACAAAAGCAGGAAAACAGGAGTCATGACTTCGTTCATATTAGGCCCTCGCTCTCAAGATGCCTACATCTTGCATGCGGTCATGATTTATTGCAAAGCAAAATAATTAAAAAAAATTATGCTAAGCAGGACATGTTCCATACGATTTTTTTTTTGAAATGACTACAAACCATTGGGAGGATTTCACATGATTTTTTTTAATTTAATTTTTATTGAAGGAACTTTGGGGCACCTCCGAAATAAGGTGCTTACTTGGCACCAGAGTAAGGTGCCAAATTAAGGTGCCTGCTAGGCGCCTACTTGATTAAGGTGCCTGCTTGATGCCTACTTGAGTAAGGCATATGCTTGGCGCTTACTTGAGTAAGGCGCCTTCTTGGTCAAGGCGTCCAGGTAATATGCCTAATTGGCGCAAGAGTAAGGCACTAGAGTAAGGCGCCTGCTTAGTTCTAGAGTGAGGCGCCTGCTTGGCGCTATAGTAAGGCACCATAGTAATATGTCTGCTTGGCGCCAGAGTAAGGTGCCTCCCAAAATTTTTGGAGTAAGGTGCATCCCAAAATTTTTAATTTTTATTTTATTGAAGGAAATCTAGGGCACCTCCAGAGTAAGGTGCCTACTTGGTTCCATAGTAAGGCACCAGAGTAAGGCGTCTGCTTGGCGCTAGAGTAAGGTGCTTGCTTGGTGCCAGAGTAAGGCATCAGAGTAAGGTGCCTGCTTGGCACCAGAGTAAGGTACCTTATTGAACATTTTTTTTACATATCCTCCCTGTGCTGATGTCTGACCCAAGTTTACAAATGTGAGGCAGTTGTGAATGGATCTCATTGACCGTTACTCAAAAATTATCTTGGCACTCTACTCTGCACTTGGTGTAGCATATCTGACTCTGCTTATCATTTACTCAGGTTGTAACAGTCACACACCTTGTAAAACAACTTTCCCAAAGTTCCATAAGCACCTTCGGCTAGAAGTCTTTCAATTGATCAGGGTTACTTAATTTGCCTTTAGGTGACAATGTTGCCAAGGTAAAAACTTTGCTAGATTTCACTTCTTAGACTGGATGCTACACGATAAAGGTACACATGACAGTTTGTATAGTGTTATTACGATCTCCACATATAAATATTAATTCACAAAATCTTCCCAGACACCTCCTTATTTTTCTACTTCACACTTCATGTTGTCGTGCAAAACATAAAAGAAAAATCTAAACTAAAGGCATTAAAATAAAATTCTAACTAATTTTTTTTCATTTATTCTGCCATGACTAGAACAGATTTTGGCTCCTTTTTTTTTCATCATCTGCATCAAAGAACATAGTCAACTGCAAAAAATGAGTTGGTGAATATAGGTGGCCAAGATGGAGGTCTGTTAATTGAGCCATCCTAGAAATTTGACATGCTATGTACTGGAATGTCTTCTCCACCCAAATGTTTGTGGGAATTTGCATTGTGACAACAAATTTCTTCCATGATTTCAAATACATACCATCTCTTTGCAAATTTGATGTTCTCCTCCACCATAGTGAGACTTTGTCTCCTCTCTGTAATTTATTTTCCACATATTCTAAAAAAGCTACCAGAAAAATCTGTAATATTGGTACTATGCATTAAAAAGTGGATACCACATAGAAAAATTTACGTTCCATCTACAAATATTAGAGGATTGATAGCATCCAATAGCCAAAAACTCCAAACTTCGAAATACCTAGCTCATAATTAATGACACAAAAATATTTTAATCCGTATTTTGACATTTCTAAGAGCGCTAACTCTTTGGATGTGTCACAGGGATTAATGCATTATTATTTTCTCACCATGTGCTCCTAAACACATCACTCTTTTCAATTAATTTTATACCACCCCGATACATATGCATTTGCATCAGAATGATCTCCCACTCTGAATTATTTCTTTTGCAGGCAAAATTAGAGTAGCACTATGATCCTCTATCTTATTTTTTGGAGTGAGGTAAAAACAATTTTATTCATCATCATCCGTGGCATCTATTGGGTGTTCAGGTGTGACATTTTCATGAGATGCAACGTTGAGATTTATGTGTTGTTGTTCCTAGCCACTATGAGCTCCATTCATATGATTTATCGTGCTCAAGCACCATGTGGTCTTCGTGCAAATATTTGACATATGATTTCTTCCAAGCTCCTTCCTTGTTTTTTTTTCTACCAGTTGGAGACTTCTCATTTCCCTTGTGGACCAAGCTATTCCTCAGGAAAGAGGATACTCTCTTCCAACAGGTAGCAAAAAAAACTATGTTTTTGATCTACATTTTAATTTGGAGCCTTTTCAGTAGAAGATTTATTTTTTTTCTTTTTTCATGAACACTGTAAATAGTGTTCATTGTGTTGTTGGTGGTAATGATGAAGGTGGGGTACCCCCATGCCTACATCTGAACTAGTCTTCTAAAAATCATCTCCTTCTTGATCAACTAGTTTGATATGCTGTAGCATTAGAAGAGTATTTTTCTTCATGGCCTCACAACCAAACTCTTTCAACATAGTGGAAAAATGTGTAGGCTAGCAAATGACTATCTGCAGGCTAGCAACCTGAAGAAAATATGGCATAGTAGTCTGTTAAAAACACATGCTAGTTTCTTATTCACTAGATCACCTTAAGTGCAAGTGAAGAGCATACTACATAACAAGATGTTCTTTTTAAATTATGCTCTCTCATTTTTCCTGCATCATTAAAATAATTTGCCAATATGTTGCAAAGCATCAAGCCTGTAAAATTTTTTCAATCATTAAAACTAAGCTTTTGGAGGTATAATTTTCCAATAGTTTTTGTATAAAAACACATCCCTAAAAATTTTCAATCAGACTTGGGTTGTGCTATTTCTTTGATTTCTTGAAACCATTCAGAACATGATGGAAATCCTTCACTACCTGATTTTTTGATTTTTTTTAACAACACCATTTATTCCTACCTCTACACTTAATATGGTACATCAGGTTCATTCTCGTATTTACCTAAGAAGCTAGTAAATTTAAACTGTTGCCTATGAGATTTGGCTCTGACTGTACCGACAACTATTTTGGCCTTGTGAAAAGGCCCTTGGTGGAATCACACTTCTTAGGTAGAATATCTATAGGTATTTTAAATGGGATTTTTATTTGACTTGTAAATCATAACACTACAGTTTTGACACTCCTCGACAATGATGCCAAAATGGTGAGCAAAAATTATGTCTCAAAAAATAATCATATCTCTTGCATAAATTATCAATCTGGTAAGTCTGTAAACTTACGAATGTCATGGAAAATATATGCTTGCAGTGCGGGGGAATGAATCCTTCTATACATTATTTAGTTTTGTGGGGGATGTTTGTGCATTTTTATTTTAGCCAAACCAAATAAACTATGTGCGAAAAATTAAATAAATAAATTACAAACTAAAATTAAATTGCCAAAAGTAAATGTACGAGAAATAAAATGTGCAAAAAAATAAACACACGACTGAATTAAAATAAAACGATAAATAAAGCAATAAATTAATCTATAGAAAACAAATACAAAAATAAAACAGGAGAGGACTACTACAGGGAGTGGGCCCAAGCTCTCGTAGATAGTCCACCCGGCTAGCTACGTAGAGCTTACTCAAATAAGAGGATTTACACTCTTAATAATTTAGAAAAAGAAATAAAATAAATTAGCTTCTATTATGGTTGATCTCCCTTCTTCAGGGAAGACCTATGCATTTATACAATGCACAACCTTCCTCTGTTACAATTTTAGACAAGCCTATTTCAAACTTATAGTTATAGTAGATATGCAGTAAACATTCTAGCAAGAAAATCCTAACAGTCATGCACTAATAATAATAGTCATGCACTAATTTTACCCGTAGGATAAATTAGGCATGTTATATTTTATCAAAATGTGCCTGTTCTTATAATCAGTAATAAATTCATTCACATGTTTGTCCATCTTGGTCTCCAATGTAAAATAGATTATTTTCCTGATTCATCACATTGTCTATTTACGCACATCGATCATCAGATAATCACTTTGTTTGTTTATGCACATCGATCATCGGATAATCATCGCTCTGTTCTGTTTGTGAGAAAATAATCCTTGCATTACAAAGTTAATCGACCAATAACTTAATAATAGATGCTTTATTCTATTTTAATAATATGGCATAATTAAAATATTCTCCTTTGTCTTCATGTGCAATGATCTCCTTAGCTCACTGGTCAATCGATCAAAGTTAGCTTGATCAGAGTAAGGCGTCTACTTGGCACCTACTTGAGTAATGTGTCAGAGTAAGGCGCCACTGATGTAAGGCATGTTAGCATAAGTCATTATGTATTACATTATTATGCAAAATAATAACACACGTAGGCGCTCTCTAGGTAGGTAATGCAACTACTTGTTGGTTCCATAACCACCAAACTACTTTGCAATATAACCTATTTAATCACATGCAATATATGGGTTTCAGTGCTTTGCAGAATTCAATATGGTGTCAGAGCCAGCCACGATGTGATCAAGGATACGACTAAGATAGTTTACCAACTGCTCCAAATTATTGGTACATGGTTCGAGGACACAAGACACAACACTGGCGAGAGGACACAATACGCAGGATGTAGCACGCGAGGTGAGGACAGGATGTAGGACACAGACATCATGCGGGTCAAAGATAGCATGTGAGGCAAAGACAACACGTGGGGCAAGGACACAACACGTAGGGCAAGGACAGGAGGTCCACGATTTGGGTAAGGTGCAGGAAAAAGGGTGACAAAATGGGGAGTGGTTGCCCTAAGGCAACAAAAAGCCTATGTGGCTTTCATTTTTTTAAAGTCTTCACAAGGTCCCGCATGAAGAATGTGGGACAAAGTTTTTTTCCCCTTGCCATGCCCGATGCTAACTATGAATAGTCAGTCACTTCTCCCTTGTCTCATCTAGCGCAGTGGCTCACATGGTATTCACTATTCTTAGATGGAGGGAGGTTACAATTTTGATTCCCCTTGAAAGTTTTTTTTGATGCCCGCATTAGTTTGGTGACGCCCACCTCGGCCTGGTGATACCTGGATCCACTTGGTGATGCATATTTTAGCAAAATGATACCCACCTACGCATAGTGACGCCAACCTCTACCTTGTGATGCCTTACCTGTGCACTGTGATTCCCACCTGCACACGATGATTCCTTGGTTGATGCCCCAAAAAGAAAAAATGATGCTCAAGCAATAAAAATTGACGCCCTAAGAAAAAAAAATTGTCAATTTTTTGCTTTTTTTCTATCAATTGTTTTTTGTCATTTTTTGACCTCAGAGAGTCGATTTTATTTCCAACAGAAGCTACTTCTCATTCGCAAGAGGACACAGGAGCAACAAAGCACTTTTTTTGAGGTATTCTTTCATACATACCTACCTTCCTTTCAATTTTTTTTTGAGGTATAAGTAGTTATTTATTGGAATTGGCAAGTTTTTTTTCCCACATTGTTCATTTTGCATCAAGGGGGATCTCTATATGCATTTATTTCTTGTAAAATTCTAAGACAAAGGGGGGAATAAAATTATGGAATGTGAATATATGTTACTCATCTCAAAACTGGCATTGTATGAGGTGCATTTTCAGTGGAAACCGACACTTCAGGTAGTTAAATTTATGGGCATATGTGGGTATTGTTTTTTTTGCATTTAAATTTCATGTTTTCTTGCATTAACAATCACTCAAATAAAATCAAATAAAAGACCCCAAATTTAAACACCTATTCGCACAATTTATTATACAACAACGTTTGGTATATACAATACCTATAGTCCACACTTACAGGTGATGTTTTCGTGCTTGGACTACTGTATATAACACCTAATATAGCTGCAAAAATGATGTCTGAGCTTGTTATCTATCAATCATCAGGGAGAAATAAGGTAAACCAGTTCTATTATTCACTTCATTTCATACCCACATCGTGATTGTTGTTAGGCGTAAATCCTAATGAAGGGCTTTTTGAATTATTTAGGGGAAGTTACACCCCACACATGAGGAATAGACCTTCTATGGTAGGTGTCATAAACAACATGATGCCCTTTTAGTATCACCTAAGTTCCATGTATCGTGATACTCATATATACTTACAATCTCCCTCATGTAAGGGCGAACATATATAGAGTAGTTTCGGTATATAGTTCTAGCAGGTATAAAGAAAGGGAGACCAATTAGTGATATAAGGAACCTTCACAATGGCCACTATTCATAAATATCTATCAGACTCACAGTTGCTGAAAGGTTCTAACTTTGTTCCATGGAAGACAAAGACGTGTGCCATTTTTTAGGTGGAAGATTTATGTGATGTAGTGACTAGCACTACAAAATGCCCTCAAATAGTAAGAACAAATCAATAAGATTTTGATAAGAAGGAAAAAATAGGTCTCATGTTTATCTTGCTTGCTACTACATATGAGGTCCAGCCTCATATTTGTGATGCCAAAACCAGTAAGGAAGCTTGGGATGCTTTGATTACAGTGTATGAAGGTAAGAATTAGTCCACTATTCTACATCTTCAAACTCAACTACATACCATCAGTATGAACTCTAGGGAGACAGTTGATCTATTCCTTTGTATAGTGGTAGAATTGAAATCCAAATTAAATGCTATGGGACAACCAGTGGATGATACTATCTTGACCTCTATCATCTTGAGAGCATTGCTAGAGTTCTACAATATGTTGATCACCTCTCTCAATATTTTTGGTAGATAAGTATATTTTGTGGAGTTGGTGAATTTACTTCAAACTAAGGAGGCAAATCAGATTCAGAAGGATGAAGTGCTAGATAATGCCCTTTATACCCAACAAGGGGGTAAGAAACAAGGTCAATTTCAAAAATGGGGTTCTTCCTCAAAGGGAAAAGGGAAAAAATATCAATAGAAGGACAAATAATATTGTAAGATTTGTGATATGAATAACCATGAAACCAATAGGTGTTGGTTTAAGAACAAGCAACAAAATGACCAACCTCATAAGAACAAGGGCAAAGGGAAACACAAATCATAGAAAAAGAATAAGCAACCTAAGGGGCATGTTGTTTATGCCAAATCCAATTTAGACTCATATCCTACAGGGTCTAACTCAGACTCAAACTCTGAAAAAGCATACAAGGTTCTCATGACCCATACTTCATCTCCCCAGATAGATGTTGTATGGTATATTGATTCAGGAGCCAGTAAGCACATGACTAGCGACAAATCATGGTTTGAGAAATTTGAGGAGAAAGAAGGTAAGCCAGTAACAACTGTTGACAATCAAGTCTACCAAGTGAAGGGTGAAGGGGATGCTTCTTTTACTCTTCCAGATGGTAAATGTCATATTGATAAGGTCCTGTATGTTCCTAGATTAGCTAATAATCTATTATTCGTTCCTCAAATTTTGGATCAAAATATGGATGTTGTATTTCGAGTTGCAAAAGGCAAGAAGAGATGTTTTACAACCAGAACAGGTAAACATGTCACAATCGGATCATATAAGCATGGCTTGTTCATTTTAGATGCCATTTCAACACCTCATGTTGCTTTGGAAGCAACTACAAAGGAGGCTACTTCTATGTGGCATAAGAGATATGGGCATCTAAGTTTAGGATATTTGCTCGAGTTGAGAAAATATGAGATGGTGAGAGGACTTCCCCACCTTTCATCCATCTTGCTAGTTTGCTTGGATTGCTTAGCAGGGAAGCAACATCGGGTACAATTTGAAGCTAGCTCTTCCAGATCTAAGAAACATTTGGAGTTGGTACATGCTGATTTGTGCGGTCCTATGCCAACCAGCTATGGTGGAAAGAAGTATTTTCAATTGTTTGTTCATGATTAATCATGGAAGATGTGGGTTTTCTTTCTTCAATTGAAATCAAAGGCATTTTTGTACTTTCAAAAATTAAAAACACTTGTTGAGAAGGAGTTAGGATGTTTCATTAAAACCCTCCACTTAGATTGAGAGGGGAATATACTTCCAAGGAATTTTTATCATTTTTGAAAGAACATGGCATAAAGAGACATCTGACTATAGACTATACACCCCAGTAAAATAGAATTGCAAAGGAGAAACAAGCTCCTCGAGCTTGGTACATCAAAATTAATAGTCACCTCATGCAACATGGTTTTCAAAGAAGTCCGTCAGATTCAAATCTCTATATAAAGAACAATGGTTCTGATATAGTGATCTTGGTCCTATATGTAGATGATTGATCATAACAGGTAGTTCAGAGAATATGATAGATACAGTAAAAAATGATCTAAACACATATTTCAAAATGATAGATCTAGGACTTCTTCACTATTGTCTTGGTTTAGAAGTGACTCAAAAGAAACATCATATAAGAGTTACCAAAAAGAAATATACCAAGACATTGATCGATAAATATCAGATGATTGATTATAAGTCTAAAGCTACACCAATGGAGGCAAGACTTAAGTTATATCGATCCGATCAATCTCCACAGGTATATGGCACTTTCTATCGTCAACTGATTGGGAGTCTCATATATCTCATAAAAACCAGGCCAGATCTCAATTTTGTTGTGGGTTATCTTTCATGATTCATGCAGGATCCAAAAGTGATCCATTGGAAAGCAAAAAAAAGAGTTCTTCATTATGTCTGTGGTACAACAGATTTTGACTTGGATACAAAATGAATAATAAATTCTATCTACAAGGTACATAGAATCTGACTATGTTGGATCCATTGACGATTGAAAGTTAACTTTTGGGTACATCTTTCATCTTGGATTCGGTCCTGTCTCTTGGTATAGTAAGAAGTAGCAGGTCGTTGCTATCTCTTCTACTAAGGAAAAATATCACACAGCTAGTGGAGTAGTCTGCGAGATGATATGGTTACGTCGCATTCTTACAAATATGGGTCCCTTATGTTATTTTATCTCCAATTTTTAAACTTGAAATGATAATGAGGAAAAAGCCTTTAGCAAGAAAAGTCATGAAGTAATTTGAATTCAATCCCCAAATCCACTTGATTCAAATTTGAATCTTAAAAAACCCTAGCCAATATCTATGGAACTTACATAATAACCCTTTGCTCTTAAGAACCATTATATCATGCTTGATCATCTCATCATTGATAATCACTTTTAGTGTAACACTTTTTCCTTAAATTGGACTTGCCATAAATTTTTTTGTCCTTGTCTCCAACTTGGACATTCATACATCTAGTTAGGGCATATTTATTTCCAAATAGGACTTTCAAATATGACTTTCCTTCCATGCTTTCTAGGTTTTTGTCACATGCATACTTTATTCTTTGAATATCTCCAAATATTTAGAACAAGAAAGGTAGGCTCACTCCTTGCATTTGCTTCCTATTCGTACTTTCTCCCCACTCTTTCTCAAATATCTAAAACAACAAAAGGTTAAGCTTACTTTTAGCTCACACTCACTATTATTTCATAAGCAAATCTTATCTACTAAGATAAATAAAAATTATTATTATGATTTGGCTCTTCTTCAAGAGGTCCAAGGTTCAAACTGCGACATGGGCGAGTGTGTGAGAGGATGGGTGTGTGGTGGTTGTGTGTTAAATTCCCTATTGATAAGCATAACTCTCGACTTTACAAGGGGTCATGGTTAGAAGGAGATTGCTCATCCCTGTGTGTTGGTCATAGAGGTTTCTCACACTAACCAAACAAAAAAAATTATTATTATAATTTTTTAAATAATTAAATTTAAAATTATTATAATATATATTACATATATTTTCATAAATTTTAAAATATATAAAAAACTATATAGTGGTGATGCTTATCATATTTTTATGGGACTGAAACGGGTTCCATCTACACTAAGTTATCAACATATAATGTGGTATTACAACAAAGCTTAGATATCATCTAATTGACAAGATTTGAACATATATTACTTCGTTAAATGTTAAAAATTTAACTAATTAAATTAATATTATTTAATATCAAGTGACTGGTTAGATTCCTCAATATTTAAAGAGGAGATCAAGGTTCAAATCTTGTCCAACAATGCATGAATAATAACCAAACTTTGTTATAATATCGATGATAATATAATAAGGATGGAACACATTTCAATCCCATATAACCAATTCAAAATAAAAATAAAAATAATTACTTAAAATCAATACCATTTACACCGTTGATGTAAATGTGTGTAAAAAGTATTTACTTTAAAAAAAATTATTACCATTTAATATAATTTATAATATTTTATACAATTATAAATTAAATTTTAATTATATTAAATATTTTTAATGAGAGCTTTTCAGCTCTTTGAAGCGGGCTCCCCTTTAAAAGTTTTTAACAAGCCCCTCCGTATGAAAAGGGTTTTTAAAAGCAAAGGTCATGATCAATGTTTTTTAATAATACAGATAGTGTGGTATTACAACAAAGCTTAGATAATACTTATATATGATTGCCAAGATTTGAATATATGTTTCTTTGCTAAATGTTAAAAATTTAACCAATTAAATTAATACTATTTAATATCAAATGACATTAGCCCAACTGTTTAGATTCCTCAATATTTAAAATATTTAAAAAGGAGATCAAGATTCAAATCTTACCCAATAACATGGATAATATCTAAACTTTATTATAATACTACTATGTTTAATAATATAATTTCAATCTCATATAACCAATTAAAAATAAAAATAAAAATAATTACTTAAAATTAATACTATTTAATATAATTTATAATATTTTAAACAATATTAAATATTTTTTAATAAGTGCCTTTCAGCTCTTTGAAGCGGGCTCCCCTTTAAAAGTAGTTTTTAAGAGGGCCCCTCCGTTTTAAAAGGGTTTTGAAAGGGCTCTCTATTCTGATTAAAGGTCGGGATCAATATTTATTGGGCTTCTAAAAGTTTTACGTATACACATCTGCCATGTAGCAGCCTGGTAGTCGTAAATATGTTTCTTAAAAAACAATTTATATAATAATCAATTTTTATATTTTTTAAAAATTGGTATTGTTGTCTAAAGTAAAATTAATGGAACTTCAAATTAACAAACCTCTACCATATAATTTAAAACTTTATGATAAATTTTTTTGAATTGACATATGTTTTGTAATGAAGTACTTTTTTTTGAAGTTGTTTTGTCATTTACTGAATAATTTAAGGAACATTGAAATAAGCAAAACAAATACTTTGAAAACGATCTAGGGAATTATTTTAAAATAAATTATTTGGTTGAGGTGAATTATACGATAGAGATTAGAAACACTTTAAAAACGGTGTTTAAAAAATTAAAATTACAGTAGAATAAATTATTTGGTTGAGGTGAATTATACGACAGAAATTAGAACCACTTAAAGTTTAAAAAAAGTTTAAAAGACTCTTTAATTTTGACAAACATAAAAGGATAGCCTTGAAAACATAGTTTAAAATATTTTATCCTTGTTTATTTGACAATTAGTGATTTTGAAAATAAAGTTTTTAATATTTTATTTTATAAGTAATAACCTTGAAAATAGAGTATCCGATAGCTTATTCTTTTCTAATATCAAATTTTATAATATTTTATTTAATAAAATATAAAATATATAAAAGATAATCAAACGATCAATCTAATTAATTACATTTTATATTGAAGATACACGCTCTCAGGTTATAAATTCATCTAGAAAAATCCAATTAAATAAATATTGTACCAAATAATTTGTAATCTATCCTAAAACGTGTTGTGCTGGCTTCTCCGAGCATTAATAGTCCGACCGCATCCTCTTTTATTCCGTCTCATAAAGCACGTTTCGCTTTGCACGAATGAAAGGGTGATTAATTTTTATTTATTTATTTACTTTATGTTGACCTTCGAGATTTTCAACGATGACAGCATCTCCCCAAGAGAAAGGAAGCTTCAACTGTGGTTCATGGCATAAAATCCTTCCACATTGAGTGCTGTCCAATATTTTCGTCCACAATGGCGTCCATGGTAGTTCACGGCACGCTCCATGCCACCATACTCAAAGCCAGGCATCTGCATCATGGTTTGCATAGAATTCTCAGGCAGGTAATTTTTGACGCCACATTATTTCAATTTTGTTGCTTCATTTGAAATGTGTCTTTGTGAATTGATATTATGCGTTGGCCAGGTGGAAGATGAAATCAAAGAAATTATGCACGTTGAACTTAGTCGTCACCGCTTGTATGCCACCATAGATTTCGGCTCTGCGAGAGTTGTGAGAACCAGACTTGTAGTGAACAGGTCCGTAAACCCCGTGTGGAACGAGACATTCCGCATACTTTGTGCGTATACGTCATGCGAATACTTGGTCATCAGCGTCAAGAATCATCATCCAGTCTCTGCAAAAGTGGTGGCAAGGACCCGCATCCCAATCTCGAAAATTCTCACCGGCAAAGTCGTCGAGGGCTGGTACGACCTCTACAACGAAGATTTCAGCGAGAAGATCAACAAGGCCCAGATCCAGGTCCGGCTCCGCTTCACCCCCGTCACGGAGGATCCGCACTGGGACGCCGGGATTGGAGACCGCGACTTCCCCGGCGTACAAAACGTCTATTTCAAGCAAAGAAAGGGATGCAAGGTCACTCTCTATCAGAACTCACATTTATCATCGCAGTTTCGCCCCCAGATCGAACTCGAGGGAGGAGATTTTTATAGACCTCCGAGACTGTGGGAGGAGATCTATGACTACATCAACGGCGCCGAAATGTTCATATACATCGCTGGGTGGTCGGTGTATACGGAGATTACGCTCGTGAGGGATAGGCACCGCATGATTCCAGGCGCCGAAGGGGTCACGCTCGGAGAACTTTTGAAGAAAAAGGCGGACGAGGGGGTCAGAGTCCTCGTCCTCATCTGGAAGGATAGAACCGCGATTAGGCACTTGAGATACGAGGGTTTGATGAAGACCTACTGCGACGAGACGTCCCAGTTTTTCAAAGGCACGAACGTGCACTGCGTTCAGTGCCCTAGAGACGTGGACAGCAACGGTTTGAGCTTCACGCAGGAATTAGAGATCGGGACTGAGTTCACGCACCACCAGAAGACGGTGAGCGTGGACGCCCCAGTGGCGGGGGACTCAAGCGTGCGCCAGGTGGTGAGCTTTGTGGGCGGCATCGACCTCACCGAGGGGCGCTACGACAACGAGGTGCACACTCTCTTCGGGGGGCTTGACACCGTTTTTAAGCATGACTTTGTGCAGCACAATTTCAAGGGCACTGACCTCCGCCGTGGCGGGCCACGAGAGCCCTGGCATGATGACCACTCCAAGATCGAGGGCCCCGCTGCCTGGGACGTGATCGCCAATTTCACCCAGCGCTGGACCAAGCAAGCGGACCCAACACTCCTGCTAGATTTGGAGCGAATCCCGGTGCTCGTTATGACAGGTGACGATGGTCCTGAGGCGTGGAACGTGCAGGTCTTCCGGTCCATTGACGACGCCTCTGTCGCCGGATTCCCCGCGCAGCCCCCGCCGGAGCTCGGGCTGGATCGCGTGAAGGACCAGGTCGTGGACGCGTCCATCCACCGCGCCTACGTGGAGGCCGTACGGCGGGCGAAGCACTTTATATACATCGAGAACCAGTATTTCTTCGGCGGGTGCGCTTCGTGGGCCCGCGACCGGGACTGCGGGTGCCTGCATCTGGTGCCGGTCGAGATCGCGCTGAAGATCGTGAGCAAGATCAGGGCAGGAGAGAGGTTTGCCGTGTACGTGGTGACGCCCATGTGGCCCGAGGGGATACCCGAGGGAGACGAAGTGCAGGCCATCCTTCACTGGTACCTGAACACAATGGAGATGATATATTCAATGATTGCCAAGGCCTTAAAAGAAGTGGGGAGCGACGCCAGTCTTACGGATTACTTGAATTTCTTCTGCTTGGGCACCAGAGAGAGCATGCGACCGGGAGAGTATGTGCCTCCCGAGGCTCCTGAAGAGGGAACCGATTACTGGAATGCCCAGAGGCATCGGAGATTTATGATATATGTCCACGCCAAACTCATGATAGGTATCATTCTTTTCCGGTATACATCGTTTATTTACACAAACACCTACGGTGAAGGGTTATAAACTACTTTTCCTTATAAGGGAGTTTTCCTCTAAAGCAGATAATACCGTAGAGAGTTCAAAAAGTGGGATTTCAACGTCTCCGGGCCATCCGTCACATGGAAGCATTTATGTGGATTCAAACTTTAGATCTCTTTAGAATGCGAAATCTAAGAAATTTTTAAATAGGAAAGAGGACCTTAGATTTCTAAAATTGTGGAGAAAATTTAGAAGCAAAATCTTAAGTGGAGTGAAAGTATAAATCGATATTTAATATTATATAGGTCCAGGGTTTAAAAACATAAAACTATATTTACCTCGTGAGAATAATCTTCCAAAATTATCCTGCAGACCATGAAAATATTATTCTTACTCTACAACAGACCACAAAAGCAGGATTCTCGATCTACAACAGACCAGAAAGAAATGCCCTCGGGTCGATTTCCGAATTCATTTAGGAGTTTATTCTTTTAAAATTTCTGTGTTTGAAGATTTTGTTTGTGTTTTGTATTACAGTGGACGATGAGCACGTCATCGTGGGGTCGGCGAATCTCAACCAGCGGTCGATGGACGGGGGCCGGGACACGGAAATAGCGCAGGGAAGTTACCAACCGCACCACATCAACGGCAAGGCTGGGCGCCGCACTCGGGGCCAGATATTCGGGTACCGTATGTCTCTCTGGTACGAGCATTTCGCCAGCAAGAATGGAGGCCTCAGGGCTACCTATATCCATCCCGAGAGTTTGCAGTGCGTTAGGATGGTGCGTGGCATAGCCGAGCACGCGTGGGAGGCTTTTGCTGGGGAGGAGGTCGTTGATCTTCCAGGGCATCTTCTGCCTTTCCCCGTGCGGGTGTTGAAGGACGGGTCGGTGGTGGACTTGGAGGGGAAGAACGTGTTTCCCGATACCACGGCTTCGGTTCAGGGCCGCAAGTCCGAAGTGCTCCCTCCTATCCTTACCACCTGACCATATCCAGCGAATTTGGGAGGAGAAATAAATCATTAACAAAACTTTTTCTTGATGATCGCTCTTCGTCTGGAAGTTTTGTTTCCCTGGATTTGCAGAATTGGCTGCTGTCTCAAATAATGGCGACCTTTCGAACAAATGTTCGACAAAATACTGTAAACAGTCCCTCCGATATATGTTGACTTATGAAAGGCTATTTGGTTTGTGTATTGAAGGTCACAAAAATAATTTTTTTTTGGTTATATGGGAGGGTTGCTCTAAATTTTAATGTAAAATTTTATATTAAAAAATATTAAATTATTATAATTAATTGATATAGTTTTAAATTTTTATTTTAAAAATTAAATGGAAAGAAGTGATTCAAGGAAAAATATTAAATTATTCTAATTAATTAATATAATTTTAAATTTTCATTCCAAAAATTAAATTGGAATAGGTGATTCAGGGAAAGGTGGTCTCTAGACTCTCGATAAGTGGTCCTTGTTATGTCTTTAGCGTATGAATCATGAAAGAGGTGATCCTTATTAAAAATAGTTTTAGTTACTGTCTTCAACTATGAATTAGAAAGATCGTTCTATTATATTATAAATGTTTTTTATATTTTTTAATTATATAAATCATAAATAAATAATTAAGTTTTTGAGGGTTAAGTAAATTGGTAAGTGTTTGTTTGATTAGGTATTTGTCAAGAAGATACTTAAGTTTAAATCTTCGAGACAACTTGTTTGTAAAGGTAGTAGTTTGATCTGAATTCCCTAGTGTCACATATGATCCCCTTCAAGTTGCGGCAGCCTGTTTGCAAAGGTAGTAGTCTGTTTAGAATATTCTAAAGGTAGGTGGTAAAGTAGATTTAGTAGAAACAGCCCCTGTGGTTTAAACTCTGAACTTATCAATTATTAAAAATAATGTGATTGTAACCAATTTTTATGTAACCCAAAAATTTTAATGACATTTACAACTTTGCAATGTAAGATCCCATATTAAAATAATGCTACTGAAGTCTACATTTACAATTTTTATTACTAGAAGAATGCTACCGAAGTCTACATTTACAATCGTTATTACTAGATGCAGTGCAGGATGACGATCTGCGGTCGTTTCAAGGTGGGCTGTCCAACCTTAAAAAAAACAATTCAACATACGTCTCCACTCCCCGCCCAGCACACATTATACGTATGGTAAATCTTGCAATACATCCTAAAATATTATCAAAAAGTTGAGTGGTTGCAATATATTGACCGATAGTTGCATGTAATTGTTGTTATGTTTATGGGTTATATTTTATTGGGCAACCTTTAAATAAATTTCATATCAATTAAGTTAGTCATCGGAGCATTTTATTAGTAGTCTCAATGTAGGAGATTCAAGGAAGAACGATCTTTTCTTCTTAACCATTGGACTTTATACCTTTATCAAGAAGAGCATCACGTCTTTTTTCTTACTTCGATATGGAGAGGTTTCAAGGCATTTAATTAATAAATCTGATTGTTAGATTTGAACTGTGTTTGGTATTATCATATTTAGTTTGGTTTTAGACAACATTTCAAAATTGTATTACTCTCACTTCATTTTTATTATAGGCAGTTAAGTGTGCGTTAAGTTTATCTAGTGGTCGAAGCTCTGACAAATAATCTTAGAGTCATTCTTAGTCCCAGTGGTAACTTGGATCAAGAAATTGGAGTGAACCACCATGGATGAGAAGGGGCTCAAACCCATGTAAGTGGTGGAGTGGTTGATTGTCACATTTATGAGATCTAGCTCAGCTATCAAAGAGCACCCAATGATTTTTTGAGAAGAGTTTATTTTGGTCACTAAAAGTCCAAGAGGAATAAGTGACAATAGAGGCTGAGTACCTTGAGTCAACACTTCATTGCACCAATTTCTTGAGATATCTAGTCTTGGTTTGACTTGAGACCATCAGAATACGATACTATCAAACAACTTGTAGAGTTAGGCAACAAACTCTTGATCACCCAAATTGGGGTTAGTTACATAGAGTCAAGTGATCACGAGAAATAGGTCGATTGTCAGATTAGAAGAAAACATTGAGCAATAATATTGCATTTGTGCTCGAACGTCAAATCCACCAAGCCCTATCTACTCAGACAAAGAAATATCATGGAATGCCAACCTCTTGAAAGTGTTGCAAGCCTAAGGGAGATAGAGGAACAAATATTCTGACACATTATCCAATGAAAAGCATAATAACGAGAGTTATTGCTCGTAATGAGGGAGAGCATTCAAGGCTTAATGTTTGAAAGTTCACTCCAAATTTTTTGAGGATCAAAAATGCCATCAAAGCTAAATGAACCATGCTTGCCAAATGATAGATTTACAAAGGACTTCAATTTTTTGTTTTGAAGTTTTTTCATTAATGTAAAGCATAAAAGTTTTCTTTTTATTACAAGGAAATCAAAAGTACTTGACTATAAGAGCAAATGTGAAAGACATGCACATTTGTATTTTGTAAGGTCTTCCAAGGATAATGTTTTGCATGACCTTTGTGTATGCAGATTGGTTTCTATTGCAAAAAGGGACTCAAACAACTCTCTCAACTGCAAGCTTCTTTATGTGCAAAGCTCATCGGGGCTCAGCTCCATGGAATGCATCATCTTCTTGGTTTTTATTCCTCTATTGTAAGTTTTATCAGTCCATTCCAACAATCCTTGTTGAGAATAGAATTGCTAAAGTCTTCTCTTGGTACTTTATTAAATTCTATTATGTAAGCCTTCTATTGGTACTTCATTAAAATATGCTTAGAATAGAATTGCCAAAGCCTTCTCTCAACTTGTATATGTTGTCTAAGCCTTCTCTTGGTACTTTATTAAAATTTGCTGCCCATTGAAACAACAAATCCATTATGCTTTCCTGGAAAAGCCATAGCCATATGTGGTCCAATTAATGCTAAGTCGTTAAGAAGATTCTATGTGAAAAACAAGGACACATTTTATGCATCAAGAATATTCCTTGGTGACTTTGATTTAAGGAAAAGACCTCAATCCCCTCCACTTATTTTTTTTCAATAAGACACTATTGATTCTTTATAGTTTGAGGTATTAATAAATTTGTGAGTATAGACTTATACATACTCATTGGAAAGTAATTATCAAGTCCAATATGAAATAAAAATTTCTAGTTTTATGAGGATTTAACATAGCTAGTGGTGCACCAAAGTTTCTTTTAATAGATTCCTAGCTATTGCGAGGGAATAATTATTTTTCTTGGAAAACTCAACTCGATTTTGAGGAAGTATGGAATGTTATAAATGGGTCCACTACCCATCCTAACACAAATGATGAAGAATTATAAAGTTTGACAAAGCATATAGAAAGGCTTGATGGATCATCATGTTTAGTGTCTTTGATGAAGTTCAACCATTTATTCGTGACTCAACCATAGCTAAAAACATATGTGATAAGCTCCAAGAGTATTTTAGGCAAAGGATAAGAACCAAATATTGTTCTTTCAAAGACAAATTTATCACTTAATAATGAAGAATGGTAAAAAAACTTGAGTCATTCTTGAGATGAGTTGGAGAGTTGCATGTATCACTACAAGCTTTGAGATAAACCATGTTTTATGACACACTTGTTCTTATTATTTTGATATCTCTTTCCTCATAATACAATATTTTGTAACAACCTTGAATGTCACTAAGAAAACACCAATTTGAAAAATGGTGAATTTACTTCAAATAATGGAAGCCTCTCTACATCACAAGACGAAGATCATGTTCTTCTTAAAAATAAAAAGAGGAAGCAACTGATCAAAAGAGGTACAATACCTCAACACCAGTTCCACCAAGTAAACAATTCTTACATGCAAAAGATGTGTGTATTTTTTGGCAAAAATCATCACACATTGAAGAAGTGTTGGCACAATCCTTTCACAAATGGATCCTATTCTCAAGAAAAGTATTTGTAGTAGAAGAATACATCATCTGACAAGAAAATTTCAAATTAGAAGAATATACATCAACAACATGGTAATATTGCCTACGATGACCACTCAGGAGAAGAAGAGTATGACCACTCAAGAGAAGAGGATGTATATGCTGCTAATGATCAACTAAGTCATATCAATGATGTTTTGTATGTTTATTATGGATCAACCAAACATATGACTAGCCAAAAAGACTACTTCTAAGCTCTAGAGTGTTTGAATTATATAAGAAAGGTCTCTCTAGATGATGATACATCCTATGACATCAAAGACATACGCGATGTTAAATTATGACTCGAGACACACACATGCAAGATAACATAATCCTTGTATGTTTTAAGGCTTACTAATAAGGTGCTCTTATTTAACCAATTACTCAACCATAATTTGAAGTTGAGTTTGACATATGATAGAACTCCAATGTATGTCTCATTCATGGTAGAGCTAAAATTTCTACATCACTCTAGCATCTATGATATGGTTTTTTACGTTTTGACCATCTTATTGCACTTCAAAATAAGCACAATATCAAGGGTCAAATAAATCTACTCAAAGTTACCCTTATTGCTTAGTTGAAAAGCAACATTGAGCTTCATTTGGTTCTTTAGAATCTCAAGCCAAAGGGACTTTTGATCTAGGTCAGGGAGATCTTTGTAGACCCATGGCTCCAAGCTATAATGACTCAATATTTTAAGCTTTTTGTTGATAACCATACTTGCAAAGTGTGGGTATTATTTTTTTAGAATAAGAATGTATCCTTTTTCTATTTCAAATATTTTAAGGCTCAAGTTGAGATATTTATAGGTTATTGGATCCATGTACTCCACTCAAATTGAGAGGCGAGTTTACTAGCAATGATATTTTTTGCTTTCTTGGAGAAACATGACATCCATTGCTAATTGACAACTACACACCATAATAGAATGGTGTTGTTAAATGTATAAATAGAAACATTATAGAAATAGTTTGTTGCATGTTGAAATATTGTTAACTTGTACATTATTTTTGGGAAGAAGTAGGAAATATTGTCATGGTTTCAAGAGAAATCCATATGATCCAAATTTGTACCACATAGACCAAGGAGGAAGTTGTCATCCTAATTGTATATGTACATGACTTGGCCATTATAGGTAGTTATGAGAAAATAATTCTTGATGTAAAGGATGACTTGAGAATCTCATTCGACATGATCGATATTGGAATATTACACTATTGTATAGGATTAGAGGTATACTAGATACACCATCACATTTTTGTCTCACAAATCAAATATGACAAGACACTTGTTGAGAAATATCGCATGAATAATAAAAAATCCATGATGTCTCCTATGGAACTAGGGATACAACTCTCACGATTTGACTCCTCTCCACCAGTGAATCCAACTCTCTATTGATGGTTGGAAGCCTCATTTAGCAAACATACACTAGGCTAGATATCAATTTTTTAGTAAGCTACCTCTCATGATTCATGCAAAAATTATATCCCATTGGAAGGTAGCAAAGAGGGTATTAAAGTTTATCCATGGTACCATTCAATATGGTCTAAAATATAAGAAAAACGATCAGTTTCTTATAACCAGCTATGTAGATGTTGATTATGTTGGATTTATTGATGATAGAAGATCCACTTTTGATTATGTATTCTTTTTAGGATCTAGATATATATCATAGGAAAGTAAGAAACAATTAATAATTGTTTGATCTTCTACAAAAGCATAATATTGTGTTGCGGAAGGAGTTATCTATGATACAATATGGTTTAAATATATGTTAGAAAGCATGGATGTACCACAAACTACACCAATAACCATGTATAATGATAATCAAGATGTTTTAAAACTTTTTTGTAATCCAATTTTCCATGAGTGCACAAAACACATTGAAGTTTAGTGCTACTTCATATACGAACATATTTAACAACACAATATTCATCTTAAACTTTACCCTACTCTGAAACAACATGTAGGCATCTTCACCAAGTCACTTGCATGTGTACAATTTGAGGCATTTTGATATTTTATCTCCAAGAAACTATAAACTATGATATGATAAAGGAGGAATGCTAGGAAATTATTATCATCATAGTTTAGCATCATAATAAGTTGAGTTGTTGCAACCACATAACACAAGGTTCATATGTTCATTAGTAGTTGTAGGTAGTTGTACTATTATAGGTTTCTATGCCATATTATATATATCTAAATAATTTTAGATTAATGAAAAACCATAAAATCATTCCTTCAATTCAAAACACATTATATGTAGGATAAATCACACGATGCATCATATTCCATTGTGTTACTAGCAATAGTCACATTTGTTGGACTCTAGAGCATACTTTAGAGTATCTTACCTAAAGTATATAGGTTCTAAATATTTAAAATTCATTTAAATATAGTTGCACCAACTTTACTATTTGAGAGGAAATTAGTTTTGTTGTGAGAGCATATAGGGAATTGTTTAGAGTGTTTCTAAACATAGTAGGAGCAAGTAAGATCTCCATAATAGTAGAGATTTCAAACTGATTGGAGTGCTATAAAAGCATTGTAATTTATTATGATTATGAATATAATGAACATATTTTCTCATTTTGGTATCATATCAAGTTTTCTCAGATGGATCAAAACCTGTGGAGAGTGGTGTGAAGAGATCTAAAGCATGCACTTTGTTAGAGAAACTCAAGTGGCCAGCACTTAGCAGAGTTGCAAGGAAGAGCTCGAGTAAATCATTAATATATCATGAATCCTGAGGTATTTGATTATGAAATTTTTAGGGTTGTTATATAATTGTATAAAGAGGATTCAATCAAAATTTTAGGTGATTTGGAGCTAATTTTCTGATTTTATTAGCATTTTGAGTTTTTCAATAAAATGGTTGTATAAGGTGGAAGAAAGGGTATTTGCTTCTCAAATTTTTGGAGAAATATTATTTAGATAAAATAATAATTCAAAAAAAATTTCAGGTCATTTGGATTTGTATTGATCGATTTGTGTGAATATTGATTTATTCTTCAAAATCCTAGATCCGAAATTGTGATAAAAAGGGAAAAAGTAAATGATCACATATTTTTCACCTTTGCAAATTTTATTCTAAAATTTAGAGGGTTTTTATATTATTGTCTCAGGAATACATATTTTAATTTCCAATTTTTTTGGAGTTGTATGGATTGATTTATGTGAAAAACATTGAGGTTGTCTTAAAAACACTCTAAGATCTAGAAAGGGCAAAAATAAATTGATCACATATTTCTCATTAAAGTGAATTTGCTTCTGAAATTTGGTGGATTTTCAGATACATATATCAAAATTCTACAGGAAAAATTTCATTTGCTTCAATCAGTATTGACCAATTTATGATAAATTTGGTGCTTGAGACTTTGGTAAATAAAAAGAAGCATGTATTTTTGCAATTAGAGGTTAATTATGAGATATTGACTTAACAGGTTGATTCAATTGAGTAAAATAAGATCTGATGCTGTTATTTATTGAAAAAAATTGTATTAGAAGATATATACATTATTCCAAAGTTTTTTGATTAACATCAATGGCTATCAATAACAATCTTCCCATTCCTGAATTTAATGGGTTAGATTACGAGTATTGGTCCATAAATATGAGGACCTTACTCATAGGCAAGGGGTTATAGGATATTGTATAAGAAGGCTACAATGAACCTATAGATTGGACCACCTTGAGTGTAGCTGATAGAACCAATAAAAACGATACCCAAAATAAAAACTCATTTGCTCTCTACCATATCCAAGCAACTTTGGAGAAAAACATCATTCCAAGGATTGCTTCTTGTTCAACAGCCTAAGAAGCATGGAGAACCTTAAGAGATAGCTATCAAGGTAGCAATCAAGTGAAGCAAGTGAGGCTTAAAACCTTGAAGACATATTTTGAGAATCTCAAGATGCAATATGATTAAAGAGTAGGAGATTATTGTGTGAGAGTGAAATCCATTGTAAACAAAATGCAAACCCTTGGAGAAGACATCAAAACTAAAGTAGTGGTGAAGAAAGTTTTGAGAACAGTTCTTCATAAATGGAACCATATTGCTATCATTATTGAAGAGTCTAAAGATTTTTCTACTCTAACTTTTGATGCTCTAATTGGTTCTTTGATGTCTCATGAAGAAATATTATAGGGTGCTACATCTACAAGCTATGGAGGTGATGAGAAATAATTCTCATCTAAAGAAGGTGATAATGCACAAGGAAGAGGACAAGGACAAGGAAAATGAAGAGGCCAAATGAGAGGTAAAGGAAAAGGACAAGGTAGATCAAGAGGTGGCAATCAAGGAAGAGGAGGTGACAAATCAAAGAAATCTTGTTACAATTGTGGCAAGGTTGGTCACTTTGTTAGAGATTGTTGGTCCAAGACTTCTCAATATGGGAGATGTCAATATGGAAACTATGGAGAAGAGGAAGGAGCTTATTCAAATATGTTCCTCACATATGAAAAATCATATCAAAATCTTCATGAAACTTAGATTTTGGATACTGGTTATTCCAGTCACATGAGTGGCAAAGAGGAGCTCTTTGCTACAATGGATTCCTCCTACAAATCAAAGATCAAATTGGGAGATGACAAGGTCCTACAAGTTGAAGGTATTAGAGCCATGGAGGTTCCAACAAAATAAAGCACCAAGAAGGTAAATGACATCTATTACATCCCCAAAATCCAACATAACTTGCTTAGTGTTGGACAAGTGATGGAGAAAAATTATAGTTTTTTTTTTTATGAAGGTAAATGTATCATTTTTGATAAAAACAATTGTAATAGAGTTATTACACAAGTACCTATGACAAAGAATAGGTTATTTCCTCTTAATTTTGGGGAACAAGGAGGTGCTCAACTTGCTAGTGTAGTTATTGCTAATCCAAGTGTGCTTTGGAACTTGAGATTTGGTCATATTAATTTTGCAAGCTTGAAGTTGTTGACTTCTCAAGCTATGGTAAGTGGACTTCCAAGAGTTGAAGAACACAAGGAGGTGTGTGAAGGATGTGCTTTGGAAAAGTGCTCAAGACCAAAGTTTCCAAAGGGATAAGCATGGAAAGCTATCCATCCACTATAATTGGTGCATTCATATGTTTGTGGTCTAATGCAAACCAAAAGCATTGGTAACAACTCTTACTTTCTCACTTTCATTTATGATTTTCCTAGGATGTGTTGGATTTATTTTTTGAAAACTAAATATGAAGCTTTTGATTGTTTCATATATTTCAAAAATAATGTAGAGAATCAAAGTGAGTTTGTTGTAAAAATTCTCAGGACTGATAGAGGAGGAGAGCATTCTTCAAATGTATTTCTAAAATATTATAAATATTGTGGAATAAAAAGGTAATTCACAATTGCCTACACCCGACAACAAAATGGTGTGGCTGAAATAAAGAACCACACTATAGTAGAAATGGCTAGATAAATGCTGCAAAATAAGCATCTATGTAACATGTATTGGGATGATGCCATTAGAACTAGTGTTTACATTTTGAATAGGAGTCCTACTTCTAGTTTAGATGGGATTACTCCTTATGAAGGATGGTATGGTAAAAATCCAAATGTAAAACACTTTAAGGTTTTTGGTTGTCTTGCATATGCCCACATTCCTGATGAGCAAAGAAATAAACTTAATCCCAAAATTCAAGCATGTATTTTTGTTGGATATTGTGAGTCTTCCAAAGCATATAGGCTCTACAATCCCAAAACACATAAAATTGTACTCTGTAGGGATGTAATTTTTGATTAAGGGGGAGGATGGGGTCATTAAAAACTTTTTGTTGATGATGGATCTCATGATGCAAGTTCCTCTCAAGTGCAACAAGTGCAACCCAAAAACAGCAAAGGAAGTCCTCCAAGCCCAAGTATGAGTACTACTTCAAGTACAAAAAATGCTTCTCCAAGTCCTTCTCCACAAATATTAGTAAGTTCTTCACCAATGGATATTTATTATCCATAAAGAGGTAAAAGAACACTTCAGAACCATCCATCTTTTCAAATGTTGGATAATAATTTCCATAAAAGATACACTAGAAGTCAAGCTAATGAAATGAATGCAGTTTTGAAAAGACTTGAAAATATGCATATGTATGGTGATGATGACTCCCAATAGCCTAAGGGAGATATAGTCAATAATGCTTTAATGACTAATGTAGAGATAGAGCCATCTAGCTATGAAAAAGCAAGTGCTCATGTTGTATTGCAACAAGCCATGAAAGAGGAAATGACCTCTATAAAAAAGAATGATACTTGGGAGCTAGTGGAGCTTCCTAAGGGCAAGAAATGTGTTGGATGCAAATGGGTCTACAAGACAAAATTCAATACTGATGGAAGCATTGAAATACACAAGGTAAGACTTGTAGCAAAAGGGTTCACTTAGAAGTATGGGATTTACTATGAGGAGACCTTTGCTCCTATTGCTAGACAGGAGACAATCATATCAGTATTTTCTTTGGTTGCCCACAAAGGGTGGAAAATTTAGCACATGGATGTTAAAAGTGCCTTTCTTAATGGGTACTTGAATGAAGAGGTTTTTGTGCAATAACCTCAAGGATTTTAATAACAAGGTACGAAGAACCTTGTCTACAAACTGAAGAAAGCATTGTATGGCCTCAAGAAAGCACTAAGGGCATGGTACTCACGCATTTATGACTACTTTCAGAAGTATGGATTCACTCGGAGTAAAATTGAACCTACTATCTACTACATGAAACAATGTAAATATATTCTCATTGTATGTTTATATGTGGATGATATAATATTCATGGGTAGTAGTGCTAAGATGAATAAGGAGTTCAAAAACTCCATGATGAAAGAATTTAAAATGAAAGATATAGGCTTGATGCACTATTTCCTAGGCATGGAAATACATCAAATAGGTAAAGGGATCTTCATATTTCAACACAAGTATGCTCAAGATATGATCAAGAAATTTTATATGGAGTAATGCAAGTATATTGCAACTCCAACGGGTCATGGGATCCAATTGAGCAAAGATGATGGAGCACCAAAAGTTGACATGACCACTTATAGGAGCATGGTTGGGAGTCTAATGTTCCTCACCAACACAAGGATGGATATTTAGTATGTTGTTTCTCTTGTTTCAAGGTATATGGCTGATCCATTTGAACTTCATTTTCAATAAACTAAGAGAATTTTGAGATATGTAAAGGGTACATTGGATTTTGGGATCCATTACCACAAATGTAATTCTGTAAAATTAGTTGGCTTTAGTGATAGTGATTGGGGCAACAATATAGATGATAGAAAATCTACTTCAGGGAGTTGTTTTAGTCTTGGGTCATGACTAATTACACGGAGTTCCAAAAAGCAGATTGTTGTAGCATTGTCTTCTACTGAGGCTGAGTATATAGCAATCACAAATGCTAGTACTCAAGCTTTATGGTTGAGAAAAGTCCTTGAAGAAATTTGAGATCAACAAAGTGGTCTTACAAGATTGTACTATGAAAATATGAGTGCCATCCAATTGGCACATAATCTTATCCACCACAACATGTCAAAGCACTTTGACATGAAGTATCACTTCATTTGAGACATGGTGGAGAAACAGGTGATTGAACTACAATATTGTAGCACTTTGGACAACATAGCAGACATCTTCACCAAAAGAGTTATGAAAGCTCAGTATATAAAGTTGAGAGATTGTCTAGTCAGTCCTCTCAACTTTAAGGGGGAGAATGTTGGACTCTATAACATACTTTAGAGTATCTTCCCTAAAGTATATAGGTTCTAAATATTTAAAATTCATTTAAATATAGTTGCACCAACTTTACTATTTGAGAGGAAATTAGTTTTGTTGTGAGAGCATATAGGGAATTGTTTAGAGTATTTCTAAACATAGTAGGAGCAAGTAAGATCTCCATAATAGTGGATATTTCAAACTGATTGGAGTGCTATAAAAGCATTGCAATTTCTTATGATTATGAATCTAATGAGCATATTTTCTCAACATTTACATGAATGAATAGATGAATATAAATATAATTATACATATTTAAATTATAACAAGATGATACAAATACATTATCATAATTCATATATATTTTTATTTTATATAAATATTAATTTTTAGAATTTATTTAGACAACCTTCGATCCTCCTATATGGACATATTCTACACTTTAATATGTGGTAATGTTTTAAAACATAGATTAACATAACATAGAAATAAAAAATGAATTTTCACACAATACCTCTAGTAGACGCTTCAATCTTCAAATTTATTCATACTACTTCAATACAATGCCACATATACATACCATGTTTCTTGGTTGTATCTTGGTGCTTTACATTTTCTTGAAATCAAGGTGAGAATATTTATTTCTCCCTTTGTAATTCAATTTATTTACTTATTTTAAATTTTACTTGTATTTCAAAAAAATTTACTCCTAAGAAGTGCAATGGAGGAGAGGAGGAGCGGAAAGGAGGAGCGAAAGCGGTCAATGCAAAGGAGAGATTTCAAAATATTTTGGGTGGGAACCTTAAACAAGGCATCAAAGCAGGTATAGAGGTTTTGGGCAGGAACCTCTAATAGGAGGCAGGTGAGGACCCAGAGGAAGGCAGAGCCTCTGCGGGAGGAGTAGTCCAAAGAGGGTTCGACCCTCTTCAAAAAGATCCTGACAAAGGGACCTAGAAGGGTGTCGAGAGCCCCAGTAAGGGTTGGTATTTTGCGAAGAAGTTAAAGGGCATAAGGAAGGAATTTCTTTCTCTTCCTCCCTTTATACCGATGAATAATAGGATAATGGAACCTATAAATACTATGGGTCCATTTCTGTCCATGGAAGAGTTCTCGCTTGTGGGTAAGTTTTTAGGAGGAAGGCCTAACATAGAGACCATTCGGTCTTTGGCTCTATCCAAGTGGAAAGCAACGAGGAGCATGGAGATTGTTGCCATTTCCACAGGATTTTTTATAATAAGGTTTAACAAGAAAGATGCAAACCACATCCTAACTGGAGGACCATGGTTCTTGGGAAAACGGAGTATGTTCCTTAGACATTGGGGGGAGTATTTTAACCCTAAAAAGTAGAGCATCAACATAGCCCCTATTTGGGTCCGCCTTCCAAACCTAAATATTTAAACTTAACTTATCTTTAAAGAACCGCTCCATCACAACTTTCTTAGTATCATATGGTGTTGCCCTCACTGACACACCCTCGATAGGCAATTTGTATATCCTATAAACATCTTCCAGGGTGATAGTCATATCACCTGTTGAAAAATGAAAAGTGTTACAATCTGCATCCCACTGCTCACACAAAGCAGATATATATGCCCTATTGGCATGGATGCTCTTGCATTCCCATATCCCTCTAAACCACACTACATCCAACCACACCTCATCCGCTGCATTTCTCATCAACTCATCCAACTTCCCTTTCATCGTACAAACACGATAGCATGGCTCGATATTCTTCATCTGTTCATACACAAAAAACAATAATAAAATTCACATTAGTTCAATACACAATCCTCCAATTAAACAAAATGTAAATTTCCTAAACACATTTCACACACAAATTAATTAATTTAATTTATCACATAAATCGAGACATTAAAACATACACAATCCACATATCACAACAGATCAAAAACATAGTTGCATATTTGGATATCCAATTTTACATTTCATGGTAAAAGTTTAAACAAATGCAAAAAAATAGTACATATTTGGCTCCCAACAGTCAAATTCAAAATTATCCACATACTCACTGTGGCACGAAATTCAAAACCATGCCAATGCGCTAGACATACAAAAACAAAATACATTTTTGAACACCCATTTGGTAACTTTACGGTGAAAGTGTCAACAAGTTTCAAAAATAGTATACACATACGCACAAATTTTGAGGTTAAACTCACCATAACCCCACTAGAAAAGTGCATATGCCAAATCACACAACATCAAAAATACAGTCACATTTCTGAACACCCATTTGACCACTTCATGGTAAAATTTCAAACAAAAATTAAAAATAGTACATATAGGGATCCCAATATCCAATTTTAAGTTCAACCTTATTTACATTATGGCACGCAATTCAAACATACACCACATGCAATCATATACCAAAAAAAATCACATTTTTGAATACCCATTTTTCTCTTCTACGATGAAAGTGTCAACGGTTTTCAAAAGTCATACACCCACAGTGAAAAACTTAATAGTCAAAGTTTTCTAAGTTACATCCTAACAACTCACATTCATATAACATGCAAAACGAGGATAAAACAAAAAAATAGTTGCTCAATAAAATACACATTTCCTACTTTTACAGATAAAATTCAACCATATCTCAAAAAAAGTGCACCATCGCTCCAAAAAAAGAAAGTCAAACTACAAGACTACCCTACCCGTCACCCAGTCAAACTACAGAAAAAATTGATCAAACCTAAAAAATGATCACACTTTTCGGTACCCGTTAAGCTTTTTTAACACTTTGTGTTCCAATTTTAATTAAAATTTACCTAAATTTTAAAAATAACAAGAAAACCTCCCATATATTTCACACTTTTTGAGAAATAAAATTGCAAAATAAATAAAATAAAGAGCACTTATTGATAGGTATTCACGTTGAGCTCCAGTGTCAGTGCATCCTCTCACCATATTGCTGCTCAAATAGGTCAACTACTAGCACTCCGCATCACCAACCCTCACTCGCTCCTCACTCCAAGTTTACCATCATCAAAATGACCCCCCATGCTTCCAAAAAGATTTAAATACACCTAAAAACCCTAATTAGATCCAATTCATCCCCTAGCCTGGGAATTATACCAATTCACCCCCCAACTTTCAAATTAGACTAATTCACCCCCCGACCTGTGAATTCGGATCCAATTCACCCCTTGGCCTATGAATTGAGCCTAGAAGCCCCAAAATCACCTACATTTGATTCCAAACCCTAGGAAACCTACCCCTTTTCCTTCCCATATGATTTTTCATCACTACTATCATGCATTTTTCTTCTATCAACTGATTCATAACCACATCATCACATTCCATTTACCTCATTGTTGATTCCTTGTTTGAGGGGGTATTCATATCCAAAAGTTAGCTTTACATACAACCAAACAACCAAACATCTAAATCATGGATATCACATCTGTCTACAAATTTTTTTGCTAAAGATTATCTTATGATTATAATATCAATCCCAACCAGATATTTGTTAGATCATGAGAGTTGTACGTAACAATGGAGATATCACTTTGGCATTCATGATACATAATTAATGACACATTTGACTAACCCAACGTAACATTTGGAGATGTCACTCTGGCATTCATGATACATAATGAATGACACATTTGAATAATCTATATGTTAACTAGCTCAAATGGTTTGAAACTTGTCACCATGCACTCATAAATAAATCAACAATGAAAATTTGAATAATCATTTGTTCTATTCATATTTTGGACCATCTTGCATTGGTCGCAAAAGCAAAGTAGTTAAAATTTTCCACCGCAAAGAAACCAGTATGACATCAAGAAATGTTGTACAGACTCATAAAAATCATCGCGTTGCATCCACAATCATCCATTTCCATTCACTAAAATTGTTTTTCATTTTCTTTTCTTTCTTTTTCTCTTCTCTCCTTGGATTCCTAGTTAATGTTGTATGGTCACGCTTCGAGCGTCTACATACCTTTGATTAGATTCCATTCTCTTATCTTCTCTCCCTAAATCCCTAATCAATGTTGTATGGTCACGCTTCGAGTGGCTACATACCTTTGTTTGGATTCCATTCTCCTTATTTCCATTATCCCCTACACATCCCTTCATATTTTTGTATTAAATTGTGTTTCACATAGTATAGTACAAAAAGGAGCAAGATATAGACACCGAAAAGTTGCACATAGCTACCTCTACATACTTGTAGATCATTTTGGAAACTTGTAGATTTACATAGGCCATCCTAGATACCTTTAGGCTATTGTAGACTGACATAGACTATTGTATATCCTGCTAGATATGCATAGACTATCATAGACATGCGTAGAAATACGTAGACTACTGTAGACATGTGTAGACTAGCGTAGATCACTCTAGATTAGCATAGCATATCATAGATTTACATATACCATTTCGCTAGTTTATAGGTATAAAATCCTATTAAACTACTCGATCCATATTATAACCACCTTGAATCCATCAAAGAACCACTCATCAATCACATAAGGCCACTTAAGCCCTTCCTAGATTTAATTAGGACCCCACGGGACTATTAGTTACCAAAAATTCTTAATTAAAGTTCATTCAAATTCTAATTTTAAAGTGACTTCACTTAAAGTGCACTTTTTGGATTGAAAAGGTTAATTAGGTTCTTAAACCCTAATTAGTCCTAATTATTCCCTCCACATGTGTGTGCACAAATTTGGTTAGGATATTTCTTAAAAAACCCTACCTAACCCTAATCTAACCTTATAGTTGACTAATCCTAGTTAACCCTAATCTCTCCTCACACATGTGTGAGGATGAGATATTTCCTTAGGGAATGTGGGGATGATACCTCACAAACCCTAACCTAACCACCATGGAATCTGAACTTAGGGTTTAGTTCCCTTAACTCCACCCCCTACATCTTAGGTTTATCTATAAATAGTGGACCTAATACCTCATTCTACCTCTATCTCTCTCTCCTTTTAGTTGAAGTACATAAACTTTGTGAAAATGTGACTAGAAGTGCAAGCAAAGACATATGATTAGTACCAACAACATTACAGCACCTGAGGAGCCCATTCATGTAGAAATCTCCAGCAAAAACCACTTACAGTGTAATTCGTCCCCTGACCTGCAAATCCGATACCAATTCACCTCTCGACCTGCAAGTTGGGTCTACAAGACTTATTTTACTCCAAATATTGCAAGTAAGCTCCATTTGATATTTTTATGAGGTTCTATGTAATTTATTTTACTTTTCATTACATATTTTGAGTTGATTTATCCTTTTTACCATGGGTCCTAACTGAGGCAAGTCCCCAAACATACTAACTCCATTTTGCAGGCCTAACACAGATGTAAAGAGGAAAATATAAACAAATACAACTAGTGGTGGAAAAATATATGCATGAATCCCACCTACATTGAGGGACCCAAGATAAAGCATGAGACTTATTATAAAATTCATGAAATAAAGAAAGGGGAATTCCCCCCATTTGTAACACAAAAAGTAATTCAATCATGAATAAAATCAGCAATTCTATATAATTTGTGTTTTAGCAAATTATTAGATCAGATGCATTTCTTTTGTACGTTTCACTATGGAAATATTTTTACCTCTATCTTGATATATCTTTCAACCTACTAATAAAATAGCTTTAAAAAAAATCCTTCACTCAATCCTTTTGTCCAATTAGCCAACTTTTCAATGAGTCTAATATTCTCAGATAGTAGAGGTTTGCTTCAATTTGGTCAAAGTTCCTATAAAGTCCTCATATTCACTATGACCAAAATGAGTGAGTAATTGAGACTCAAAGTCTTTCTAAGAAGGATCTATAGGTGTGTTATGTAATCATTGATACCATTGTAGGGCCTTAAATTCAAAGTTAAAATATACCATGGTGACTCGAACATTATCGAGTTTGAAGAACTAATTTTCTCAACACAATCAACCATCAACATCCTTTCCATTACACTTGGAAAAGTCTAGTTTAGGCATGTTAAATGGGGTATTTGTTTCAAAAAGTGCATGATGAACTCCTTTCTCTTTATTTACTGAACTTCCACCCAATACTTTAGTGTTATGATGCTTGATTATGTGGTTATCGTATAGTTGTAAGCTTACCACAGTGGTAAGGATTTTGGCCTCAAAGGATCCAAGGTTCAAACATTCAAACCCTATTCAGTATGAGGGGACCAGACCCTCACCATTATAATATAAATATTTGGTTATCGTATATTTGTAAGCTTACTATAGTGGTAAGGGTTTTGGCCTCTCTTTGAGGGGTTGAAGGTTCAAACATTCAAACCCCACTAAGTATGAGGGGACCAGAACATCGTAAAAACATGTATAAAATTATGGGAAAATATGTGATTACCATGTAAAACTTGTGGATATTATTTAATATTATATAATTAATTTGTGTAGTCTCTAAGTAGCATAATTATGGAGACTTCAAAACTCAGAATAAAAGTTTAAGGTTCAAATCCTTTAGGGATAGAGTTGTACATAATACTTTGGTAATGGGTATTTTAATTGTAGGGACTTTGAAACTTAGAATAAAAGTCAAAGTTTCAAACCTTTAAAAATAGAGTTGTACATATACTTTGGTAATGGAAGTATAACTAGATAACTATATATTAAACAAACAATATCTTCCATGATGTAAGTAGTTTATTCTTGTAATAAATATTATCTTTCATTTAAGTAAGTTTTTTTTTGAATTTAGCGAATTACCCCTTGCAAGGCCACCTTGGTCTGAGAAACTATGACTAGGGATTTCTACACCGTCAAAATCACTCGGGAGTTGCGCTCGGGCCTGACCACACCAACATTGTCAACTATATTTTGGGTACCCGATGTATGTTTGGTACAGTGGAGATTTTAACAAGGGACCTCCATCAGAGGATTCCCCTACCCTCTCCAACTCACCTATAACGCATGGATTTTCATTTAAGTAAGTTACTTTCAATAGATACTTGTTAAATAAAATAATTTTTTTAACTACAATTGTTTAAGTTATATTTTTTATTTATTTAACTCTTATGCAATTTTACATTATGGAAAAGGTAACTCCAATTGTATCCAAATTACTCTTCAAATAATAATAATAAGTAATCGATGGTTAGATGAAAATCATTACGAAAAAAAATTAATTTTTAATTAATTTTAATAATTATCTACGAAACATTTAATTAAAAAAAATTAAATTATATTTTTAGTTTATTTAAATAAAAAAAAAAAAATTAATAATAACTTAAATAGTTAATTTATATATCTACTTATAATTAATATTTGAAACATGTCTTGTGAGGGATATTCTAGTGGTATGTTTTTGGATTTTCATTCAGAGGCTCTAGTTCAAACCTCGGTATAAGGGGACCAAGGCCCCTTTCAAAAACCTATGCTTTATCTTTAAAATTTTCCATGAAGGATACCATAATGGTATGTCTTTGAGTTTTTATTTAGGAGACCCAAGTTCAAACCCTGATACAAGATGACTAGGACCCCTCATAAAAACTTCCAATTTTTACTCAAATTTTGTCTTGGGAGAGATACCATAGTAGTAAGTCCTTGAATTTTCATTCAAGAGAGCCGAGTTTAATCCCTAGTATGAGGGAATCATGATCCCTAGTATTTTTAGTTCATGGAATTGATAAGGTGTTGGAATAAGTGGTGGTTAAGCTTCTATTGAGACCATGATTGACTTTTGTACTTGTATTTATTAGCTTCCTTTGTGTCCATCTAAACCTTCAAAAAAATATTTTTTTAAATTTTTGTAATATTTTATTCTTGAGGTTTAATATCACACTCGTGATCTAAAAACATAATGTATTTGGGTATAAATATCCAATACCAATATTTTTAGCCATTATTTGGAGTGTAATTTTAAATCTTTTTTAGTGAGGTTATCGGTGTCCATGGGCACCATATCATATTTTGTGTTATTTATTTTTTGTTTCATGTATTCCTTTGTTAAGCAATATTGGATAATGCTTGATTCCATTTATTTATAGAAACTACTATGAAATCCAACATGGTATCAGTGTTAGAGTTAGAGTATATTATATCATTTAGGTCATATAAATATACCACCTTTGGTACATAGTTAGAGTAGGAGATTACTTTAGGGAGAAGTTAGTTACTTAATAAATGTACAAGTATCAATGTGCAAGTTGTAATGTGTAAGGTATTCCCCTTGTACAACTAGGTAGAGTGTTGGTCAAGGAATCTATCTTCCTGTATAAAGGGCCTCATAGTGATAGTTCATATCAATCATATCAAGTGCATTATAGTAGAGTGTAGTAGATAGTGGTAGAACTCTTGTATGGAGTACAATATAGTTCTTTAGCTTATATTAATGGAGTGACCATTACCTCCATATTGCATTGTATTTTCACTACTTTCTATTTATAGTATATTCCAATCATATTATAGAATTATTTTCTTTCATATTTTCTATATTTTATTAGGACTTGTGATAGATCTCTCCCACTAAATATATCCTCAAAAGCTAACAGTGGTATCAGAGCCACGATGAATCAAGATAGGGTTAGGGAGAGTCATATGAAAGATTGAAAGGACTAATCTCAGTTACAAAAGTTTTGAGATTATATTTGGCTAGAATCTTTCCACAAAGTTGTAGAAAAACTCGTGAAGACTAGCACTCAACATTCATACCACTAGATTGACAAATCAACTAGTGAATATTATTATCTCCATAATCATGAATTCTTTTGTTCTAGTCTCTAATAACTTGTTGTAGAAAAAGAAGATTCAAAAAAATATTGGGAAGCTTCCTACAAGAGAGCTAGGAGTAATATATTCTTAGAATCATTCAACCACTTGCAGCAACGAGGACAGGACTAAATATTTCAAAGACCTCAAAAAAAGGTCTCATTACAAGAGTTACAATCCTATACATTATAGAAGTGAAGAAATTATTTTAAGATTTTATTGGAGCAATAAGGTGAGATTATTGTTACCATGAAAGTGTATTATTAATCCATTAGAACTATACTAGTTACTCTCAAAAAAGTTAGTTTGTGTTTGTTGATTGTTAAAGATCAAGGGCACAAAACCAACAAATTATCAAAGTGTCTAGAGACACTATTTGGTGCACAAAACCCGCAACATTTCATGGCCTAAAGAAGCAACCAAAATCAAATCAAATACCTCCAAGGAGTGGAGAATAAAGACACCATCAAAATCAGTAAAATAAGCTACAAATCAAGACTTGGCGAGTCTTAGATTCGAGGTGCACTAAGGGCTATTTATAGAAAAATTAGTGCAAAAAATAATTCTACAAAAGCTTCTATCTACGTGATTATTAGCTTGGGTTTATTACAAAAAGTAACCAAGCAAAGGAGAGAGTTATATAGCAAAGGAGACAAACTCAAAATATGCCATTACCTATAAGAAAGCTGCCATTAAAACCAATAAAAATAAGGTTGCAAAAAGAGGTGTAAAAAAAGGTATTATATTTACAAATTCATTTACATAATCTTGCACGATACTAATTTGTCCTACGTAGGAAAAAGGACAAGGTTTAAGTGCCACAAAGGTACATTCTTCACAAGGAGAAATCATCTCAAAGTGGCCATGTAAAAGCATTTTTCAAACAAGGTAAAAGAGCCTCTTAAAAAGCTCATATCATCCATGGTCTTGGATAGTTGTATCAAGGTACCTACAAGCAAACACAACATAACACAAGGAGAAATATTATCTATGAAGGCAAATACTTAGCAGGTTGAAAGGAGAAAAATAAAGCATAAAAGAGACTATACCAGCTAGATGTGCATCCACAAGGAGCACTCAAGGGCACCATTGGAGCATCTCAAAATTTCACCAAAGTATTTCCCATAGCCACCAAAGTATTTTTCATACTCCTAGATCAAATCCACCAAAGCGTTTCTCACTACTCCAGCTGGAACCAATTCACACCAAGTGCCATTGAGATAATATAGCAAAGGAGAAGTTGGCCACAATACATTGATAGAATAACCTTGCAAATAATATGTTAAGGATTGAGAGACGTTGAGAAGAAAAGGCATATAAGATGACACTTGTCACATTGAAGAAAACCCTAACGTCTCATACATGACAACTCACTCTATGCACACTTGAAGGAAATTCCAAGAAGGTATTACACAGGAGGAGTTGAGTGTTAAAAGAGAAGTGACACTTGTCACCAAGGAATATAAGCGCTCATACAAGATTGTAACGTTCACCTTCCATTCTGTAGAAAATTCCAAGGGTCAAAAAGGTTCTATCTCTCTCTTAGGTGTTAAAGTGAAACTGCTATGACACTTGTCACCCACTACAAGATTTTATCCCTATTTACGATACCAAATACCAAGGAGGAGTGCATTCATAGCAGCTAAGGGAGTGTAGCATGGAGGAAGAAGTAAGAGCATTAAATAATATTAATCAAGCAAAAGTGGAGCGTCCAATACTACAATCAAAGAAATTTGTTGCCATCCACCATTGAAATGAGGTCAAATCAAGCATTAAGACTAGTATGTATACATTGGAGAATACAAGGAAAATGTAATGCTCATATAACAAATTTGTGGTATTATAAAGGTAAGACTTTACTTTAATTTATTTGCTTTCTTTAATAGGGAGATATAAAGGTATAATATAAGGTTGAAACTATAGGGAAATCAACCATATTTGAAAGTAAAATTAAAGGAGAATTATAGCTTAATATTTACAAATTAAAACTTAGGAGATATAAGGATTTCTACCTGGAAAATTAAATTTTTATTATTGTAAATATTATTATTTTCTAATATTCCAAATTAGGGAGTTATAAGGAATACTACATGAAAGTAGGATATTGGAATTTAAAAACATTAAATATCAAATATCAAAAGCTATAATAGAAGGTTAATTAAAGATTATCAAGGGTTAAAAATTGATTGGTATACTTATCTCAAAATCATTAAAGGGACAAAAGAAATCCAACCATTAGGACCTCATAAAAATTGAAAGTGCTTAAGTTCAGTAGGAGAAATAAGGTGTAATAAAAGTTGATTTTTGCTATTCATAAAACTTTACAAAATCAACCCAAAATTGAACTACAATTCTCAAAAGCACTTTACCAATCATTTAGCATATCCAAAATCACTAGGGAAACATAAGACATTCTACAAAACTGGATAATAATAGCATTCATAAAAAATTATCAAGTACTCAATCCATTTGGGAGTCATAAGGAAGCCAACAAAACCTAAGCTCTACGAAGATTTTATTAAATCAATGAATCCCATGTGTATATATTTGCAAGGTTGATGATCCAACATGACTATGAACCCATGTTTTAGATCCACCATAACTATAGATGCATATTTTAGCCTATGTTTTTTAAAGAGATAGGGGAATCGACAACAGTATTCATCATATTATCCTCGTGAGCATGATTCAAATCCAAAAATCTATCACTATAGTCACCATCCCACCTTGGTAAGAGTTTTATTCCAAGTTAGGGAGACCTTGGAGGGGCTCAAGATTGGAACCACTGACCTCAAGCTAGCAAACACTTAGTTGAAACTAGTCGGTCTACTACCTCCACCTTGGTCTCTATGTTGTTAGAGTCTATATTTCATGTGTTGAATAATGCATTAAAATATAGGAAAATTTGTTTGAGTAAAGTAGATAGAGGACAATATTAGAGATGTGTAAATTAATATTTGTAACTATTAGTATCTCAAACCTATAGAGACAAGGTATGGTAACTATTTTAGTTTATTGAAAAGGATGATTAAGATGCAAGAGGTCATACAACATATGATAATATGAGTGGAATAAATGGGTACAATTGAAAACATATGAGAGGAAGAGATTAGAGCAAATGATATTACATAATAATTGCTTAACCAATGTCAAGTACATAGTGTCCATTATGTTAAATGTTATGGAGTTCATTAGATATGCAAACATTGATTCTTCTACTCTTGTAGAGATTTATGATACTTTCAAGACATGCTTTGCTATATGAGGAAAGCCATTTGAAAAAGGTATCCTACACGTACATAATATAAGTAACATATTCAACCTATAATTTAGAAGATGTAGGATAAGGTGAAAGCTCCATTAGATATGGTAGCATATGTTATTAATCATAATTGGTGCATATTGGGGTCTAGGAAAGTAACTCCTATTAAGAAGATATACTACAAATATGAAGCCCAAATAATATGAGATTAATGAATTAGATTTTTACAACTTATAAGTAAAGGCTTAAATATGTAGGAAGCTTGAGAGGATAGACTCACCATTTCACAAGAAAATCATATTGGAGGGTGGTAGCTATATTAGGATGAAGTTCCATCGCTATGATACTTGTTAAATGACTCCCTTCACAAGTTCATTTATTTATTAGTAAGAAGAATTGGTCAACCTATAGCTTCATTTTGTGAAGAGGAATATGTGAGAAAAAAAGCTTTTTACACTACATAGAGTGCATAGTATCTTGCATTTCTAGGATTGGAAGAGACCAAGCATAGATAGAATTATTGTTGAGCAAAAAGAGCAATATTGATTGGATGATGAGGGAAAGGAACAAGTAGACTTATTTGGGGTACCTCTTACATAAATACCTTCAAAGAGTAGTGATGATAATGATAAGGGCACCATTGACATTTTTTTTTGTTAGGATAGTGTAAGAAACCCCTATGACTAACGCTTAAGGTTGGACAACACCATTAATATTTTAGATAACCTTGAAAATAATTGAAAATTTTCACTTTTTAATTTTTTAACATAATTTTATATATATAGACATTTTATTTATAGGATTTCACCTTAAAATGTAACTAAAATTTTAAATAATATTTCAAAATTTCAATTTTAACAAATTAATAGTCCCTAATTTGGTTTTCATTTTATGTGTTATATAAATATTTAATGTTTTGCTCTTTCAATAAGTATGCTTCATTTATTTTTCCTTCAATCACGCTATCCCATTGTATCTTGTCGTCCACAATTTGAATCTTCTTTTATTTAACACAAATCCAATGGCTTCTAAGCCTTAAGTGAATGAATATAATCAATATAACGGGCAGTCTTTCAGCATGTTTACTAGAAGCTTTCGTTGAAAACATGAGATAATAGAGGCACCACCAATCCAATGGCTTCTAAGCCTTAAGTGAATGAATATAATTAATATAACGGGCAGTCTTCTAGTATGTTTACTAGAAGCTTTCGTTGAAAAGTTGAGATAATAGAGGCACCACCAAGTCTGAAATTTAGAGAATCAACGAATCCATGCGAGGACAGTTCTTCAACAGAAAGTTTGGTTGACGATTTTAGTCTCGTCCTCGTTCAAAAATGCTCGCATTCAATAGCTCCACAATTGAATGCTTAGGTGGTGAGGATGGGAGGTATAATCTGTGAATTGTGGCCCTCAATGGAAGCCGTGGTATCGGGAAACAATCTCTGCCCCTCCAACTCCACCACCGACCCATCCTTCAACATCCGCACGGGGAAAGGCAGAAGATGTCCCGGAAGATCAACAATCTCCTCCCCAGCAAAAGCCTTCCACGCTTGCTCGGCTATGCCACGCACCATCCTAACGCAGTGCGCACTCTCCGGATGGATATAGGTAGCCCTGAGGCCTCCATTCTTGCTGGCGAAATGCTCATACCAGAGAGACATGCGGTACCCAAAAATCTGGCCCCGAGTGCGAATTCCAGCCTTGCCATTGATGTAGTGCGGTTGGTAACTTCCCTGCGCTATTTCCGTGTCCCGGCCCCCGTCCATCGACCGCTGGTTGACGTTCGCCGAGCCCACGATGACGTACTCATCGTCCACTGTAATACAAACATACAAACAAAATCTTGCAACATCGAAATTTTTATAGAAAAACTAGATTTCACTTGAAGAAACTTTATCAAGAGCTCAAAATTACTATTCTCTAGCTGATGTTCCTATCCCTGTTAGACCTCCTGCTTAAGCAGAGGCAGAGAGAGAGAGAAAGAGAAACTGCTGGTCATAAATCAATAAAAAAAAGGAGAAAAAAATCATACCAATCATGAGCTTGGCATGGACATAAATCAGAAACCTCCTGTGCTTCTGTGCGTTCCAGTAATTGGTGCCCTCCTCTGGAGCCTCAGGAGCCACGTACTCCCCCGGCTGCTCGATCTCCCTATTTCCCAAGCAGAAGAAATTCAAGTAATCCATGGGACTAGCGTCGCTCCCCACTTCCGCCAGGGCCTCGGCAATCATGGAATACATCATCTCCATGGTGTTCCGGTTCCAGTGCAAGATCGCCTGCACCTTCTCCCCTTCGGGTATCCCCTCAGGCCACATGGGGGTCACCACGTACACGGCAAACCTCTCACCGGCCCTGATCTTGCTCACAATCTTCAGCGCGATCTCGATCGGCACCAGCTGGAGGCACCCGCAGCCCCGGTCGCGCGCCCACGAAGCGCACCCTCCGAAGAAATACTGGTTCTCGATGTATATAAAATTCTTTGCCCGCCGGACGGCCTCCACGTAGGCGCGGTGGATGGAGGCGTCCACGACCCTGTTCTTGACGGGCTCCAGCCCGAGCTCCGGCGGGGGCCGCGAGGGGAAACCGGCGACGGAGGAGTCGTCGATGGACCGGAAGACCTGCACGTTCCACGCCTCGGGACCGGCTTCGTCGGTCACGACGAGCCCGGAGGTTTGCTTCAAATCAATCAACAATGTCGGGTCCGCCTGCTTGGTCCACCGCTGAGTGAAATTGGCAACAACATCCCAAGCGGCGGCGCCCTCGATCTTGGAGTGCACATCGTGCCAGGGCTCGCGAGGCCCGCCGCGGCGGAGATCGGCACCCCCCTTGAAATTGTGCTGCAGAAAGTCATGCTTGAAAACGGTATCGAGCCCCCCGAAGAGAGTGTGCGCCTCGTTGTCGTAGCGCCCCTCGGTGAGGTCGATGCCGCCCACGAAGCTCACCACCTGGCGCACGCTTGCGTCCGCCGCCACGGGGGCGTCGACGCTCACCGTCTTCTGGTGGTGCGTGAACTCCGCCCTGATCTCTATTCCCTGCACCGCGCTCAAACCGTTGCTCTCCCCGTTTCTGGAGCACTGAACGCACCGCACGTTAGTGCCCTTGAAATACTTGTATGTCTCGTCGCAGTGCGTTTTCATCAAACCCGGGTACTTCACATGCCTAACCGCGGTTCTGTCCTCCCAGATCAGGACCAGGACTCTGACTCCCTGATCGGCCTTTTTCTTCAACAGATCCCCAAGCTTGACCCCCTCGGCGCCCGGGATCATGTGCTCCTTATCCCTCACGAGCGTAATCTCGGTATAAACCGCCCATCCGGCGATGTAAATGAACTTCTCGGCGCCGTTGATGTAGTCGTAGATCTCCTCCCACAGTCTCGGAGGGCTGTAAAAACCTCCTCCCTCGAGTTCGATCCCGGGTCTAAAGTCCGACGACAGATGCGAGTTCTGGTAAAGCGTAACCTTGCATCCCGTCCTCTGCTTGAAGTAGACATTCTGCACGCCGGGGAAGTCACGGCATCCAATCCCGGCGTTCCAGTACGGCTCCTCCGTGACGGGGACGAAGCGGAGGCGGACTTGGATCTGGGCCTTTTTCATCTTCTCGCTGAAATCCTCGTTGTAGAGGTCGTACCAGCCCTCGACGACTTCGCCGGTGAGGATTTCCCGGATCGGGATCCGGGTCCTTGCAACCACTTTTGCAGAGACCGGCAGATGGTTCTTGATGCTGATCACCACGTATTCGCACGACGTGTATGCAGAAAGGATGCGGAATGTCTCGTTCCATGCGGGGTTAACGGACTCGTTCACCAAAACTCGGGTTCTCGCGACTCTGGCGGAGTCGAAATCTATTGTCGCGTACAGGTGGTAACGGCTGTGTTCTACGTTCAGAATTCCCTTGATTTCATCGGCCGTCTGCATCAATTCATAAATTTTAATATGAGTCTGCTTAAATCTGAGGGCCATATGGGGAAAAATTCATAAAACCTTACCTGTCTGAGAATTTTGTGCAAACCATGGCGTAGATGCCGGGCTTCGAGCACGGTAGCATGTAGGGTGCCGTGAACTACAGCGGACGCCATTGGAGATGAAAGTGGTGGCCGAATCACAATGTCAAGAGATTAAAGTTTAGACTACAGTTTAAGCTTTTCCTTCGAGAGGATATGCACGGCGCTAAATAAAAGGTGGCAGAGCCGTGCAACGCGCGCGCATGCCACAAATGTGAATGAGATAAAATATGTCTTTTTAGGGTTCGGTGGGTAGACAACAGCTGTATGGCCACCCTCCTCGCAAGGATTAGAGACCGTGTCGGGAATCGCCGCTGTGCACGTTGTAAATCTAGGTAGAAGCTTAATAGTCAAAGGTATGAAGCAGCACATGTTTCATCAAGCTATCCGTGGGAAAACCAAACCATTTTTATTAATTTAGATAACGCGTACCATGCAAAAAATGCGATGAAGGTAAAGCCAAACCATGTTTATTACACCGACCGCCGTCTTACCAGTACTTCCAAAAGAGGAGCCGGAGGTATATTCTTTTTGAATTTGGGTAGTGTGATAAATCTTTACCATTAATGTATAGGGTGGAGTAGTCTATTACGAGAGTTAAGCTTATTAAAAGGAGAGTAACACACAAGATTATTAGGTTTATTAATATGTTAAATCATTATAATATTAATATGTGGTTATCGAATAGTTGTAAGCTTAACGCAGTGGTAAGGGTTTTGGCCTGTCTTTAAGGGGTCCAAAGATCAAACATTCAAACCCCCTCCAATATGAAGGGACTAGATCCTCACCATTATAATATTAATATGTGGTTATCTTATAGTTGTAAGCTTACTGCAGTGGTAAGGGTTTTGGTTTCGTTTTGAGGGGTTCAAACATTCAAACCCCACTCATTATAAGGGAACCAAACCCTCACCATTATAATATTAATATGTGGTTATCATATAGTTGTAAGCTTACTCCAATGGTAAAGGTTTTGGCCTTCTTTTGAGGGATCCAAGGTTCAAACATTCAAACCCCACTCAGTATGAGAGGACTAGACCCTCATACAAACTTACGTAAACTTATTGAAAAATATGTGGTTACCATGTAGAACTTGTGGATCTTATTTAATCTTATATAATTAATTTGTGGAGTTTCTAAGTAGCATAATTGTGGGGACTTCCAAACTTAGAATAAAAGTTTAAGGTTCAAATCCTTTAGGGATAATGTTGTATATAATACTTTGGTAATGGGTACCCTTTTTTGTGGGGACTTTGAAACTTGGAATAAAAGTCGATAGTTCAAATCCTTTAAAAATAGAGTTGTAAGTAGTTTATTCTTATAATCAATACTATATTTTATTTACGTAAGTTTTTTTTTTTAATTTAACAAAAAAACCCCTTGCAGGGCCGCTTTGGTATGAGAAACTATGACTAGAGGGTTTTACACTGTCAAAATCACCTGGGAGTTATGTTCGGCCCTTACCACAACAACATTATCAACTAGATTTTGGATACTCAATATGTGTTTGGTAGGATGGAGATCAAAACCAAAAACCTCCCTCGAAGGATTGTCCTACCCTCTCCAACTCACCTACATCATGCAGGTTTTCATTTAAATAAGTTACTTTCCATAAATACTTGTTAAATAAAATAATGTTTTTTAATTAGTTATATTTTTTATTTAACTCTTATCCAATTTCGCATTATGGAAAAGGTAACTCCAATTGTATCCAAATTACTCTTAAAATATAAATTGTGGTTAGATAAAAATCATTACGAAAAAATGTTTAATTTTTAATTAATTTTAATAATTATCTGCAAAAAATTTAATAAAACAAAATTAAATTATATTTTTGGTTTATTTAAATAAAATAATAATAATAGTAACTTAAATATTTTTAGTTAAATTTTTAATGATTATTCATAAATTTACTTATAAATAATATTTGAAACATGTCTTGTTAGGAATATTTTGGTGGTATGTTTTTGGATTTTCATTTAGAGACTCTAGTTCAAACCTCGATATAAGGGGACAAAGGTCCCTTTCAAAAACCTATGCTTTATCTTTAAAAAAAATTGTCAAGGATATCGTAATGGTATGTCTTTGAGTTTTCATTCATGCGACCCAAGTTCAAACCCCGATACAAGATGGCTAGGACCCTTTATAAAAACTTGCAATTTTTACTCAAAATTTGTCTTGGGAGAGATACCATAGTAGTAAGTCCTTGGCTTTTCATTCAAGGGATCAAGTTTAAGTCCTAGTTTGAGGGAATCATGATCCTTGGTGTTTTTAGTTCATGGAATTGATAAGGTGTTGGAATAAGTGGTGGTTAAGCTTCTCTTGAGGCCATTATTTAAGCCCTAGTATGAGGCAATCATGATCCCTAGTGTTTTTAGTTCATGGAATTGATAAGGTGTTGGGATAAGTAGTGGTTAAGCTTCTCTTGAGGCCATGATTGATTTTTGTACTTGTATTTATTAGCTCCCTTTGTGTCTATCTAAACCTTCAAAAAGGTATTTTTTAATTTTTGTAATATTTTATTCTTGGGGTTTAATCTCACACCCTTGATATAAAAACATAATGTATTTGGGTGTAAATATCCACTACCAATATTTTTGGTCATTAGTTGGAGTGTGATTTTAAATCCTTTTTAGTGAGGTTATTGGTGTCCATGGGCACCATATCATATTTTGTGTTATTTAGTTTGTGTTTCATGTATTCCTTTGTTAAGAAATATTGGGTAATGCTTGGTTCCATTTATTTATAGAAACTACTATGAAATCCATTGTGGTATCAGTGTTAGAGTTAGAGTATATTACATCATTTGGGTCATGTAAATATACCACCTTTGGCACATAGTTAGAGTAGGAGATTACTTTAGGGGGAAGTTAGCTACTTACTTCAAGCATTGTAATAAATGTACAAGTATCAATGTGCAAATTGTAATGTGCAAGGTATCCCCTTGTACAACTAGGTAGAAAGTTGGACAAGGAATATATCTTCCTACATAAAAGGCCTCATAGTGATAGCTCATATCAAGTTCATATCAAGCATATCAAGTGAATTATAGTAGAGTGTAGTAGATAGTGGTAGAACTCTTGTATGGAGTACAATATATTTCTTTAGCTTATATTAATGGAGTGACCATTACCTTCATACTACATTGTATTTTTACCACTTTCTATTTATAGTATATTTTAGTCATATTATAAAATTACTTTCTTTCATATTTTTTGCATTTTATTAGGACTCGTGATAGATCTCTCCCACTACATATATCCTCAAAAGTTGACAGTGGTATCAGAGCCACGGTGAATAGAGATAGGGTTAGGGAGAGTCATAGGAAATATTGAAAGGACTAAGATAAATATCAGTTACAAAAATTTTGAGCTTACATTTGGCTAGAGTATTTCCATAGATGTAATGTGCTGCCCTAACTTGAATTTGGCAAACCCTAGCTAATGAAATAGTAATTTTCTTGCAATAATTTAGGAATCAATTAAATCACACTCAGATCTATCTGTCTAACACAATAATCATAGAAAAACACCATAGTTTTTCATTAAAACACTACTTTTATTGAATCTGAAAAGAGGGAAATTACAACCAATATTTTAACTCACAAATTTGATCAATGGGGAACTGCATAAGTCTCTGAAATGCAAAAAATAATAACTGATGAAGAACAGGTCCAAAATTTGTTGCAACTTGAAGTTCCTACGCGCACGATATTAGAAATCTGGACTGGCAAGCGAACTTCAAAATGCCATAACTCTTTCGTTTCTTAACGAAACCATGTCGTGTAACCTATCAAAATGAATGGCATGAAATTCTCTATCCGATTCAGAAGTCGAATCAACAATATCTGGCCTGTGGAAAACGAAATCCCTCCAAAAAAATGCCAAAAAACCCTGAATGCTGATTTGGATATCAATTTCTGATATAAAGCCCTCAATGGCTGAAATGTTGAAACTCTGCCCACAAATGCTGATCAATACAAGCTCATATGCAAACCCTAGATGAGTTTGCCCCTCTAAGACAAAAGGGTTTTCGTCGTCTGCCTCTAAACCAAGAGGGTCTTCGTCCTCAAGGCTTTACTCTTGCAGGTTTTCGTCCACAAGAGTTCACTTCTGCAGGGTTTCATCCACAGAAGAATTGCAAATGACTTTGCAGCCAAATACAAGAGAAAGAGATCAATTACAATAACAATGGATGTGTAGAATGAAGCCCAAGCCTCCTTTTATTAGCCAAAACCCTAATTCTGCATTGAGAATTATATTTTATTTTATTTTAATAAAATAGCTAAATTAACCTTATAACTCCCTAATGTGGAGTTAACCCTTATAACCCCTTTTTTTTTATTTTTTTTATTTTTTTTTCTTATCCGATCCACATAAACATTAACACACCACATTTTATGTATAATCCTAATAATTAAAAATTAGGGACATTACAATAGAGTTGCATAAAAACTTGTGAAGACTAGGACTCAACATTCATACTGTTAGATTGAAAAATCAAATAGTGAATATTATTATCTCCAGAATTATAAATTCTTTCATTCTAGTCTCTAACAACTTGTTTCAGAAAAAAGAGATTCAAAAAAATGTTGGGAAGCTTCTTACAAGAGAGATAGGAAGAATATCTTCTTAGAATCATTCAAGCACTTGCAAAAATGAGGATAAGACTAATGATTTCAAAGAACTCAAAAAAATATCTCATTACAAGAGTTGCAATGTTGTAGATTGCAGAAGTGAAGAAATTATTTTGAGATTTTAATGGATCAATATGACGAGATTATTGTTACCATTAGAGTGCATTATTAATCCATTAGCACTATACTAGTTGATCGTTAACTAGTTACTCTCAAAAGAGTTAGTTTGTGTTTGTTGATTGTTAAATGTCAAGGGCACAAAACCAACAGATTATCAAAGTGTCTAGAGACACTATTTGGTGCATAGAACATGCAAAATTTCATGGCCCAAAGAAGCTACCAAAATAATATTAAATTCCTCCAAGGAGAATCCCACTCACTTTTGGATCTTGCTGGTTATCCAAGGTGTGAGTTATAGAGTTGGGTCGAATGGCTATTCACTCTTTTTTGCTTCTGGAATAGTTTCAAGTGGACTATCTGTTACCTTACAATGGGTTCGACCTTCGTTCAATAATGTTTAGCAGGTTGTTATCTTTGTTGACAATCAGATTTACAATGAGTTCTTTGATATAGCTCTTTATGCTTTAGCAGATTAAATAAAAGACAAATTTGAAAGAAAATAAAAATGGATCATTTAACGGTGGAACAAAGAGAGTAGGGTAGGGCAAAAAGAGAAGCTTATCTAAGTTAGTTGCAAAATCAAAACTACCAATTTTAGTTACACTATTTAGCTTCACAATAAAACCAATCAAAGAGGAAGGTGTCCAGCTTTCTAAGATCACCTTCTACTAAGAGCATAAGACGGAGATGACACAGATCTAAAAGAAAACCATAAATAGAAGGGAAGTCGGTGTCAACTGGTATCTCTCACCAATCCTAGCTCGCACAGTGAGGATAGAGCAATTAGAACAAACCAGAACCTTAAATCTTTAATTTTCCCTAGCATACAACAAACGGAATGAAGCCTAGTAGCATATTCAATCTTGATAACACAGATTTACAACTAAAATAAATAAACCTTAGCGAGACGAAAACAAAATAAGATGCACTTATCAAAATTCGAAAGAGATTAGGCTCCTGGCCATGCTATCACAGAAGAACGATGTCACACCAACCCTAGGTCCAGAACAAAGCATTCAAACAAGATTTGCAAAAAATTGCTAAAATGTCTTTTATTCTAAGTTTTCGCATCCGGACTTTACATTCAAGAGAAGTATATATAGACTCAGGACAGACCCTGATATTTTCAAAATATCTTCTTCCAAATATCTAAATGTTATCATAAAAATCCACATTTGTTAGGTTCGAGTTGAGATTCTCTGCCCGTCATTACTTTTGCCATAAATTTTCTTGATAAATGCATCCATCGACAAATTCCTTAAAGTTTATATTTGCGGACAGATTTGCAAAATATGGATGAGTCACTGACTTGCCATAAATTTTTTGAGCAAATGGATCCATCGAAAAATTCCTTAAAGCCTATATTTGTGGCCAGATCTACAAAATCTGGATGAGTCACTGACTTGCCATAAATTTTCTCGACAAATGGATCCACCGAAAATTCCTTAAAGTCTGTATTTGCGGCCAGATCTACAAAATCTGGACGGATCAAACTTCCCAACATCTCTTATTCCCATCCGATTGTCCTTGCTTGATTTGTGCCAAAATTTAGGTTTGTCTATCTTTCTCGCCATTACTTCTGCCATTATGCAACTGTCGGATCACCTTCTGCAAAAGAAAAGCAAAGGTTAGATTTTTAATGTTTTTCATTTTAATTAATTAATTGATTTAATTAATTAATTCTTTTCATTTAAATATTTCTAGGGTTTGGACTGTGTTGAAAAGCTTCCACTTCCTTTTGGATGGGTGATGCCATGAAACTAAAGCAAGTCATGATTTCGGGACATTTCCCTCAAGCTATTTTTCCTTGCTTTTGCCCTCGCAAAAATGGAACATGTCACGAAATCATGACATTTCCCTCACTTCATTTCTTCCAAGATTTCGCCCTCATAAAAATGGAACATGTCACGAAATCGTGACATTTCCCTCACTTCATTTCTTCCAAGCTTTCGCCCTCGTGAAAATGGAACATGTCACGAAATCGTGACATTTCCCTCACTTCATTTCTTTCAAGCTTTCACCCTCACAAAAATGGAACATGTCACAAAATCATGACATTTCCCTCACTTCATTTCTTCCAAGCTTTCGCCCTCATGAAAATGGAACATGTCACGAAATCGTGACATTTCCCTCACTTCATTTCTTCCAAGCTTTCGCCCTCGCAAAAATGGAACATGTCGTGAAATCGTGACATTTCCCTCACTTCATTTCTTCCAAGCTTTCGCCCTCGTGAAAATGGAACATGTCACGAAATCGTGACATTTCCCTCACTTCATTTCTTCCAAGCTTTCGCCCTCGCAAAAATGGAACATGTCACGAAATCGTGACATTTCCCTCACTTCGTTTCTTCCAAGCTTTTGCCCTCATGAAAATGGAACATGTCACGAAATCGTGACATTTCCCTCACTTCATTTCTTCCAAGCTTCTCCTCGCGAAAATGGAACATGTCACGAAATCGTGACATTTCCCTCACTTCATTTCTTCCAAGATTTCTTCCTCGTAAAAATGGAACATGTCACGAAATCGTGACATTTCCTTCACTTCATTTCTTCCAAGCTTTCGCCCTCATGAAAATGGAACATGTCACGAAATCGTGACATTTCCCTCACTTCATTTCTTCCAAGATTTCGCCCTCGCGAAAATGGAACATGTCACGAAATCGTGACATTTCCCTCACTTCATTTCTTCCAAGCTTTCGCCCTCACGAAAATGGAACATGTCACGAAATCGTGACATTTCCCTCACTTCATTTCTTCCAAGCTTTCGCCCTCACGAAAATGGAACATGTCACGAAATCGTGACATTTCCCTCACTTCATTTCTTCCAAGCTTTCGCCCTCGTGAAAATGGAACATGTCATGAAATCGTGACATTTCCCTCACTTCATTTCTTCCAAGCTTCTGCCCTCGCAAAAATGGAACATGTCACGAAATCGTGACATTTCCTTCACTTCATTTCTTCCAAGCTTTCGCCCTCGCGAAAATGGAACATGTCGCGAAATCGTGACATTTCCTTCACTTCATTTCTTCCAAGCTTTCGCCCTTGAAAATGGAACATGTCACGAAATCGTGACATTTCCCTCACTTCATTTCTTCCAAGCTTTCCCTCATGAAAATGGAACATGTCATGAAATCGCGACATTTCCTTCACTTCATTTCTTCCAAGATTTCGCCCTCGCGAAAATGGAACATGTCACGAAATCGTGACATTTCCCTCACTTCATTTCTTCCAAGATTTCGCCCTTGCAAAAATGGAACATGTCATGAAATCACGACATTTCCCTCACTTCATTTCTTCCAAGCTTTGGCCCTCGTGAAAATGGAACATGTCACGATATCATGACATTTCCCTCAAGCTTTTCTTCCACTTTGTAAATTCTCCAAAAATTGTAGGTTAATTCCAATGACTTTGTCCAAGTGCCCGAAATTTGATGAAACTTTACAAGCATCTAAATAAGCCTAAAGGGTATCCAAATCTGCAAATGGAACTTAAAAATTCATCATGGATTAAGAGAAAATGCACTTAGAAGTCTGCTGGCCAGAAATAGAAAAACTATTGAAAATTAAAACTTCTGAAATGATTAATATGAATTAATACATTTAACATGCAAAATCTCAAAAATTTTAAATTGAATTCAATGCCATATGCAAGCCTACTTGGACACTTTGATGTAGGCAAAATTTTAGAAAGGATGCAAGCAAAATTTGGAATTAAAACCTAAAAACTCAAGAGGGTCCCTGCGGAACAAATGAATATTAAATATTTTCAAAGGATGGAATTTCATTTTTTTAGTGGGGGTGTGTTGCTTCTCAACAAATGGTGATATCTACGGGGAAAATAGTAGCACTATTTAGAATCCAGAACTCTAGTTTTAAAACAATTTAGACTATGTACCATGCTTTGCCACAAATATTTTCTAAAATGATTTAACTACTATCTGATAGTTGTTAAAGTTTCCCAAAGACATACTAGGTTGAATCACTTAAGGAAGATTCTGATGTGCGATTATGAGCGTATAAACCTTCCTTCAAGGATGACCGGGGCTTCGAATGCTCACTATGGATCGATCAGCTATTTAGATTGTGTAGGGGAAACCGAGTAGAGCTTTGTTTACTAGTTTAGCCTTTTACAACCCCGACAGAGTTACTCTTTAGATTTTCAAGACCCTGATTCACAACTATGAGGTGGCATCTATAGCTTGGTGAACACGTTTGAGATGTATCCTTCGGGAGCCTTGGCTATGTGCAGAAAAGAGTGCCAGTTTTATGTTGGCTTGCCCAACTTTCACCTTCTCTCTCTTTTTTCTTTTGAAAGATACCGATAGCTGGAATGCCTTGCTAATTTTTTTTTATTGATCGAGCAATTGATCGACTAACTGTTTCAGCCTGGGTACCAATAGCCTCCTTGGACACTTAAAATAATTTTATGAATCGGAGTCCCCTCTCATGACCAACTTTTCTTGGATTCCCTGGGAGTTCTTCAGCCAAACAGTATAGTAGTTTCTTTATAATCAAAATAATTGTGGCAAGCAAGATACAAAATCCAATTATCTTTCTACTGTTGTTCTAAATAACAAGTAGTCCCACTTTTTAGTCCTAGCAGACTATCTCTTAACAAAAAATAAAACAAAATGAAAACACACTACTTCAACCTTAAAATAAAACAAAATAAAAACACACTAGTGCCAATTTTAAATGTTGATTTGTGTTTTGTTGTTTAGGCAAAAACTTCAAACAAACAAGATTTTAAAAGCTAAAGAGGAGGGAAAAAGGCCACTAGTTAAAGATAAATTTGCACAGACCTCAAAAGATAAAACATAGAACTTCAAACTTTTAAATAAAACAAAAATAAAAACATACTACTTCAAACTTTATTTACAATATATACATATGCACAAAGTCTTTGTGATTACTCAAATGATGTAGTGGATGGAACAACTGAGAAATAATGCTTCAGATATTGACCATTGATAGGAAGGTTCAAAAAATTACCTTCCAGGTCTTGTAGATGAAATGCATTATTACCTAGGATTTCGGCAATCCGGTATGGCCCTATCCATAGAGGTTGCAACTTGGTGTGTTTACCTTTCTTTTCATGGGCTTTGTCCCATAGAAGCACCAGGTCTGCAAGTCTGAAGGCCTTTACTCTGGCTCTTTTGTCAAACCAGCGCTTGACTGTCTCTTGGTGTCGACTAAAATGCTCCAAGGCTTGAAGTCGTTCATCCTACAAATTAATTAAGTCCAATACACGAGCTTCTGCATCTGCATGATCATCAAAGTAATCTAAAGCAAATTGATAAGTGGGCAATTTTAAAGAGATAGGAACGATGGGTTGGGTACCATACAACAAAGCAAATGGGGAAGTCTTAAGAGCTTCTTTATGTCTTATCCTGTCAGCCCAAAGTGCATACTTCAATAGTGTGTGCCATTGTCTGGGTTTGTCTACAACAGACTTCTTGATGGCATTCATCAAATTCTTATTTGTGGACTCAGCTAGTCCATTACCTTGGGGATAATAGTTGGATGAAAATTTGATGACTATCCCCCTCTGGTATGCCCACTCTGCAAATTCGAATGACTCGAAAGGTTGGTCCGTTGTCGCACACCAAATTCAAAGGAACTCCAAACCTGGTTATGATATTTGACTCTAAAAATCCGATCACCTCATGGGTTGTACTCTTCATGGTGGCTGCTGCTTCAACCCATCTTGTACAATAATCAGTGGCTGTTAAAACATACTTGTGCCCTATTGATGAATTCAGGTTTATCACACCTACAAAGTCAAGTCCCCATTGCATAAAAGGTTTTTCTATTATAACAGGTTGTAATGGTAGAGCTCGATTAGCCTCGCTTGGATGCAAAAATCTGACACTGGTGGCAAGTTCTCACATGTTGATGTGCATCTTTAAACAATGTAGGCCAGTAATAGCCTGCTCTCAATATCTTGTGTGCAGTAGCAAAACCTGAGGAATGCCCTGCTCCTAAATTTTCATGAAAACTAGACATCACCTCATTCACTTCATTCTGAGAAATGCATCTTAAGAATATGCCAGCATAGTTTTCTCTGTACAAGTTGCCTCCTTTGAGTAGAAAATGAGCAGATTTCAGCTTCAGTGCTCTTCTTTGAGTTCTATTCAGGTGAGGTGGACAAATTCCAAACCTCAGCAGATGAATGACATCTCCATACCAATCATCCAATCCAGAATCCAGCTGATTAATTTCTCCCTCTATAGGTATTTCAGCAATATGTCGGGACAAACCAAGTCCTCTGATTAATTTTGTAGGCCAGATTTCTAAGTCGTACTCCTGCAGTCTCGTGGCCCAATTACCTCTTAGCTCACCCAATTCATCCTGGCTTAATAAATATTTGATAGCTGGATCAGGAACTATAGCATGGACTTTGCTCCTCAATATGTAATGTCTGAATTGCTTGACTGCTCTCACCAAGGCATAGGCTTGCTTATCCAAGCGAGAGTATTTTAGCTCAAGCACCCTTTAAGTTGGTACTTTTGAAGGCAATCGGGTGCTCCCCTGTTTCTCTTCGTTGGGTTAAAACTGCTGCAAGTGTGTGTTCAGAAGAAAAAGAGTACAGGTAAAAATCTGCACTGAAATCTGGGCTCACCAGAACTGGAGCTTGCTTGATGGCAGATTTGATCTCTTGGAATGCTGCTTTGGCTTCCATTGTCCAGGAAATCTTAGCAGTTTCCTTCAGCATGTTATTTAGCGGCTTGACTATTTCCGCAAAGCCAGAGATGAATTTTCTGACAAAATTAATTTTCCCAAAAAATGATCTTAACTCTTTCTTAGAGTTGGGAAAGGGTATCCCCGATATGGCTTCAACTCTCTCAGGATCCATGGAAATGCCATCTTTGGTGATTAAGTGTCCAAGGAGTTTTCCTTTAGTTACACCAAAAACACACTTCTTTGGGTTTAAAGAAATGCCAAACTCTCTACATTTGTCGAAGACAGATTCCAAGTGCTTCACGTGGTCAAACCGAGATTTAGAAAAAATTGTCAAGTCATCCATGTAGACAACGATGCACTTACCCATGAGACCTTTGAAGGCATGATCCATTGCATCTGAAAGGTAGCTCCAGCATTTATCAATCCAAATGGCATTCTCTTGTAGGCAAAGGTTCCCCACTTGGTCGTGAAGGCAGTTTTCATCCTGTCTTCCCTTTCAACTAGTATCTGGTTGTACCCCAAAAATCCATCTAAGAAAGACATCATTTTTGAACCATTCACAATTTGTAGCACATCATCCATGGAAGGCAAAGGATAATTATCCTTTTTAGAAGCCTTGTTCAAGTTTCTAAAATCCACGCACAAGCGGATTTCCCCATTCTTCTTTCTAACCGACACTAAATTGGCTACCCAAGTAGAATGTCTAATGGGAAAAATAATGGCAGCACTCAATAATTTCTCCACCTCCTTCTTGATGAGGGGTTCCAACAAAGCATTGACATGCCTCTGTTTCTATCGAAAGGGTTTGCAGAACTCCTTTAAGGGTATTATATGGGTGTAAACTTTTGGATCAAAAACCTTTAGGTCTTTATAAGACCAGGCCATAACATCCTTGGACCTGTGAAGGAATTCAATCATATTCTTTTTAATTTTAGGGTCACAAGCTTTAGCTAACTTAAGGTGTCTGGGATCCTCTTCAGTCCCGACATTCAGTTTCTCAGTCTCACTACCTGCTACACCAATAGAATTTCCAAAACTCCCTCTTTGTTTAATTTGGTCAACATCAAACAGTCGCTCAAGTTCTACCATTCCTTTCAGAATTCTATTATCTTTCAACCTCATTATCCCCTTTTCATCATCAAACTTTTCCAGCATAGTATCCCTTTGACCATCATCAATTATAGCATTTTCAAATGCATTGGTATTCTATAAAAAGTTTATAATTTTTGGTCATCAGAAAAGACTTGAAAATTATCTATGTTATCTGGAACCGAAGGACAAGGGATTAATTCGATTGAAAATTTCTTCCATTTGAACTCCTCCAATGGCTTCAGATTTGTGGCTGATGAAGCTAAAACATCTGCAAGTGAATTCTCTTCTCTAGGAATGTGCGTCAAATTAAAAGCATCAAAATCCTCCATGAGATCCCACGCTCGGTGTTTATATATTTTTAGGTAAGATGCCTTGCACTGAAATTTACCTCTAACCTGATTGGCCACCAACTCTGAGTCTGTAAAAACCTGGATATTTTTTACACCTTTATCTAAAGCAAATTTCAATCCCAGCACTAGTGCTTCATACTCGCCAAATTATTTGTGCAAGGAAACTGCAAGCGATAAGACATAAAATAAGTCTGATCTTTAGGTCCTTTAAGAACTGCCCCTATACCAGAACCTTGCTTAGACTTAGCTCCATCGACATGAAGCATCCAAACTTCATTATCATGATCAAGATGAGCTTTAATAGGTTTCCCCTTTTGTGTAGTTGTCAGATTATAAACCCCGATATCTACATCAGCAATATTAACAGTCTCATTCTTGGCATTATACTCAGTGATCATGTGTTTATATCTAGGTTCTCTTTCGATTCTTAACTGATTTGCAACACCTTTCCAAGGCAACCACATATGTGAAAAATTAGTCGCCAAGTACCCATTCAAAGACTTTGACCAATCTCTGCTCAGAAGCATTCCGTATCCCACAGGAATATCTACCACCTGAATGTCAATTTTGTGTTGTGCTCTCGGCTCAGATGCTAGCTGGATGTGTATATTTTGAAGTTCACCTACCACCTTAACCTCAGTTTTATCCAATTGGATGACTCTTCTCTCGGACTTCATAGGGGTTAAACCCAACTGTTGACAGATGGCTAGAGGCATGACATTGGTTGAAGCACCGGAATCCACCAGACAAGTTGTGTAAATTTTTTCCAAATATATGGACAGTTAGCAGGAAAGGTGAAACTTCAGTCCTTTCTTTATACATGGCCATATTTGCATTTGCTATCTTCTTCCCCTTTTCTAGAGGTTTGGCAGTAGGCTCAGAGTATGTCTTAATCAAATTATCCCTTTGTTCAGTAATTTGAGCCAACTCATGAAGAGTGATGTTAGCCTTGATCTTCTTCATATCCTCCACTATATTGTATCCCTTATTGAGTGGAGCAACAAATCCATATGGTACTCTTGGATCTCCTCCCTTGGGTGGAGGTGGGTTATTATTTGGAGATGGATCTGGAGGAACATTATGGGAGTTGTCTGGAGGTGTAGATGTAGTATTAGGCTCCAGATTTTTGTTCCTGAGATTGTAGTTGTCCCTTCTATACTGTTGAAAAGCTTGCACTTCATCCATAGGCATCTCCACAACATTCTCTGACTCATCTGGAAAAGTGAATGAATCTAACACCATAGCTGCACTATGTTTGGATGAACTTGGACCATCAACATTTCTTTGATTTTCAGGAAAAACCAACTCACCAGATAGAGCTTCAAAGGCATTGCAGAACTCCAAACAATCTAATTCCCCGTGCTGAGATGTTTCGTGTATCCTGCACCAGTTGGGCAAAGCCAAGTCACAAATATTCACTTCATGCCCCTTACCTTTATAATCCTTGTTGGGTTCATATGGTGGTCTAGTGAATCTATTCTGTTGATAAGAAAATCTATTTGAGTTTTCCCGGTGGACACTTGCCTTTTGAAACTCAAAAAGTCATTTGCCAACTTTTGGACCATCTTTGAGACTTCCTCAACTCTTGTTTTATCAGATTCTTTCTCTATATTCTGTACATGTTCAACATGTGTTACAACCAATGGATTTCCTATCGGTGGAGTTTGGCATGTTGGCAACATCATTTGATGTGGGATGGGATTCAAAATAGGGGTATTTTGTGTAACAAAGGGAATTTGAGGAGCATTCAAAGGTTGAGGTCCCAATTGTCTTTCAAGAACCAAAGCTTCTTTATAAGCCTCTGTTAGATTAGTAATATTGGCATCTCTCTTTAGGAAAATAGAGGTCACTGGATCTAGGGAATTCCTAAAAATTTCCAATGCTAGATCTATAGTTGGCACATAATGACCCGTCAATCTACCATAAGCCTTTTGAAACCTGACATTGAAAGATCTGACAGTCTCATTGATTTCTCTCTTAATGCTGGAAAACTGTTGATATAACACATTGGGGTCAATCACTTCACCAAATTGTGATACAAAAACTTTCTCTAGGTCATTCCAACTAGTAATAGAATCATTAGTAAGATTCAAAAACCGATCGTATGCTCCCTCCCGGAGAGTGAATGGGAATAACCTACAAGCCACATCTTCATGCTGCACATTCAACAACTTTAGAGCATTTTTAAATGCCACTAGATGTTCTTCTGTTGTTCTGATTCCATCATGCTTGTAGGTAGGAAGATACTTCTCAGGATTTTTGGGTAAATCATGCGCTGCACCAGGGATATTCAAAGCGATGGAACCCAACCGGTTTGCCATCACTACCTGATTAACGATGATATTTTGAGTTGCAGTTGGAGGAACTACAAGTGGTGATAAAACTATGCTTGGACAAAGACTTGGCTCTTCTGAGGCTGCTTCTCCTTGGGGTTTCTAACTCAGGCACAAGGAGCTCTCCAGCTCTAGAGTGGGACCTGGTTACTCTGTAGGTAGAATCCAACTTTTCACAAACAACTTACAATCCTTAACAAATACTGAACAGAGTTTAGTAGGCCCTCCTTCTAGCACCAATTTTAAATGTTGGTTCATCTTTCATACACACCCCATGAAGAATGAGCATAAAATACCAATAACACTTATACGGGATAAATCCCACTCACTTTAGGATCTTGCTGGTTATCCAAGGTGTGAGTTACAGAGTTGGGTCGAATGGCTATTCACTCTTTTTCGCTTCTGGAATAGTTTCAAGTAGACTATCTATTACCTTACAATGGGTTTGACCTTCATTCAATAATGTTTAGCGGTTGTTATCTTTGTTGACAATCGGATTTACAATGAGTTCTTTGATATAGCTCTTTATGCTTTAGCAGATTAAATAAAAGACAAATTTGAAAGAAAATAAAAATGGATCATTTAACGATGGAACAAAGAGAGTAGGGTAGGGCAGAAAAGAGAAGCTTATCTAAGTTAGTTGCAAAATCAAAACTACCAATTTTAGTTACACTATTTAGCTTCACAATAAAACCAATCAAAGAGGAAGGTGTCCAGCTTTCTAAGATCACCTTCTACTAAGAGCATAAGACAGAGATGACACAGATCTAAAATAAAACCATAAATAGAAGGGAAGTCGGTGTCAACTGGTATCTCTCACCAGCAGCCTAGCTCGCGTAGTGAGGATAGAGCAATTAGAACAAACCAGAACCTTAAATCTTTAATTTTCCCTAGCATACAACAAACAGAATGAAGCCTAGTAGCATATTCAATCTTGATAACACAGATTTACAACTAAAATAAATAAACCTTAGCGAGACGAAAACAAAAGAAGATGCACTTATCGCAATCTGAAAGAGATTAGGCTCCTGGCCATGCTATCACAGAAAAATGATGTCACACCAACCCCAGGTCCAGAACAAAGCATTCAAACAAGATTTGCAGGAAATTGCTAAAATGTCTTTTATTCTAAGTTTTCGCATCCGGACTTTACATTCAAGAGAAGTATATATAGACTCAGGACAGACCCTGATATTTTCAAAATATCTTCTTCCAAATATCTAAATCTTATCATAAAAATCCCACCATCGAGGTTTTACAATATAAGGCATTTTTATATAGAGTTTTGATAAGCCCTAATTACTCTAAAAATATTCGTATGGATCTTGCCATAAATGGAGGAGATAAGACTTGGTTTGATCCTCATCAAATGGACACCACGTGTAAATGTATGTTCATCTTTCGATAAGCCGTCAGAGCATCTCATTAATTCTTCTACAAAATTTGGATGAGTCACTGACTTCCTAGGCCTTCCATCCTCGCACAGCCACCTTTGTTTGGTTCGAGTTGAGATTCTCTGCCCATCATTACTTTTGCCATAAATTTTCTTGGCAAATGCATCCACCGAAAAATTCCTTAAAGTCTGTATTTGTGGCCAGATCTACAAAATCTGGATGAGTCACTGACTTGCCATAAATTTTCCAAGAAAATGGATCCACCGAAAAATTCCTTAAAGCCTGTATTTACGGCCAGATCTACAAAATCTAGATGAGTCACTAACTTGCCATAAATTTTCTTGACAAATGGATCCACCGAAAAATTCCTTAAAGTCTTATTTTCCTACAAAAATCGAGATCAAACTTCTCCATCTCTTATTCCCATCGGTCCTTGCTTGATTTGTGCCAAAATTTAGTTTTCTCTGTCTTTCTCGCCATTACTTTTGCCATTATGCAACTGTCGGATCACCTTCTACAAAAGAAAAGCAAAGGTTAGATTTTTAATGTTTTTCATTTTAATTAATTAATTAATTTAATTAATTAATTTTTTCATTTAAATATTTCTAGGGTTTGGACTATGTTGAAAAGCTTCCACTTCCTTTTGGATGGGTGATGCCATGAAACTAAAGCAAGTCACGATTTTGGGACATTTCCCTCAAGCTATTTTTCCTTGCTTTTGCCCTCACAAAAATGGAACATGTCATGAAATCATGACATTTCCCTCACTTCATTTCTTCCAAGCTTTCGCCCTCACAAAAATGGAACATGTCATGAAATCATGACATTTCCTTCACTTCATTTCTTCCAAGCTTTCGCCCTCACGAAAATGGAACATGTCACGAAATCGCGACATTTCCCTCACTTCATTTCTTCCAAGCTTTCGCCCTCATGAAAATGGAACATGTCGCAAAATCATGACATTTCCCTCACTTCATTTCTTCCAAGCTTTCGCCCTCATGAAAATGGAACATGTCATGAAATCGTGACATTTCCCTCACTTCATTTCTTCCAAGCTTTCGCCCTCGTGAAAATGGAACATGTCACGAAATCGTGACATTTCCTTCACTTCATTTCTTCCAAGCTTTGACCTTGCAAAAATGGAACATGTCACGAAATCGTGACATTTCCCTCACTTCATTTCTTTCAAGCTTTTGCCCTCACAAAAATGGAACATGTCACGAAATCGTGACATTTCCTTCACTTCATTTCTTCCAAGATTTCGCCCTCATGAAAATGGAACATGTCACGAAATCATGACATTTCCCTCACTTCATTTCTTCCAAGCTTTCACCCTCATGAAAATGGAACATGTCACAAAATCGTGACATTTCCTTCACTTCATTTCTTCCAAGCTTTCTCCCTCACAAAAATGGAACATGTCACGAAATCATGACATTTCCTTCACTTCATTTCTTCCAAGCTTTCTCCCTCACAAAAATGGAACATGTCACGAAATCGTGACATTTCCTTCACTTCATTTCTTCCAAGCTTTCTTCCTCACGAAAATGGAACATGTCATGAAATCATGACATTTCCTTCACTTCATTTCTTCCAAGCTTTCGCCCTCGTGAAAATGGAACATGTCACGAAATCGCGACATTTCCCTCACTTCATTTCTTCCAAGCTTTCGCCCTCGCGAAAATGGAACATGTCGCGAAATCGTGACATTTCCCTCACTTCGTTTCTTCCAAGCTTTGGCCCTCGCAAAAATGGAACATGTCACGAAATCGCGACATTTCCCTCACTTCGTTTCTTCCAAGCTTTCGCCCTCGCGAAAATGGAACATGTCACGAAATCGTGACATTTCCCTCACTTCATTTCTTCCAAGCTTTGGCCCTCATAAAAATGGAACATGTCGCGAAATCGTGACATTTCCCTCACTTCGTTTCTTCCAAGCTTTGGCCCTCACGAAAATGGAACATGTCGCGAAATCGCGACATTTCCCTCACTTCGTTTCTTCCAAGCTTTGGCCCTCGCGAAAATGGAACATGTCGCGAAATCGCGACATTTCCCTCACTTCATTTCTTCCAAGCTTTCGCCCTCGCGAAAATGGAACATGTCATGAAATCGCGACATTTCCCTCACTTCGTTTCTTCCAAGCTTTGGCCCTCGCAAAAATGGAACATGTCGCGAAATCGCGACATTTCCCTCACTTCATTTCTTCCAAGCTTTTCTTCCACTTTGTAAATTCTCCAAAAATTGTAGGTTAATTCCAATGACTTTGTCCAAGTGCCCAGAATCTGATGAAACTTTACAAGCATCTAAATAAGCCTAAAGGGTATCCAAATCTGCAAATGGAACTTAAAAATTCATCACGGATTAAGAGAAAATGCACTTAGAAGTCTGCTGGCCAGAAATAGAAAAACTCTTGAAAATTAAAATTTCTGAAATGATTAATATGAATTAATACATTTAACATGCAAAATCTCAAAAATTTTAAATTGAATTCAATGCCATATGCAAGCCTACTTGGACACTTTGATGTAGGCAAAATTTTAGAAAGGATGCAAGCAAAATTTGGAATTAAAACCTAAAAACTCAAGAGGGTCCCTGTGGAACAAATGAATATTAAATATTTTCAAAGGATGGAATTTCATTTTTTTAGTGGGGGTGTGTTGCTTCTCAACAGAGTTTATTACATAAAGTAACCAAGTAAAGGCGAGATTTTTCTAGCAAAGGATACAACCTCAAAATCTGCCATTGCCTATAAGAAAGTTGCCATTAAAACCATCAAAAATAAGGTTGCAAAAGGAGGTGCAAAAAAGGTATTATATTTATAAATTTATTTACATCATCTTGCACCATACTAATTTTTCCTATGTAGGAAAAATGACAGGGTTTAAGTACCACCAAGATACATTCTTCACAAGGACAAATCAACTCAAAGTGACCATGTAAAAGCATTCTCCATGCAAGGTAAAAGAGCCTCTCAAAGAGCTCATATCATCCATGGTCTTGGATAGTCGTATCAAGGTACCTACAAGCAAACACAACATAACACAAGGAGAAATATTATCTACAAAGGCAAATACTTAGCAGGTTGAAATGAGGAAAACAAAGCACAAAAGAGGCTATACCAGCTAGACGTACATCCACAAGGAGCACTCAAGGGCACCATTGGAATATCTCAAAACTCCACCAAAACATTACCCATATCCACCAAGTGTTGCTCACAATCCTAGATCAAAGCCACCAAAGCATTGATCACTACTCTAGCTGGAACCAACTCACACCAAGTGCCATTGAAAACATACAACAAAGGAGAAGCTAGCCACAATATTTTGATAAATGAACCTTGCAAATAATATGTTAAGGATTGAGATACGTTGAGAAGAAAAGGCATATTTAAAAAGGGAAGGTGATACTTTTCACCTTGAAGAAAACCCTGACATCTCCTACATGAGCACTTACCCTTTAAATGCTTGAAGTAAATTCCAATAAGGCATTACACAGGAGGATATTGGGAGTGTTAGAAGAGAGGTGACACTTGTCACCAAGGAATATAAGTGCTCATACAATATTGTAATGCTCACCTTCCATTTTGTAGAAAATTCCAAGGGTCAACAAGGTTCTATCTCTCTCCTAGGTGTTAAAGTGAAACTACCATGACACTTGTCACCCACTACAATATTTTATCCCTATTTGAGGCACAAAAGACTGAGGAGCACATTCATAGCAACTAAGGGAGTGTAGCATGGAGGAAGAAGTAAAAGCATTAAAGGATCTTGGTCAAGCAAAAGTGGAGAGCCCAATATTGCAGTCAAAGGAATATTTCACCATCCACCATTGAAAGGAGGTCAAAGAAAGCATTAATATTGGTATGCATACATTGGATAATACAAGGAAAATACAATACTCATTTAGCAGATTTGTAGTATTATAAAGGTAAGGATTTACTTTAATTTATTTTCTTTCATTAATAAGGATATATAAGGGTATAATAGAAGAGTGAAACTGTAGGGGAATAAACCATATTTGAAAGCAAAAATAAAGGAGAATTATAGATTAATATTTGCAAATTAAAACATAGGAGAAATAAGGATTTCTACCTAGAAAATTAAATTTTTATTATTGCAAATATTATTGCTTTCTAATATTCCAAATTAGGGAGTTATAAGGAATACTACACCAAAGTAGGATATTGGAATTTAAAAACATTAAATATCATATATCAAAAGCTATAATAGAAGGTTCATTAAAGATTATCAAGGGTTGAAAATTAATTGGTATACTTATCTCAAAATCACATTAAAAGAATAAAATAAATCCAACCATTAGGACCTCATCAAAATAGAAAGTTCTTAAGTTCAATAGGAGTAATACGGTGTAATAAAAGTTAATTTTTCTATTCACAAAACTTTACAAAATCAGCCCAAAATTGAACTACTATTCTCAAAAGCACTTTATCAATCATTTAGCATATCCAAAATCATTAGGGAGACATAAGGTATTCCACAAAACTTGATAATAATAGCATTCATCAAAATTTATCAAGTCCTCAATCCATTTGGGAGTCATAAGGAAGCCTACAAAATCTAAGCTCTAAAAATATTTTATCAAATCAAGCTCATATACTCTAAACTAGGGAGTTATAAGGTAAACCACTTTGAAGATTCTATCTCATAAGATACAGGTTCTACCAAAGCACTTTATACTCTAATCCAAGGAGCTATAAAAATGACTACCAACACATTAAGCAATACACTTAGAATTGGAATGAGAAAAATACCAATATGGATTAAAAGCATGATTGATAATACAATGGATAACAATAAGAAAAATGCAAAAGGAAAGGAAGAATCAATAATATGGGAAATAAGTTCTAAAACAAATAGCTACAAAAAAATAAATTTTTCTAATGAAACTGATGATAACTATACCAATGAAAACGCAAAAGACCACATTCAAACGGGAGGAAAAAACATAGATCAAGAAGACATCATACGAAGAAGTAAAAATGAAATAACTTCAATTGTGCATATATGGTTTAAGGATCTAGTCAAGGATATAGATAAACATGATATCCCTAAGATAGACTACAAAGCAGTCAGAACATCTCTATTGTGCACTATTGCAATCAATGCAGTCATGAAAAGATAAATTGTTGGAATTTCAATTCATGCAAATACTGTGAAGGGAAAAATCACTCATCTTTCTTTTGCTACTATAAATACAAGCATTATAAATACCATGAAGAAATATTACTACACATAATAGATTATTACTTTCAAAATCTTATTCTAGAAGCATATACTAACAATAAGCTCAAGGTTGATACTTATGAAGTTCAGAGAGACAGGTCATACAAAGGTCCAAAGGAGAGAAATTGGGTCAATTTTGATCCACTTAAGACATGCAAAATAATGAGATCACTAGTTCATTAAAGACATATGATGTCAAAGAAAAAAGGATTGGAAAAGAAAAAAATCTATAACATGAAGACTAAAGCAGCTAAAGAAGAACCTAATCAAGACCATTCTCAAGAAGAAGATCCATATTGAAGATTGAAATCTTCAATACCCAAATAATGTAATACAGGGGGTGTTAAAGTTAGAGTATATTACATCATTTGGGTCATGTAAATGTACCACCTTTGATACATAGTTAGAGTAGGAGATTACTTTAGGGGGAAGTTAGCTACTTAAAGCAATGTAATAAATGCACAAATATCAATGTGCAAGTTGTAATATGCAAGGTGTCCCCTTTTACATCTAGGTAGAATGTTGGTAAATAAATCTATCTTTTTATATAAAGGGTCTCATAGTGATAGCTCATATCAAGTTCATATCAAGCATATCAAGTGCATTATAGTAGATTGTAGTAGATAGTGGTAGAACTCCTCTATGGAGTACAACATAGTTATTTAGCTTATATTAATGGAGTGACCATTACCTCCATACTGTATTGTATTTTCACCCATTTCTATTTATAGTATATTTTAGTCATATTGTAGAATTACTTTCTTTCATATTTTCAGTATTTTATTAGGACTTGTGATAGATCTCTCTGCATATATCCTCAAAAGATAACAATCAGAGTGGGTGTAAATCTTCATTACTTGATTCTTTTTGTTAATAGGCTTTTTTTTCTTCTAGCTTCTCTTGAGGACATTTTTTGTTGGAGCTAGTGAAGAAGATTTTTTGAAGGTTGACGACATAACTTTAAGAAGAGATTTTTTCATAAAACCCTGGGTGGACTTAGATTGTGAGGATGTCATTGGAATCAATAGACTTAATCTAGGGGAAATATTCACCAGCAAATTTATTCTTCCTCTCATTGGCACTTAATCTTGTTTTGTTTCAAAATTCTCTAGCCATGTGGATGACCTAGTTTCAATATTTGGTTTTTTGAGGTATTTAAAAACCTCATTTTTATTTTATGGATTTTTCCAAAAAATCCATTTCATTTTCTTTCAACCTTTTTTGTTCAATAGTAGTATAAATGAGAGGGTATATTGCTTGACCATCATGAAATAAGAAAATAAGAGGCTGAATATTTTATATAGACCCTTGGTGCCAAAGAATCCATGTTAAGGATTATGTGCTTAAAAAATACCTCTGAACCACTTGACAAAGTTGCAAAAATGGTCCAAAAATAATTTTGCTACATAGGTGTGAGAGGATGTCCTAATCAATTATGTTTGACAAAATGGTTGTGTAGGAAAACTATAACAAATATGGATAAATTGTTAGCACTTTTAGATAAACATATACTTTAGGCAACGTATAAATGCAATGCTTATTCAATTACATATTGCAAAGGTTTAGATTTAATATATACATACATGAGACTTTTCTTATTCTCAAGACTCTTGACCTTTCACTTACATAAACTCTCCATCTCCTAATACACATAGGATATCTAAATCTCACATATTTGCATAAATATAAAGACTCTCCATCATGGAATTTTAGTGAATACAATTGTGATTGTAAGTGTAAAATAGTAGCTCCATTTTTTCCTTCAAATATTATGTATACCTATTCTCAAATAGTATTTGAAGTTTCAACCTCACTAATGTATGCTTGAATCTCATTTAATATACCAAATGTTATTAACATAAAAGCCTTTGCATCTTCATATTTAAATATCTATATTCCAGATTATATCTTCTGGAGTGACTTTCTCTCCATTTAGTACTTCCCAAAGTTTCTTAATAATAAGCATTGATCGAATATTATTTTTCCATGGGTAAACGTATGTCCTTTTAGAAGTTGAGATTCAAAATGGGGAATTTTTGTATTTGCCATAATAGAAGTTCACTAATAATTGCCTTTGTTGTTGAATTCTATATTACTCCAAATTAAAAAAAAAAAAACTCTTACATTTTATTTTCAATTTTAGATTTGGTATTATTTTTCAATTTGTTTCTTCAATCATTAATTTATTTTAAAAGAAATTAAATTCAATTTTTCAATCTTCAATATTCTTCAAATATTTTTTCTTTTCTCAAAATTTTTCAATTCAATTCTTTCTTTCCTTAACCTTTTAATTATTTAATATTATTCTTCAATATTCATTCTTAAATTTTCTTCTTCTTTACTCAATTTATTTTTCTTTAAATAGTTCTTTTCTTCTTAAATTTCAATTTTCAATATCTTTCTTCAAATTTTAGATTTTCCTTCAATATTTTCGTTCAATTAATTATTTTATTAATAATATTAGTCAATTTATCATTATTTAATAAATATTATTCTTATAACTCCCTTCAATTTTCTATTTTCATCAGATATTACTTTATCCTTTTATCTTCGAGCAATATTTATTAATTTCCCTTCCTTAATTAATCTCCAAAAATAAATTATTTTCTTAATAAATACTTTCAAATATTCTAAATATATAAGTAAATTAAGGTATATGGATTACCTTAAATGTTCCAATACTCTCCTCTGTAAATATATCTTGAATCGTGTGTTATTTCTAGCAAACTTTCCTCCTTTAACTCTAACATTAATGCAACTATTGTGTCTTCAACGTTTCATGTGTTATAACTGTTATGTTAATCCAACCTATAAATATTTTTTCTACCTCACTTCTATGCAATATTTATAGGCCATATCTACAGACTATGGATTTTGCAAGGATTCCTTGTAATATTGGATCTTCCAGCAAATGTTCCTTGAATATTTTCTTCACCTCTATCTCCTTCATAATGCTCATGCTCCTCTTACTTTTAGTTTACTTGCTTGGGCATCCCTTTCTTATGAATATGTCTACATTGCTTAATTAACATTTTCTCTTCGACATTTACTACCAAGTGTTCATAGAGTGACTCCTCAATGTGACTTTATCTAGGATCATGCAAGGTGTCCTTCTCTAGTCTCACACAAAGTGCCTTCTCTAGTCTTACACAAAGTTTCCTTTCACACAATATGGATCTCAAAAATCTCAAGTAATAATGGCTCTCAACAGGTTCTTAATATTTCTCTCACCAATTGAAAATCTCTCCTCACCTCCAAAAATGTGGTTCTCTTTTTCTCTTAAACTTCAAGTGCAACTTATAAACCCAACTTTCCTCAAAGTTGGCTTTGATACCACTGCTAGAAATCCACCAATATTTCCATAGGATATCAATATCAAATATTCTCAAAAATATGCACATATCAATGAAAAAAAAAATATTAAATATTTAAAACATTTATTTTAAGCAATGCATAAATACAATGCTTATTTGATTACAAATTATGAAGCTTTATCTTCAATATATACATATAAGAGACTCTTTATATTCTCAAAAATCTTGACCTTTGCAAATATATGAAATTTTCATCTCATCATACTCATGAGATATTTGAATATCACATATTTATATAAATATAAAGACTCTCATGATTGATCACAACTCCTCACTTATAAACATGACACATAATTCACACTTACTAACATGATACCTCACCTACATAACTCTACACGTATTTGCATGACACATAACTCAATAACATGACACATACTCAAATATTCAAAACATCCTAGAATAAATTATTTACAAGGCCCTTGCATAAATATTGCAAGACACCAAATAATATAATACCTCTAACAAAGGAGGAGTTAGATATTTTTCCTATGGGAGGTCTTAGGTTCAAACCTCCCCCTTCAACTATTTTATAAAAATGATGGTGTCAGCATGCATGATGATGTGCAAACCCTTGATGACATGGAAACCATGGTGATTTGGCTATTGTATATTGATCTCGACTAAGAAAGAGGAAACCAAAAGTTTTCCCATGAATTTCAAGAAGCCCAAAAGTTTCTACAGGTCTTGAAGAGTCACCATGACTGTTGGAATTCCTAGAATGTGAAATTAAGTTTTGTAACATAATTTTCTCTCTTGTAAATGTAAAATAGAGTATTATAGTTGTAGAAGATCATGGAAAAAATTAATGAAAAACAACATTCTATTCTATTCATTTTGTGAAAAACATGCTTGTTGTCCATGTTTTCTGAAACCTATGGTCAAATTTTAGAGCTCATAACTTTTTTTTATCTCTGTTTTTTTGCTTGAGCTATACCATTGGAAAGGTATTTTTGCATATAATTCACTCATAAAATTTCATTAAATTTTTAGTAGTTTTGGTCGCTCAAATTTAGACTTTCCTACATTGTTATATTTTATGTTGCTACAATTTTTTTTTTGTTGTGTTTTTGTTACACTTTGGTGTTTTTTTTTATCATTTATTTCATTTGGTATTAGAGCCTGGATGGTTTTTTGCTTGGCAATTGAAATAGGAGCATGTGCATTTTGATTTTTGTGTGGGCAACTAACCCATGCGATGTCCTAGCTTGCACAAGGATGTGGGCCAACTAGAGGTGGTAGGTTTAGATTGTGGCGTCAGCGTTAGCAAAGGCACAAAGTTTTGAATTAAAAATTATTTTGAACGTCTAAGGTATGCAATTTAATTTTTGGCATTAGGGGAGACATAAGGTTTGATTTTTACATAAATTATTGGGTTCAACATACAACATTATAAATCATATTTCCATGTGTACTATTAGATAGTGAGAGCATTGAAAATTATTAGTTTTACTAGGAGGTATAAGGTGTATGATTTAAAAGTTGTAATTTGTGCCTTGGGTCATTAAGTGTGTTGCTAATTATTTTATGAAAGTAAGGAGGTATAAGGTGTATATGGATGATTAAATGTTGTAATTTTTACTTTGACTTATTGAGTGCTATGATAAAATTTGTGGTACGGTGAAAATTATTTCTTGCAAAAGTAGGAGTTATAGAGTGTTATTGTGGTTTTATTTTTTGTTGTAATTTTTGTATGGTGAAAAGAAATTTTGAGGGGTTTTGATAATTTTTAATGCCCTATATTTTGATAACAAAAGGAGAGTCATTGAGCATCATTTTTAGATTCTATTGTGCACATATTTTTGAGAAGAAATTTAATGTTGATGGTTTGAAAGAGAAATCTACTAACCAGTTTTGAAGTGGCACTTTGAAAAGGAAATTCTTTTGAGATAGGTTTCTGAGAGCACATCTTCATCAAATCAAGTTAAGAGGTCTCAAATTGCAAGTTAGTTGGTTAGTAGATTGTTTAGTAGCAAGTTAGTAAGTTAGTAGTTAGATTAGTTGAGATGCAAAATAGGTAAAACACAAATACTCTCTCTCTCTCTCTCTCTCTCTCTCTTTTACTTTCATTATGAGAGATACAAGTTACATTTTTACATTATGTTTCAAGCAAATGCTTGAGAGAGATTAGAAGAAATTAATAAAAATGAGGGGAAGAGAGTGAAAAAATTGATCCAAAATTGCCTTGTATACTCTAAAACATACTTGGATAACCTTGCAAAATAAGAAAACTCACCAAAAAAATTGTTAATGTGAGAAAAAATGATTATAAGGTCTAAATTATTTGATAATTTGACTAAAAATTTGCCAAAAATTGCGTAAAAGGATTCTAGTTGCATTATACAATAATAAAAAATGCATTTCAATTTATGGAAAAAAAAATGACTATTAGGTCTTAAAATAAAATAAATGACTATTTTTTTTATTAAAAAATAGAATAATAAATGACTATTTTTTTATTAAATGACTGTTTTTTTTATTTATTAAAAAATAGAATAATAAAAAATTATTGTTTTTTTTTTTTATTAAAAGAAAAATAGAATAATAAAAAAATTCAAACTGTACAACAAAATGGGTGGGGGGCCATTTGACCCCCAAATAAAAAAAATTGCCTCAGATTTATTTTTCACCAAAATAGGGCAAATAATATATGGAAATAGGATTTTTTTTGGGCCTTTCGGACGCAACCATGGGGTCCGTTTGGCTCCAAAACCCTTCCAGCAAAAGCTCAATGCCAAAAAATTATAGATTTAAAATGAAAACACCATTTGCAAAAGATCTAACAACTAGATAAAAAAAAACAATAAATCTATAAACCCTAATGGTAGATTTGAAAAATAAGTTTGCCCAAATATCAAATGAATAAAATACCCAAATATCAAATGCATATATTATAACAAAAAAAAATATACCTTAATGGGTTTTTCACCTCAAAGGATTGAAGACACTTGATGGAGATCCCAACCGCTCTGATACCAAATGTGAGACAAACAAAGTCTCCCCAAGATCGAAGAATGCTCCACAAGATCAATCACACTAAAAAAAGAAAAACCCACAACACCAATATTAAGTGGTAAAACCTTACTTCAAATGAAGAAGGGAAACATCCACTATGAAGCTCACTATATTACTCAATGATTCAACAATACAAGAATGTTTCAATGTTATGCAATAATATGCATCAACATGATATGACAAGATGTAGTAGACAACATCCCTATTTAAAGAGAAGTTTTTTTACTACAACCCTAAAACTACCCTAATCTTATCACAATATTATCTTGATATGTGTGACAAATCTTATCACAATATTATCTTGAGATGTGTGACAAATCTTATCACAATCTTATTTTGAGATGTGTGACAAGTGACATCTATCAAATATTAAAAAGTTATTGATTACTTTTTAATATTTTCTAAAAAAAAGAAAATAATTTTTTTCCACAAATTAAATATTCCTAGCACCCTTATTTTATTTATTAATTGGGTGAGAATATTTTTACATAAAATATAATTATTTTCTAATTCAAATATTATTCTTTAGACTTTATATTTTAGTCTAAGAATAATTTACACAATGTTGCATTACATATTCCAACACTCCCCCTTAATGCAATATTGGCGAAAGGAATTATGAAACAAAGAAACATTCTCCCCCTAAAGATACAAATGAGGATGAAAATCAAATGAGTAATATAGTTACAATGAGCTTCTATGACCAATAATGGTCTACAATAAAACACCAATACAAAATGGGCCAAAATGAGATTGTAATCCCCCAACGGAGTAGCTTCAGATACAAGCAGCTTACAAAGCCATCCATCAACCATAAATGGTTGCAAATGACAATAAGAAAACATCACAAGGGTGTCTTTAGTAAGCCTACAAAACCCCAAATGGAAGTACTTGCAAGCTATAAATAGCTCAACATAAGATCAGTTAGATACATCATCATAAATATATTCACCATAGCATATATGAATATCCAAAGATGATAACAAAACTGATCCAACAAATAGTGAACTATAAGTCATCACAAAAATATGCCAAGCCATACTTATAGTCACGTGCTATATCGTTGATTTAAAAAATATCATGTACAAATTTACATAAAGTAAACAAGGAGTACCATGATAATGCAAACTCTAAAGTACCATGTATAAAAGTAGCACAAGGCTAACAAAAAGTACCATGTACAAGAGTTGCATAAGGTATATGAAAATAATAAAGTGTGCACACTAGTTGCATAAAGCCAACCATAAAATATCATGTACAAAAGTAGCATAAATGCTAACAAGAAAGTACCATAAATAAACCAATTGCATAATGCTAACTACATAAAAAAATGTATAAAGTTGTACAAGGCAACAAGAAAGTACCATGTAAAAGAGTCGCATAAAGCAATTGCATCATATACCATAATTGCACAATGCCATCTACAAAGTAATATGTACAAAAGTTGCACAAGGAAAACAAGAAAGTACCATGTTCAAATGAGATGCAAAAAGCAATTATACCACCAAATATCAACTCATATATATAGCACAAAACACATCATAAGGATGAAGTTATCATCACACAAGTGTAACTACACTTCATTCCCATTGAGGACAACTTCACCAAACCAAGTAAGTCCCTCAGATTATAAAACTGCTCCTTGGGAAGAGGTTTGGTGAACAAATCAACAGAATTATAATATGATGGGCAATACTCCAACTGAATAGTCCCATCCAATACCTTCTCTCTGATAAAGTGGGCTTGAATTTCGACATGCTTTTTCCTTTCATTTATTATAGGATTTTTATCCAAGGCAATAGCTGATTGATTATTGAAGAGCAAACATGAAGGACCAAATTGCTCAAAGCCAATGTCCTTCATGAGGGTACGAAGCCAAACCGCTTCCTATGTAGCTACTGTCGTAGCCTTATACTTCGCTTCTGTTATAGAAAGAACAATTGTATCTTGCTTCTTGGAAGACCAAGAGATAGTTGTAGATCCAATACTAAAAAAATATATTGTGGTAGACTTTCTGTCTATTTTATCCCCTCCAAAATCAAAATCAGCATAGCCAGAAAGAGTAAAGGAAGGAATCCTAGAATACTTGAGTGCCAAATCTCTAGTAGCTGAAATGTACTTCAAAATATTCTTGGTAGCATTTAAGTGCTCAATATAAGGTTTCTGCATGAACCTAGCCATCATACCAACTACAAAAGCAATATCTGGCCTTGTGATGGTAATATAAAGAAGACTACCAATGAGCTACCTATACAATATAGCATCAGCTAACTGAGATTCTGTACTTACTTCCAACTTAACCCCTGTAGAAATAGAAATGGAAGTAGGATTGCCATCCTCCAAATCAAACCTCTTAAGAAGATCTTCAATATACTTGTATTGAATAAAAAAGCTATAATCCTCATGCTGATAAACTTGCATGCCAAGATAGTAGTGTAGAAGACCAAGGTCGGTCATTTCATACTCTGACTTTAATTTGGTGATGAAATAAAAAATGGCCTCATTCTCATTTCCAGTCATAACAAGGTCATCAACAAATAGAGCAATTAAAATGACCAATTTATCCTTCCTAAGCACATAGAGATCTGTATTTGAATAGCATTTATCAAAACCAAGAGACAAGAAGTAACCTAAAATATTCATGTACCATGCTCTAGGTGCTTGCTTCATAATATACAAGGTTTTCTTTAGTTTACACACAAGTGTTTCCTTACCTTGTACAACAAATCCTTGTGGTCGACTCATGTAGATATCCACATTCAAATCACTATTTAGAAAGGCACTTTTCACATCAAGCTAAAAAATCTGCCAACCTTGAGCAGCAACAATAGCAATGAGAAGTCGAATGGTGGGCATTTTGGCAATTGGTGCAAAGGTTTCATCATAGTCAATGCCATATTTTTGAGCATAACCCTTAGCAACCAATATAGCCTTATACTTTTCTATCTCTCCATTAGAATTGTACTTGATTCTATAGACCCACTTGTTCTCAATAACATTTCTCTTATTAGGATAAGGCACTAGATCCCAAGTTTTATTCTTTAGAAGAGAATCCATCTCAACTTTCATGGCATCAACCCAACAAGAGTGTTGTGAAGCTTCTTGGTAAGAAGTAGGCTCATGATAATTCTCTATCTTAGCTAGAAGAGACATGTTAAGGGTCATACTTCTAGTTGTCCTTTGGCTAACTGAATTCTACTCTATAGGACCCCAAGAATGATCCAACCACTTGGTACTTTTGACACAAGGCCCACCATTTTCTAACTCAAGAAGGTCTTCATTGAATTTGACATTTCTTGAAACAAATACAATGCGTGAAGAAGGTGAGTATAACCTGTAGCCCCTATGTTCTACATCATAGCCAACAAAGATGTATTTTTGAGACTTTTTGTCCAATTTCTTCCTCTTTTATGAAGGAATATATGAAAATGCATCACATCCAAACACTCTTAAGTGTGACAAATTCAGCTTCTTACCATTCCAAACCTCATAAGGAGTCTTCCCCTTAACTGATTTTGAAGGACACTTGTTAAGAATGTAGATTGTTGTACTGACTGCTTCACCCCAAAGAAATTGAGCTAAGTGGTCACCAAGCATGCATCTTACCATCTCCATGATTGTCCTATTTTTCGTCTCTGCAACACCATTTTGTTGAGGAGTTTATGGACAAGTAAATTGCCTTTTGATCCCATGAGAAGAATAAAACTCATTGAAATCTTTTCTATTGTACTCTCCTCCATTGTCACTTCTAATCATTTTCATCTTTTCTCCCTTTTCATTTTCTACCAAAGCTTTGAACTCCTTGAATGTCTCAAAATAATCTGATTTATTCTTAAGTAGATACCCAAAGATCATTCTTGAATAATCATATATAAAGGTGAGAATATAAGATGCACCACCAAGTGATCTAACATGTAATGAACCCATAATATCTATATGAATGAGTTGAAGAATTTGTGTGGCCCTTGTTGACTTGTCATTTTCAAACTTTTGTTTGCTCATCTTGCCTAAGATGAATGTTTCACACAAACCATGAAAAGGTGAAATGTTAGGCAAGCCTTCAACCAAATTTTTGGACTTCATAATTTGAATATTTTGATAGTTTGTATGGCCTAACCTTAAGTTCCAAAGCTTGCTACTAGGAGAAATATTAGTTGCTAAACACACTTTAGGAGGAGCATCACCTAACACATAAATATTATTCTTCACATAACCTATAATGATTGGTAGCATGCCTTTCCTAATGCTCCATGAAGTTGCATTGAACTCAATAGTGTGACCACTTCTAGAAACTTGCAAAACTGAAATTAAATTTCTCCTAATGTTAGGGTACATTATCAAGTAATTTCCCTTCAATTACAACGTTGGCAACACCTTCTACTTGAATTCTAGTATTATCACCAATGACAACTGAATTTGAAGAGTGCTTATGAAAGTCCACAAACTTATCCTTTTCAAAACACATATGGTTAGTGCATCCAAAATATAACACCTATTCATTAGAAGTAGATGACTCACTGGAGTAGAGGGCACAAACAAATATATTTTTATTAGAATTTTGCTTTATATTGTTGTTCTTTTTTTTTTCCTTGCCAAACCATTTCTTAGGTCCTTGCCCCTTAGCCTTTTCTTGCTCTTCTTTTTCTGCAATATTCTTCTTATTGAAACAATTTTATTCCTTGTGGCCTTTCTTGCCACAAAAGTTGCAAGTGAAATCAACTCTAGGCTTGTTGGGTTGGAAATTTTGATTTTTCCTTCCCTTGTATTTCTTCTTGAAGGAAGCCTTAGTGGCACTCAAGGCAACATTCTTCTCCTTGATAACTTGACCATTCACTTTGTCTCTATTAAGAGACTCTTCATGTTGAATCAATAATTGTGAAAGAGTGTTGAGAGGAATGTCATCCTCTTCTTGCTCTAGCCTAGTCTCAATAATGGTGATAAAATTCTTGAACTTGCTTGACAAGTTCCTCAAAATGATAAATCTTAAGAGCTTATCACTTATCCAATCACAATTACAAGCCAATAGTTGAGTTCTCATGTCTTTCATATTTGAGAGGAAGATCAAGGCACTTTCTTCTTCACCTTGAATAGTGCTAAGAATTTTTTATAATAAAGTGAATTTCCTTGATGTGTTGGACCCTAGATGGACTTGTTTTAGCAAATCACATGCATCTTTAGCATGCTAACAATGGCTTATAGTGAGCAATATCTCATCACTCACACTATTGATAATCATGGAAAGTGCAAGGTGACTCTTGTTGTATGTCTCAAGTGCCATTGCCTGGGTTTGGATTGCTTCATCTCCATTCAAATTGGGCCATAACTTTCTTTCTTGAAATTCAGCCCTCATCCTTGGTTCTCATATTCCAAAATTTGACCCATCAAGGATGTGCTTAGGTGTGAAGGAGTTTCCATGATCAACCATTCTAGAAAGTGAACATAATCAAAACATAAGATGCATTGACAAAGGAAATAAATGATGCAATAAGAAAATAGATAAACATACTTGCATAAATAAAAAAACACAACTTTCAAGTAATCTACTGTTAAATCATCAAAGATAATCATCATGAAAGATAAACATCATGAAAGTTAATCAAAATTAAGCATCATCAAGAGAGATAAGCATCATCATGAAATATAATCAACATCATCATGAACTACTATAACCATATTGCAATAAACAACTATAACCATATTGTAATTAAATAAATAAAATGAACCAAGATCAACTTGCAATAGATTAACTTATGATAAGAAGGTAACTAACCATAACAATCATCTTGCAACAAAATAAACTAACTTGAATTGAACCATAAAACATTTGTTAAATGTTAGATAGTCAATAAGTTAGTAAGTTAGTGTTCATTTTAAGGTTTTGCTATAGCCTAATGAATTGTCAATTCATCTCACCCAAGGTCAACCAAGCTACCCAAAATGGTACGGGTACGAGGACCCAAAAAGGACTTGCTACCGATAGAGCAGATTCTTTTGGATTCAATAGGTGTTTAACAAATATAAACTATGTTGCAAGATTAAGTAATTTTAATCAAATACTAAAGTTGTGATTAGTAAGTTGATTCATTTTTAACCTTCTTGATTAATATGAAAATTAGTAAATTGTAAGTTAATTGGTTAGTATATTGTTTAGTAGCAAGTTAGTAAGTTAGTAGTTAGATTAGTTGAAATGCAAAATAGGTAAAACATAAATACTCTCTCTCTCTCTCTCTTTCTCTCTCTCACTTTCATTCTTTTTTACTTTCATTATGAGAGATACAAGTTACATTTTTACATTATGCTTCAAGAAAATGCTTGAGAGAGATTAGAAGAAATTAATAAAAATAAGGGGAAGAGAGTGAAAAAATTGATTTGAAATTACCTTGTATACTCTAAAACATACTTGGATAACCTTGCAAAACAAGCAAACTCTCAAACAAGCATTGTTAATGTGAGAAAAAATTGACTATAAGGTCTAAATTATTTGACAATTTGACTAAAAATTTGCCAAAAATTGCATAAAAGGATTCTAGTTGCATTATACAATAATAAAAAATACATTTCAATTTATGCAAAAAAAAATGACTATTAGGTCTTAAAATAAAATAAATGACTATTTTTTTTATTAAAAATCAGAATAATAAATGATTATTTTTTTATTAAATGACTGCTTTTTTTATTTATTAAAAAATAGAATAATAAAAAATGACTGTTTTTTTTTATTAAAAAAAAATAGAATAATAAAAAAAATTCAAATTGTACAACAAAATGGGTGGGGGGCCATTTGGCTCCCAAATAAAAAAAAAATTGCCTCAGGTTTATTTTTCACCAAAATAAGGCAAATAATATATGGAAATAGGGTTTTTTTTGGCCCTTCCGAACGCAACTATGGGGTTTGTTTGGCTCCAAAACCCTTCCAACAAAAGCTCAATGCCAAAAATTTATAGATTTAAAATGAAAACACCATTTGCAAAAGATCTAACAACTAGATAAAAAAAAAAAAACAATAAAACTACAAACCCTAATGGCAGATTTGCAAAATAAGTTTGCCCAAATATCAAATGCATAAAATACCCAAATATCAAATGCATGCATTAAAATAAAAAAATATATATATACCTTAATGGGTTTTCACCTAAAAGGATTGAAGACACTTGATGGAGATCCCAACCGCTCTGATACCAAATGTGAGACAAGCAAAGTCTCCCCAAGATCGAATAATGCTCCACAAGATCAATCACACACAAAAGAGGAAAACCCACAACACCAATATTAAGTGGTAAAACCCTACTTCAAATGAAAAAGGGAAACATACACTATGAAGCTCACTATATTAATCAATGATTCAACAATACAAGAATGCTTCAATGTTATAGAACAATATGCACCAACATGATATGACAAGATGTAATAGACACCACCCCTATTTAAAGAGAAACTTTTCTACTACAACCCTAAAATTACCCTAATATTATCACAATCTTATCTTGAGATGTGTGTATCGTTCCAAATTTTTTGCACCCTTACCTTCAGGCTAAAGGATCCGCGCCCGGAAGGGGGATGCGAGAAGGATGGGACGGTACCTCGGACTGAGAGGCCCTTTGAAGGTCCCGCCTCTCGGGGGAGGGGTATTAAGGTGATTTTTTGACTGGATGGTGGGGTTCACCAGGAAACGTTTAGTGGCAGCTCTCCACGCCTAGGTTGGGAATGTGTTTGATGTGTTCAATTTTACATTTAATCATTCAAATCCTAGGTTTGGCCAAATGAATCTAAACTGTTCTACATGAAATGCAGGTTTAAATGAATACAGAAACAGAATTAAACAGAGAATACAAGAAATATACTAGATTAGAAAAAAGTCATACCTGATTCCGGATGTCTGATGGAGGTTCTAATTTTTGAAGCAGTCAAGATCGCCTCTGATTTGACAGGATCGTCTGAAATCAGACAGGATCGTCTGAGATCTGACGAATTCGTCAGACAAATTTGTCAAAGACCTGCAATCAGAGAAATATACATAGAGCACAAAAAATGCAACAATACTAATAGAGGAAAATGGTGTAATATGACAATATAGATACTAAAACGATAATTACGAATAGAAATTCAAGTAAATTATAGTATTCTAATGACAAATTATGATCTTATCATGCACTTAAGCTATATGGGTGAACTCCAAAATGCAGAATAGCAGAAAATAACAATAAACTGATCTAAATGCAGAATGAAACAGCAGACGAGAAGAGAAAAGTGCAAACTCTGGGCACTAATTGCCCCCAATGTTGACTGCAGTCGAAATCGTCTGTAGAGTGCGAAATCGTCTCGAATTGGGGCGTGATCGTTCGAGATTGTACAAGATCGTCTGTGACGATGTGAGCTTGCTTCGGCTAAAAAATAACAGAGTTCCTGCAAGAAAACTTAGAAAGACACAAAATGCAAATAATAGTCTAAGGTATTCTAATGCACATAAAACTCGAAGTACAGAGAAATTCAGCTAGGGGTAGGTCAAGGGGGGTCCTAAGGTTTAAATAGGCTTAGGAGGGAGGTTAGGAGGTTGGGGATCATCCCAATTTGGGAGATCTCCAATGGGGGAGGTCTCTAACGGTGCAGACGCATCTCTGCCCGAGTTAGAGAAGTTGTTGGAACAGAAGCTAATTTTGAAAAATTAGTTTTGGGACGAAATCGTCTGGACGTTCTGCTCTAGATGAATTCGTCCGATCTGAGGCGATATCGTCTGATCGGCGACGATATCATCCAACGGTCACAACAAATCCTAAAAATGGCATGCAAAAAACAAGGAAAGCGGTTTAACAGGTGGTTCAGGGTTAAAATTTGAATTTGAATTATTACTAAAGTAATTTTAATTATTTGCTAAGGTTTACTGTGCCAATTTTAGGGTGCTACATTTTGCCCCCTCTTTAGCGAATTTTTTGAAGAAAATGCGTTAAAGATGAGTTCTTCTCGATCTACGAGAAAGCAAAAATTATTCCCATTTTTAGGCGACGATTCTAGGTCGAATCGTACGACAACTTACTATGGTGCCCCCTCCGTGTTTTTACCCAAATCGAACGTTTGAGGTAAAAACGCGGAAAAGCAAAATTTTAAAATGTTGTTAAGTGTTTTTGAAGAAAATTAAGAAAAATAGGGTAAAACCCTAATTCATTGTTACTGTTCATTTTCCTGGTTTCTAGAGCTCTACAGACAAGATGGTCGAGACAGCGCACAGATCGACAGAGGTCCGATGCGGGCTACGGGTAAGGGTCCAAACTTAATTTAGAATGCTTTAATTTTGAATTTCATGCTTTTTAGATTAATTTTGAATGATTTTTGAGCATCGCGGCCATTTTTGGGCCGTCGACGTCGTCGGGACGAAATCGTCTCAATTTCATCGAAATCGTCTCGATATCGCTGATTTCATCCAAGGGCGAAATCGACGATATGGGGACGATTGCATACAATAAGGGACGATTCCCTCTTGCAAAATCGGAGATGAATTTGCTCAAATTTTGGACGATATCATCCAATAGTGGACGATATCATCATTTGTATGAAATTGAACTTGTTTTACTTGCATTTTTAATCACTATTTTATTAATGATTTTTATTGTTTTGTTGTTTATGTTGCAGAGAGGATTACTAAAGAGCCGAGAATGGAAATACGATGGGCTGAGGGATGACTTGGCCGCTCTATCTCAGGCAGAGCGAGATCAGTTGGCTCAAGTCGGCTTGCAGCATGTGGCAGATATGCCACAGGTTTCTACAGATATGGGGCTATTGATAGCCCTAGCAGAGAGGTGGTATCCGGGTTCTTCTTGTTTTCGATTATCGACAGGGGAGATGACTCCCACATTGGAGGATGTATGGAGGATTTTGAGGATCCCCATACAAGGATGGCTAATAACTCCCATGGCCAATCAGGGCCACGTGATGATGCGACTGTGCGGAGATCCGAGCTTCACCCTGGAGAAGGGCAGAGTGAACATCGAGTCGCTATGCCAGGGGCATCTAGACTAACACAGGTTTTGGCTGGGGTGGTAGGTGGTCTGCTGCTATGCCATCGGAGTGGATGCAGACTACCATGTGCTCTCGATAGATGTGGTCTACGACATGAGAGACCACGGGTATAGGTTTTCTTGGGGGAGCTTTGTACTATGTCGATTGTATAGGATCCTGCATGGGGTCGTATACAAGGGCGGTCGATGTCTGGTCATGACATCACTACTGCAGGTTTGGTGTTGGGAGCACATCATGGTGCGGAGGCCGGTAGGGCTCCCACCGATAGGGATTGATGGGGAGAGGCCCCGAGTTTTCTACTGGTGGCTCCGAAGAGGGTCACAGTGACGGATAGATCTGCCAATGTCCCGGAGACTACTTGACGACCTTGTCTCTGACCAGATCACCTAGAGGCCTTGGAGAGATCATCCAGGGTGGGCCGAGGATGGACAGGAGCTGGCTCACGTTAGGCAAACCTGTTGGCTGAGGATGGAGAGGAGAGAGGTGGAGCTCCACCGCTATGACCGAGTTTTGAGGTAGTTCGGTCTACAGCAAGGGATCCCATCTCTCAGGGACTACGAGTTTTCTTGGACCGTCTGAGATAACACTACAGTCAGTGGGGCTCCAGATATGCAGCACTTCTAGAGTGAGGACGTGGATGATGCCCCCATTCAGCCAGTGGATGGGGATGACGTAGGGGTTGCTGATGGCTATGATGCCTGGTATGCAGGCATCCACCCTCCTCGGATGACGAGGGCTCAGGGTCTGATTCACGTAGTTGTGCATCGGATGGGGAGGCGGCGCCAGGCGGCCATTGAGGTGGCACAGGGTCACGACGGGAGAGAGCAGAGGAGGCCATAGGCTCAGCAGAGGCCGTGGCAGTGGGAGAGGAGGGAGGAGAGACCCCCTTCTCCATGGAGAGAGAGGCCACCATCGCCCGATAAGGGCAAGGGTGTCGAGGTAGGAGAGAGTAGCGAGATGGCTACTCTCCGGGTGGAGACTATCCGTCTCCAGGCTCAGGTGCAGTCCTTGTAGGATGAGGCTGCACGACATCGAGAGGAGGCCACACAGCTCAGAGATGAGGTCGCGCGCCTTAGAGCACGGAGCGGAGGGGCGAGCACTCGGGACCTAGCATGGGCTATTGCCCAGATCACATTCTATCAGATGCTATACCACCATATGGTGCCAGAGGAGCAGAGGTTACCGCTGTCGGCCCCCATTGCAGAGCCTATCATGATGAGGTCATCGAGGACATCATCACGATCAGAGTCCAGGACTCATAGCACCACATGGACTACGATGGGGCCACCTCGTCCACCTCAGGGCGGGGGAGGAGATGAGGTTGAGAGCTCGAGAGGTTCTCGAGGCTAGCTGCTATAGACTGCACTACACAGATTGATACATAGTGTTTATTATTTTTGATAGAGGATTGAGTATGCCGAGGTACAGATTGTGGCATACCGATCCAGTTTTGAGATGATGTATATATTGTTGATATATATATAGATGAGATATTTTTGATCATATGACTTGTCTTATGTGTTTGTATGATGCTTTAATGTTTTGATGTGATTGATTTGATGATTCATGTAATTATGTCATTTGGAAATATTATGGTTTGAATGTCATGCTTTTAAAATTTAAATGAAATAATCTGATGTAAACAAATTGGTTGTTTGTGGGATAATTTGATAAAAATAAAAGGGACTTTTAACAATAATTTCAAAGGACATTGTCGCTATTATAGACCATTTCATGGAGTCGCCGCTCGCTAGGTCGTCAAGCTAATCCCGGTATAGAAATATTGCTAAAAGTAAAAGAGTGCTTAAGAGACTGTCTTAAGACTTTGTTGTGATGATGCAAATGATGATGATGATGGTGATTTGTTTTCAGATTTCCATGAAAATATTATGCATGAAATATTTATTTTTTTTAAATGATTTTTGCTAGGCATAAATTCCTAAGTGTGATAAATTTTTGAATAATTCCTTAGGAATTATACCATGGTTGCAAAAATTGAAGTTTGAACATAATTACATGAAATAGAATAAGTGTTTGTTTGTTTGTAAAGCATAATTGTGTAACATAATGATGCAAGTCACATGTTTTGATGAATTTTGTTTTAAAATAAATGGAAAAGAAAATTAGAACGATGGTTTGCGCTAGGCATAGAATTATAGGTATAGACTTATACCATCATCGCGAAATCCAAAGAAGAAAATAGATTGTTGGTTTTATTGCAAGATGCATTTTTGACCTTTGATAAACAGAAAAATAATAATATGAAAACTTTTGTTTGAAATTATTTTTGAGATTTTGTGAGAAGATGTATGTAATTGCTCTTATACAAAACAAGAATTCTGAAATAAAAGGATAAAATTATTCCGAAAAGAGTTATAGAAATATCTTAAATTATCTCAAAGAGAAATGTAGATTTATAAGGAATCCTCATGTGCAAATGTGAGTTCATTACCGATCTTGATTTATCATAATGATACAAAATCTCTCAAATACAAATGTGTGTGCGATTGTATTGTTCATTTACCAATTTTGAGCAAGATAATTTGATACAAGTGATTTGAATTAACCAAATAAGTGTTCATTAACCATGATTTAGATGCATATAACCGTACCAGACTACTATGTAAGTCGGGTTATCAAGAGCTAGCTAATCCATAAGCAGACATAGGTCTGTACAAAAGAAGGTCGCTAATGTAACAGGAATATCACCACGCTAGGAGTTACCCAAGGCCAAGCGGGTTGGGCACAAACCACCTGTTATGGGGCTTACCTCACAGTTTTTGAATAATTGAGAATTCCAGGGATTCAAGCTCATCAACCCTTCTTTTCTTTTCAATGGGTAGGGAAAGGGATTTTATTGCTTTTGCTTTTGCTTGTTTCGCTTTCTTTGCTTTATTTTTCTTTTCTTTTTTTTTTTTTGTATTTTTCTTTTTCGTATCTTTTGCTTTGATATTTGAGATAATGCTGAAATAGTGCTAAGAGAGTACAAAATGATTCTGAAATAATGCTTCTTTTTCTCATGATTTTGCTTGATTTTTCTTTTTCTTCCTATGCTAGGGATACTTGCTCGGATTAGCTGTAGAGCAAGGGATTTTTATTCTGGGTAGGGGTGAGCTTGTCCTTTTGTCAATTCTCAAAGATTCTAGACCATGTGCATGATAGGATAGCAGGGGAAACTTTTCGCTCAAGAAACCACTTCTACTATGTAGCATAGCATGGACATTACAAATATAATCATTTTATTGTGAAAGGATATGCTTGGTTTAAGTAAATAACAAGATCAATTCTCTGTGCTCAAACTTTATTTAATTGAATTTTGTGGACTTTGATATAAGAGAGATTAGTAATCATGCCAAATAAAATCAAGATATTTATTTTTGTGTTTGCAAAAGTGAGAGATTCCAAATAAATGCTAATTTATCCAAAATAATTTGAAAATATAACTGCAATACTTTAAGAAGAAATATATACAACAAATATTTTTGAGGAGTTTGATAATTTTGACTCTCTCTTTCTTCTCTTTATTTTTTATTTTTTTGGTTTCGAAAGAGTCAATAATATTGTTGTTTGTTTTTGTTTAAACAGTTTTATACATTTTTAAAATGAGACAACATGCAAAATATATACAAATGATGAAATGACCAAATTTTATGCGTAATATCGCTTAAGATGCATAATATTCATAGGTTCTTTTAAATATTTACCATCTAAGGTAGCTAATTTGTATGCTCCCGATTCAAATTTAGCAATGATAATATATGGTCCAAGCAATTTGGGCTCAAATTTACCTTTAAGGTCTTTAGTTGCATTAGTATTTTTTTGATTTTCTTTTAAAACAAGGTCGCCGACCTCAAAGGATCGATGACGAACTTTCTTAGCATATGATCTTTTAAGCTTGTTTTGGTAGGCACGAAGATGCTCCAAAGCATTGATGCGCTTTTCATCTAGGAGTTCCAACTGACTGAGTCTGCCAACTCGATATTCATCTCCTACTTTGGTATCTTGAAGTAGTAGAGCCAAAGAAGGAACTTCTAATTCAAAGGGAAAAACAGCTTCAACGCCATAAACCAAAACAAAAGGTGAAGTACCTGTGGGAGTACGAACACTAGTGCGATATGCCCACAAAGTTGGATATAATTGAATGTGCCAGTCGCGGCCAAATTTATTGACCAATATTTTAAGGATTTTAATTAATGTTTTATTAGATGCTTCGCTTGGCCATTACCCTGAGGATAATAGGGAGTGGACCAACGATGTTGAATTTTATATTTTTGGCATAATTTCTTAACATCTTTATTTTTGAAACAAGTTCCATTGTCCGAGATGAGATTTGCAAGAATTTCGAACCTACAAATGATTTGATTAAAAATAAATTTAGAGACTTGTGTTCCAGCAGTAGGAAGCTAAAGGCATAGCTTCAACCCACTTCGTAAAATACTCAGTGGCGGTTATGATGAATTTGTGTCCATCAGATGACACAGGATTAATTTTGCCAATAATGTCTAAGCCCCATTTTGAAAAGGGCCAAGGAGATGAAATAGCCTGCAGTTCTTGTGCAGGGGCATGGACAAGGTCAGCATGTTTCTGGCACTTGTCGCAATGGCGCACATAATCATGTGCATCGTTTCCATGGTAGGCCAAAAGTAGCCTATCCTAAGGAGCTTTTTAGCAATGACACTACCACTCAAGTGTCCTCCACAAGATCCATCGTGGGCTTCACTCAAAGCTGATTTGGATTCTTCTAGATTCAAACATCTCAATAGGATACCTTCAAAAGATCTCCTATATAAAGTATTGCCAATTATTACAAATCGACTTGCTCGTCTACGTAATAACCGACGCTGGTTTCTATTAGAACTGGCAGGGAAAGTCCCATTGTGAAGAAAATCAAATATATCCATATACCAAGGTTCAGGAGTAGTTTCATTGATTAGAAACACATCCAAAGGTTCTAAGCATGACTTATTTGAAGCGGGTTCCTGGAGTCGACGAATAATGATGGTGGCATATTCGTCATCTAACTCCAAGGGCAGAAGAGAGGCAGCTGCGGCCATAGCGTCAGCCGCACGGTTGCTAGTTCGAGGAATAGCTTCCAAGGTAACTTGATCAAATAGGGATAACAATTGCAAAACATATGCTTTATATGGGCATAATTTATCATCTTTGGTCTGATAAACTTCATTAATTTGGTTTATAACAAGTTGAGAATCACCAAAAACTAGCAGATGTTTAATTTTTAGCGCCAAGGCAGCTCGTAATCCAAGGATTAGAGCTTCATATTCAGCAATATTATTGGTGCAAGCAAATGTTAATTTAAAGGACAAAGGTATAATGTGTTTTTGTGGAGATATTAAAATAATACCTGCACCAGCCCCACTCATGCATCGGGCTCCATCAAAGTATAAGGACCATTGTTCAACATGGTCTCGCCTCTAATTGAAGGCATTCATCAGGAAACTCAATGATGAGGGGATGGGTAGACTCTAAGGGTGCAGCAACTAATTGATCCGCTATGATTTGACCCTTAACAGACTTTTGTCCTATGAACGTGAGTTCAAACTCGCTTAGAGCAAGAACCCACTTTGTTGTACGACCCGATAAATAAGGTCGACTCATGAGATACCGCAAGGGATCATATTTAGCAATGACATATGTTTTTTGACTGAGCATATAATGGCATAATTTTTGCGTAGAAAATATGACTGCTAGACATAGTTTTTCTAATGTTGTGTAGTGGGTTTCATAACTAATTAAAGTTTGGCTAATATAATAATTAGCACGTTCTCTTTTCTCATCATCAAGTTGAGCTAACATAGCTCCTAAAGCAAAATCTGAAGCTGAAATATACAGGATAAATGGGCGATCAGGTCTAGGTGGTGAAAGCACAGGTGGGTTAAGGAGGTATTGTTTGAGAAGTTCAAAAGCTTCCTTACATTCATCGTCCCAATTAAAAGGGACATCCTTCTTAAGGAGCTTAAGAAAGGGACTGGTTTTGTCCGCCAGCTTATCGATGAAGCGACGGATGGCTTGAAGCTTACCTTGTAAACTTCGTAACTCAGATATATTGGTAGGTGTGGGCATATCAGTGATAGCCGCAATCTTGAGAGGGTCGATTTTGATACCATGTAAAGAAACTAAAACCCCTAATAATTTACCGGACTTGACTCCGAATATACATTTGGCTGGATTTAATCGAATAAGATATTCTCTTAACCGATTAAATACTTTTCTCAAATCATCTAAATGATCATCTTCATTAATAGAGTGAGCTATAATATCATCTACATAATCATGTAGGATATCATGCATCATATCATGAAAGATATAAGTCATGGCTCGTTGATATGTTGTGCCTGCATTCTTTAAACCAAATGGCATCACTTTCCAACAAAAGGTACCCCAAGGGGTAATAAAGGTTGTTTTAGCCTGATCTTCAAGAGCTATCCTGATCTGATTATAACCAGAAAATCCATCCATTAGGGACATCATTCCACTCCCAACAATAAAATCAATGATTTGATCCATGTTTGGAAGAGGAAAATCATCTTTAGGGCATGCAACGTTAATATCTCTAAAGTCTGTGCAAACCCTAACTTTGGTAGCTTCTTTCTTGGTGACTGGAACTACATTCGAGATCCATTCAGCATAATCAATAGCTTGTATAAAAATAACATTCAAGAGTTTTTCTAACTCCCCTTTGACTAGCAAGGCCACTTTGGGATGCATTTTTCTAAGTTTTTGTTTAACAGGTTTAGCATCCGGATGGACTACTAGGTGATGCATGACTACAGAAGGGTCTAAACCTGGCATATCTTCATATGTCCAAGTGAAGACATCTTCATATTCTTTAAGGAATGCAATGTATTGCTCTTGTTTTTCTTGACTTAATTTTGATCCAATACTGATGATGTGAGGATTATCCTCAGTTCCAATGTTAACCTTAATGATGTTTTCTACTTCCATGTGTAGATCTCTTTCAAAATTAGGTGGGGCAGGTGAAACGCCCAATTCTTGTAATTCCTTTAAGGTTAACTTGGATAATTCATCTTGAGGAGTCGTGGCCTCAAGCTGGGCTATAGTAGGTATAGAACCATCAAAATAAAATTCATTGTGTAACAACTCTTCAACGGAGACATCATGGAAAATATCTCCTTCCAACTCATCATCGGATTCGACAATCATTTCAGGATAGGCTATGGATAGCATATTGCAGGTAGAAGAATTATTCTTGGGATACAAAGAATCTTGTTTATCTAGATAATCTTGATAACATATGAGATGGTCATCATCCTCAAATGGAAAGGGTTGACCTTTACTAGGAAATAGGCCCACACCACATCGGGCGGGCCACGGTTCTACCTCGAAAGGTTCTTTCATACCATTTTGGAAAGGTCCCAAACCTTTCCCTTTATATCCCAATTTAAGCATTATGGGTTTAGCTTTAATATATTCATTAGCAAAATAGCATCGAGCATATCCATCACAATGCGTCTTGATGTTTCGGGGTATTCTTCCCCAATCATATCCTTTATAAACAAAAGCACAACTTTCGACTTGGTAGATACTTCCCATAGGTTGTGGGAGGCCCAAGGTACGAGGAGAAGGTGGGAGTTTATTTAAAAGGAGGGAAGTCTAGCATGGCAGTGTTGATCTCTTATGATATAAGAATTTTAGATAAATCAGGTAAGAGCTCATCAGTGAGAGCATAAGAGGTAGAAGGAACATTTCCTTGATCTTCTGATGTGGGAAGAATGCCTGTAGTGGATGATGATGTTATAGGGATATTGATGGATGAGTCTATGGGTATGGAAGTTATAGGAGTAAAACGGGAAGCATTGGGTGTAGGTTTAGGCTCTTTTCGAGGTCCTAATGTGGTTTGTTCAGAAGATGGTTGAGTTAAATGTATAGGTGTAGTTGATGGGGTAGATGATGTTATGGGTGTGTGTTTCACACGTTTGGATGGATGATAAGAACTAGGATGTGTGGATGACAGGGCAGGGCAAAATTGCACTCCAACGGGTTCTACCAAAGCACACATATCAAAGGGTCTAGGATCACCATGAATGGTAACCAACTGGTTTTTAAATTCAAATTTAACACACTGATGTAAAGTGGAGGGGACTACTCGCATCGCATTGATCCAAGGGTGACCCAGAAGTATATTGTACGATGCAGGGCAATGTACAATAAACACGGTTGTATCTAGGGTTCTAGGACCAACTTGCAAGGGTATAGTAATGACTCCACACGTTTCTTGTGTCTCGTCATTGAAGGCTTTGATAATCATATCCGTTCTTTTCATCTCATCACTTCTAAAGCCAAATCGTTGGTAGAAGTCAAAAGTGCATATGTTTAAAGATGAACCATTATCAATCAAGACTCGTTTAACAGCTACATCTCCAATTAGGGTAGTAATATATAAGGGGTTATCCTTATGTAAACTATGTTGTGGGATATCTTTATCTCGAAAGTCAATACAATCGACTTCTCGAGTGATGATAGTATTGGACATGGCTTCAAGTTGAATATTTTGAGGTACCATCATTTGGCTTAATGTGAGCATTAACTCATCCCTATGGGTAGGAGAAGATCTTAACAAGTCCAAAAGGGAAATTTTGGCTGTAGTATTGGATAATTGTTCATTAATATTGTAAGGAGGCTTAGGTTGAACATTAGACATATGATTCCCTTTATTGGGATTTTTCAAAATAAATGGAGCTGATCCATCATTCTGAGTTTGATCCTTTTGAGAGTTTTGAGCCTGTTGTTTGGTAACAACTTCGATGGTACCTACAATGTTATATTGAAGACGCTGAATTGGTCTCGGTCTAGCATTTATGGCTTGTTCATTAGGAAGGAACTGATTAGAAGAGGGTCGAGTAGTAACTCTTCTAGGAAATGGTTCTTTCGGAACCATAGAATCTGTGATAGGTTGAATAGGATCTGATTCATTTTCAAAACTATTCGATTGATTTGAGGTGATGTCTATTTCACTTTCAGTATCCGATTCTACATCACTAGGATCCGGTGTTTGAGTATTATATAGGGGTCTGGACGTAACCATGGAGAAAGTTGTGCCAAATATTTGAGGATCCTGAACAGATAATTGTCCGCTAATAGTCCCTACATATCGGGTAGGAGGGGGAACATTATGATGTTCGATTTGATTAGCCACCTCTTTGCCATGATGTGGTAAAGGATGTTGAAATATGTCCAATGATTGATTGGCATTCTGATTCTGATTTTGGGGAATGTTCTTTTGAGCATTATTAGGAGGATTTTGTTTAGGTTGAAAGGCTTGCACCTCCATTTCATTATTATCAATCAAGTCTTGTATTTTATGTTTTAATATTTTGCAAGAGTTTGTAGCATGTCCAGGTCCTCTATGAAAATCACAATGTAAATCAGCTCCGTATCCGGGTATAGTTGGATCAGGTTCCCGGATAGCTGGTAATTGAATCAAGCCTCATGCTAGTAATTGAGGAAGAATGGTTGATAAAGGTTGATTCAATCTAGTAAATTCTTGAGGTGGTTTATCAGGAGGTTTTAATATAAACTTCTTCGTTGTTTTCGTAGTATTGATATTAGCAACATTTTTACTATCAGTGACTCCGTCACCCACAACTTGTTTATTTTTATACTGATTTTTGGATGTTTTCTCATCATCTTTCCTTTTGAGCTGACCTCTTCTAATGAGAGCATCTTCCACCCTTCGAGCTAAGTCTATAGCTTGATCGAAGGTGGTCAAGGTAGCAGTTGATAATTCATAGGATATTTGTTCTTGCAAATTATTAATAAAAATGTCCAACATTTCCCTATAAGGTAGCACAAAGTGCAGTTTTCCTATCAACTGCCTCCATCTAGCTAAGAAATCAGCAAAACATTCATCTTTGTCTTGTTTTAAGTTGTATAAATCTTTAATGGTCACGTGTCTCTCGATGTAGGCACTAAATTGATGGACAAAATATTCAGCTGTTTCTTCAAAATTCCTCAAAGAATGAGTGGGCAATTGATAGTACCACTCTAATGCCATTCCTCCTAAACTTTTCGGGAACATTTTTAGTAATAGCAAGTCATCATGTGATATATCATGACATGCTATCCTAAACATGCGAAGATGCTCTATGGGATCTTCAGTTCCTTTATATATAGGCAGGACGGGCATGGGAAAGTGCTTAGGGTATGGCTGTGCTACAACTATGGGATCCAAAGGCTGACTACACATCTCTCGATAATTATACGAGGGACGGTAGGGATCTATCTGGTCCATGCGGGAAGCTAACTGTTTCACCATGGCTTCCAGATTATTGGTTTGCCCACCATATTGGTTCGGTAGGGCATTAATATGGGATTTGTGAGCATATGATGGAGGGACATGAAGATTAGATGCTATATTGCTATTGTGTAAATTGTTGGTAGGAAGGGTGTTATGAAGAAGTTTTGAAGTTGTATTATGTTGTATCCCAGATTGTTGAAAATTGGTGTTTGGCTTCATTTTAGGTTTTTGTCGATTTGAAGCATATTGATCAATAGTTTGGCGAAATAAAGCAGTGAATGAAGGTCTCTTTTGTGTGGGAATGATTTTAGGCTCAATAACAGGTTCCTTAGGGGGTTGGGTAACCTGTTGTTTTTGCATGTTCTGAATCATAGTGACCATATCTATATTGGATGGTCCAGCTTTATCACTTTCTTGATCAACAAAGGACAAAGGATTAGTGTGCATGTTAAATCCTTCTTCTAGGGTTGCTTGAGTTTCACTAATTTGTCCCCTATCAAGACGAACTGCCATATTAAGAGCACCAATATTATTATTGAAGAATTTCCAGAAATGATCTATGTTATCAAAAGTAACAGTTTCGTCTGGAGCCATTCTAGGGGATGAGGATCCTTCCTCTTTAACATTTTCTTCTTGTTCATTTTCTACAACCAACTCATCTTCTGGTTGTTCTAGAGTTCCTCCTTCTGGAATTGGATCCTCAGGAAGGACATTTGATTTTTTTGTTTTCTTTCCTAACCAATCTTCTTCTTCTTCTTCTTCAGTTTGTTTACCATTCCTAAGTCTAGTCATTGTGCTTAAACTTAGATTTCAAGCAAATATATATAAATTATATATATATATATATATATATATATATGCAACAAGCTTAAGAGGTATATATTTTAATTATATACCTACTATAGTATTTAAAATAAAATGTTTTGGTTTTGTTATGTTTTTGGTTTTTCTTGTTTTTTTGTTTTTATAACAATATTATAAAGATAACAAACAACACACTAAATGCAAGAAATAATAATAATGAAAGCAATGATCTAGTTTTCTATAAACAATTTATAAATATCATTAATGGGCTCAAGTTCTTCAGGAGTCATGAAATGTTCTTCTTCAAATTGAAAATTTTCTTTCAAGAATTTGACAAAAAGTGCTATAGTGATATTATCTGTCTCAGACTCTGGTTGGTAGAAATAAAGTTCGTGGCAATACTCTCGATATAACACAGCTCTAGGAACTCTATCCTCCACATTTTCCTATCTGTAAGAATGACCTCTTGGTCTTCTACACGACCTAGGAATTGGTGTATAACAGTTGCATTCTCGAGGTATTCCTCGAAGGTGAACAATTCTGAAGACACAAGAGCTCTCCTATAAGCTAACCACCTATGGCAAGCTCTCTCGAAGTTCATGATAAAAAATGAGTTGATGAGGATCCAAGATTCTATCTAGGGCAAACCTCTTGATTTGTTTAAGTTGTATTGATCTAGATGAAATGATACCTAGTCTCCTATCAAGTTCGTCCCACAAAAGTTGGTTTCTATTTGTTTCAGGCACACTAAGCACATAATTAATTTCTATGGTTGCTAATTGGTTTTCAACATTTATAGTGACAGCTAGTCTTTTCTTAGGAGCTACCATCTAAACATGATATGCAACTTAGTAGTTTTCTAATGATTTTAAATGCATCTATGTTTTTTTTTTTTCAAAAGGTTTTAGTTTCACGTCGGGTTCACCAAAATGTATCGTTCCAAATTTTTTGCACCCTTACCTTCAGGCTAAAGGATCCGTGCCCGGAAGGGGGATGCGAGAAGGATGGGACGGTACCTCGGACTGAGAGGCCCTTTGAAGGTCCCGCCTCTCGAGGGAGGGGTATTAAGGTGATTTTTCGACGGATGGTGGGGTTCACCAGGAAACGTTTAGTGGCAGTCTCCACGCCTAGGTTGGGAATGTGTTTGATGTGTTCAATTTTACATTTAATCATTCAAATCCTAGGTTTGGCCAAATGAATCTAAACTATTCTACATGAAATGCAGGTTTAAATGAATACATAAACAAAATTAAACAGAGAATACAAGAAATATACTATATTAGAAAAAAGTCATACCTGATCCGGATGTCTGATGGAGGTTCTAATTTTTGAAGCAGTCAAGATCGCCTCTGATCTGACAGGATCATCTGAAATCAGACAGGATCATCTGAGATCTGATGAATTCATCAAACAAATTCGTCAGAGACCTACAATCAGAGAAATAGACACAGAACACAGAAAATGCAGCAATACTAACAGAGGAAAATGGTGTAATATGACAATATAGATACTAAAACGATAATTACGAATAGAAATTCAAGTAAATTATAGTATTCTAATGACAAATTATGATCTTATCATGCACTTAAGCTATATGGGTGAACTCCAAAATGCAGAATAGCAAAAAATAACAATAAACTGATCTAAATGCAGAATGAAACAGCAGACAAAAAGAGAAAAGTGCAAACTCTGGGCACTAATTGCCCCCAATGTTGACTACAGTCGAAATCGTCTGTAGAGTGCGAAATCATCTCGAATTGGGGCATGATCATCCGAGATTGTACAAGATCATCTGTGATGATCTGAGCTTGCTCCGGCTGAAGAATAACAGAGTTCCTGCAAGAAAACTTAGAAAGGCACAAAATGCAAATAAGAATTCAGGGTATTCTAACGCACGTAAAGATCAAACTATAGGGAAATTCAGCCAGGGGTAGGTCAAGGAGGGTCCTAAGGTTTAAATAGGCTTAGGAGGGAGGTTAGGAGGTTGGGGATCATCCCAATTTGGGAGATCTCCAACGGGGAGACTCTAACGGTGCAGACGCGTCTCTGCCCGAGTTAGAGAAGTTGTTGGAACAGAAGCTAATTTTGAAAAATCAGTTTTGGGACGAAATCGTCTGGACGTTCTGCTCCAGATGAATTCGTTCGATCTGAGGCGATATCATCTGATCGGTGACGATATCGTCCAATGGTCACAACAAATCCTAAAAATGGCACGGAAAATAAGGAAAGCGGTTTAACAGGCGGTTCGGGGTTAAAATTTGAATTTGAATTATTACTAAAGTAATTTTAATTATTTGCTAAGGTTTACTGCGCCAATTTTAGGGTGCTACATGTGTAACAAATCTTATCACAATCTTATCTTGAGATGTGGTTCAAATCTTATCACAATATTATCTTGAGATGTGTGACAAGTGGCATCTATCAAATATTAAAAAGTGATTGGTTACTTTTTAATATTTGTTAGAAAAGGGGAAATAACTTTTTCCCACAAATTAAATATTCCTAGCACCCTTATTTTATTTATTAATTGGGTGAGAATATTTTTACATAAAATAGAATTATTTTCTAATTCAAATATTATTCTTTAGACTTTATATTTTAGTCTAAGAATAATTTACACAATGTTGCATTACATATTCCAACATGTTTTGATAATTGTTAATTCCTTATATTTTGAGAACAAAAGGAGAGTTATTGAGCATTATTTTTAGATTCCATTTTGCACATATTTTTGAGAAGAAATTTAATGTTGATGGTTTGAAAGAGAAATCTACTAACTAGTTTTGAAGTGGTACTTTGAAAATAAAATTCTTTTGAGATAGGTTTCTGAGGGCACATCTTTATCAAATCAAGTTAAGAGGTATGGTGATTGTTGGATATTTTGAGTAGTTGAGTTGTCATTGATGTCAAGAGTGAGTGGTCATTGATGTCAAAAGTCAGTTTCAATGAGTAGTGCAAGAAGAAGTAGTTCCAAAATCAGTGCAAAAGGAAAGTCCATGTCCAGTTGGTCAGATCTAGTTCCAGGTGGTCATATGAGGTTCAAAGAGCAATGAAGAGGCCCAAGAAAAATAATATTATAATATTAAAATGGGAGATTTAAATTAATTATAAATTAATTTAAATAATTTCATTATAAATTAATTTAATTAACTTCTAAAGTTATTAAGTTAATTATAGATTAATTATAATTTAATTATAAAATTAATTTATGTTAATTAAAATAATCCTAAAGTTAGGATTATAAAGTTTATTTTATAATTCGAATTCAAAAATTTGAATTATCCGCCAATGTTTTCAATGCTTGGTCTATGCATATAAAAGGGGGTAAGACTTTGTCTAAACTCTATCCATGTAATTCACGTGTTATGCTCTCGACTATCGTGCGCAAGGCAAGAATATATTTCACGTTTCAAAGGTTTTTTGTGGTAGAGGATAAGACAAAGAGGAGCAGAGCTCCTTCTTCATTGCACAACACTGTATAGCACAACTAGCAATTAAGGGAGATGCTAATTTTTGCAGGCTCGTGGTGCAAGGTTTGAAACTTGTCGGCTTCAATTTTTGCAAAGCAAAAGTGTTTGTTTTTGTGCACTGCACCATCAAGGAAGGCACAAAGAGAAGGTGTTAGCTTTCCTCTTTGTGGGAAGGCATGTAGCCCATGTGGTGGGCTAGTGCCTTGCTAAGGCGCTTGGCTGGGAGAGGTTCCGTGTTTGAAACCCGTTGAGATCCTTTTGCATAGTAAGAGGTATGCGCTCATGATTTTCCAAAGTTAATTGCTATTTTCGAATTTATACAAATAAATATTTTTGAGGGTTATAAAGTTTATTTTTAAATTTGATTATTGAGTATTTGAGGGAGATAAAAGGATAGGAAGCATTATTTTTGAGGGTTTGATTTTTGGAGGTTGTTAATTAAAGATTGGAGATTATAAGGAGTAATTGAGTAATTAATTTTTGTATACTTTGATGATTGCTAATTTCAAAGGAGTAATAAGGTGTATTTGAGTTTTATTATTTTTGTGATTAAAAAATATTTCTGAGAGAGAGTTAGTGTGATATTTTGTCATCTAACCATTGAAATTGGCAAAGAAGAAAATTGTGTTTAAGACAGGTTTTTAAGGGCACTTCTACATCAAACAAAAATGTATGGGAACATCTTCCTATAGAGTGATTGTTGGATGTTGTGAATGCTAAGCTGGAGTGAAAAGGGTTGTTTGATAAGCATTGTTGAGTTTGGTTTTTCTAGAATGAAAGTTGATTCTAGAAACCTTGTTTGATAAGCATTATTGGAAATATTGAGGAAAGCTTTCATATGCTTGAAATATGGTTTGTGCGAAGATCATGAATATCATTGTTATGTGAAGTTGTAAACTATCTTGAACTAGGGTATTTGAAAGAACATGAGTATCATTTTTATGTGAAGTTGTGAACTATCTTGAACTAGGATTTATGAAAGAACATGAGTATCATTGTTATGTGAGATTGGTTGGAAATAATTGAGTGAGTATTCATATGCTTGGACTAGGGCTTGTGAGAAAATATTATTTCATTAAGTGATTGATTGAGTGGAGTTGGTTGAGTCGATTCAATTTGATGTGTTGAAGTGGTATTTCAAGTTCTGTGAAACAAATTGTTCCATATTCTAAATTGATTTGAGAAAGAGGTTGAGTGTTTGTGAGTGTGAAACATATTGAGTCTCTAACAATTATCTAAATGTCTTTGTGATAAAAAGAGATATTGAAAGTATTTGAGAATTTTTGTGAATGTGAAGCATATTGAGTCTCTAACAATTATCTATATGTTTCTATGAGATTGAAAAAGTTCTAGTGAGGACTTGTTGAGCAGATTTGAGGTAAGTCTTAGAGAAGACTTGTGGATAGATTGGTGTGAGCTTTTGTGGAAGCTTAAAATATATATTTGAGGACAAATATTGTTGAGTAGATTGGACAAGTTCTAGTGAGGACTTGTTGATCATATTTGATACAAGTCTTGGTGAAGACTTGTTGAGTAGATTGGACAAGTTCTAGTGAAAACTTGTTGAGCATATTTGAGGTAAGTCTCTGAGAGGACTTGTGGATATTAGCGTGAGATTTTATGGAAGCTTACAAGGCTGATTTGAGATAAGTATTTGATAAGACTTGAGAGCATAGTTTATTGATTTGTTCAAACCTTGGATTAAGGTTTAGGACAGATCTAGCAAAGTTGATTTGTGATTGATTCAAGCTTTGTGTTAAGGCTTGAGGATAGATTTGAGGATAGAGTTTGGTATAAATTTGAAGATAGGTTTATGTCAGACCAAAAATAGATATTGAAGTAGATTTTTGTTAAACTGAAGGACTGTGTTTAGTGCAAATTTGAGGAAAAAGATTGATTATTTTTGTGCTAGACTGAAGGACTATGTTTAGTGCAAATTTGAGGATAAATATTGAGTAGATTTATGCTAGACCGAAGGACTGTGTTTAGTATAGATTTAAGATAGAGCTAAGTGTAAGCTTTGGAGGTGATAGAGTATAGAGAACAACAATCTCCAGTGGATAGAGATTCATTAGCCAAGACAAAGAGGATAGGTCTTCTAAGTGAGGATAGGAGTCTTCAGTGGATAGAGATCCATTAGCTAGTGTAGTGGAGGTAGCAGTTCTTCTAGAATATCACCAAATAGAATAGAGAAGAAAGGAGTTCTCATGTGGATAGAGATCCATGAACTTGATTAGGGGATTGGTGTCTCCTTTGTACAAAGGTCCATAAATATTGTAATAGGGAAATGATTCCCAAGAGATTTATTGAGAAAATATTAGTGAAATATTTTCTCCTTGGAGTAGCCCACATTGGGTGAACCACATTAAATTGGTGTCTCTATTGTGTGTGATGATTTGTGCATTACTTTAATTTTTTTTTTTTTGTGGAAAACATCCCAAAAGGGATGCCACTTTCGGGTAAGACCCAAGGAGGCAGGGGTATCCATTCCACCAAAAATGCCCAGGACTCGGACCTGGCCTACCACCTTTGACATACTCAAGGAGCAAACAAACACACAAAACCATTTAAAAAATAAAAATAAATAAATAACACTAAAAATAATAAAATAAAATAAAAAACATGCTCCTTGAGTGTGTCAAAAACAAAAGCACAACCAAACACACACACAATAAGATAAAAAAACCACAACACGAACCACATAGAAAAAACACAAGAACAACATAACAAAACACAAACATGACAAAAACAACAGAACACTACAAAGACATAACCAAAAAAAAAACCTGAAAAATAAACACAACCAAACCCTAAAAAATAAAAATAAAATAAATAAAAATAAAAATAAAAAACAACCAACAATAGACAATAAACAAAAAAAACAAAGAAAACACTTACACATAAAAACACGAATTAACACAAACAAACAAAAACACAAGAACAAGAACGACAAAAACACAAGAACAAAAACAAAAAACATAAAACAACAAAAACACAAGAACAACAAAAAACAACACAAAGAACACAAAAACAAAACAAAACAAAAGAACACACACACCTTAAAAAACTAAACAAAAAAAAAAAAAAAAATTGAACATAACAATGACCTTTCTAGACCAGAAGACTATTAAGGCAAGAATCAACAGAGGAAACAAAAGAAATAAAAGAATGAGCTAGGGAACTAAAATAACCTGATCGAATAAAAGAGAAGCAAAAATAAAGCAAGAAGAAACTAGGTACCATTAGAACTGGAGCCATCCAAATAAATGATAGAAAGAAGAGCTTCCCTTATTTGTGAAGCCCACCATCTAGGAGGGTGGCCATAACAAGTAAGATCACCTTTGTCCAAAGCCCAATTAGCTAAAGCATCAACACTCTTGTTTTGATCTCTGACCACATGATTGTAATCAACTTTCAAAAATCCCATCTGGATTAATTGAATCTTCTCAATAATTCTCTTTATTCTCCAATCAACCTTATGATTCTTAGAAGGAGTCTTCAAAATATTAATCATGAGTTGAGAGTCGGACTCAACTAACACCTTTTCCCATCCAACCTTAGTAGCCTCTTGAAGGCCTCTGAGGATACCATACCCCTCAGCAAGGTTATTGGAAAGAATACCCAAATTCTCAGCAAAAGTAAAAACCAGGGAGCCATCTGAAAGTCTACCAATTCCCCCTGCACTGGCTTTTCTAGGGTTCCCTCTAGAGGCTCCATCAGTATTGACTTTTCCAAAATCCTTAGGAGGAGGTTGCCAATTTCTTGTCCTATCCATCTTACAAATACTCACATTCCCTTTAAGTTGGTTGCCCTTAGAAGATTTAATCTTCAATCTTTGCATCACTTGATCCCATATTTGGTGGGAGTTTTGGGGGTGATTAAGGAGTTGATGGATCGATTCAACTAAGTTGGCTATGGTCTTTTGCCAAATATAGTGAATATCCTTCCTATCTTGATTAAAAATTTGGTTGTTCCTTTCATTCCAGATATTCCAAAGAAGAATGGTAGAACCCATCCAAACTAACTGCCTAATAAAATGATCAACACCCTCTTGATTAGGCCAATCCCTCCAAAGTTGTTCAAAAGTAAAAAAATTGGACCAATGTAAGCCAAGTAAAGTGGCCATTCTCCTCCATAGCTCAGAGGCTAAAGTACACTCAATAAAAATATGGCTGAGAGTTTCTACATTTTCTTCACACATTTCACATCTAAAAGGGCCATGAAAACCACGCTTCATAAGTTGCTCACCCGTAAGCACCCTATGATGCAATAAAAGCCAAGTAAAGAACCTCACCTTAGGCCAAAGATTTTGAGCCCACAACTGAGAAAAGATGTCAGAAGATTGGTTGGGATTATTATGGCATAAGGTCAAATAACCTTGAGCAACTGAATACTCACCCTTAGTAGTGTTGTTCCATCCAAAACAATATTTTTCATGGGACCAAGAGAGAGATCTCATATGAAGGATGCCTTGGATATCTTGTCTTTGCCTTTCTGGGATTTGAATAGGCCAGTCCTCAATAGGGATCCAATATCTACCAACCTTTGAATTACCAGTATGGTACCGATAGTAATTAGCCACCTTTATCCAGTTAGCTCGGTGAAGCTCCTCCATCCAAGGTCTCCAATCGGGAAACTGAGTTATCAAAGGCTTGTGACCATCCCAAGAATCTGTCCAAAAATTTTCCTGTTGACCATTATGAATGATCCAAAATAAATTTTTCTTTATCAAATCCTCACCAGTCTTAAGAACTGCTAAAATGGGAGAACCTTTGGTAGGAAGTTGATAGCGAACAAGGTCTTCAGGACTTTTGTTCTCAGCATATTTAGCATGAAGATTATTGGCCCAAAGAGCATTGGGGTTATGCAACATCCTCCAATATAATTTAGCAGCTAAAGCTTTGTTGTTATTAATAGAAGACCAAAATCCTAACCCCCCTTCATTCTTAGGAAGACATAAAGTGTCCCATTTCACCAAGGCCCATTTTCTTTTCTCCTTAGTACCACTCCAAAGGAAACGATGATTGATTTGATCCAGTTCTCGAAGAACAACCTTTGGGATATTCAACACAGAAGATACATAAATAGGAATAGCTTGAAGGACTGATTTTACCAAGGTGATTCTACCCCTAGAAGAAAGCCACCTGTTGGTCCACTTTCCAATTTTCTTCTTAACTTTGTCCAACAACCAATTCCAATATTTATTTTTTTGCCTTTGAATATTGATGGGAATACCTAAGTAAGTGATCGGAAGGGAGGTCTTCTTATATCTTAATTTATCCAAGACCATGGATTCCTGTCTGGCAGAGCAGTGAAAGAAAATAACTTTAGATTTGTCTTCATTGATCAATTGCCCAGTAGCCTTAGAAAAATAGCTAATGATTTGCTTAATATTAGAAGCTTCCTTAACTGTAGCTTTACCTAAAAGAGTAGAGTCATCCACAAATTGAAGATGAGAGATAGGTCTAGCTCCATGAGCAATGGTAATTCCCTCAAGGGTTTTGTTTTCCCTCTTTTTGGTTATAGTCCTACCCAAGCATTCAACAAGAATGATGAATAAATAAGGGGATAGCGGGTCACCTTGCCTAATACCTCTGGAAGCTGGGAACGACTGAGAAGGCCTGCCATTAATAAGAACTAAGTAGGAAACTGAAGAGATACATCCCATAATCCAATCCATCCAATCCTTAGAGAAACCAAATTGCCTCAAAACTTTGATAAGGAAGTGCCAATCCACTCTGTCATAAGCTTTGGATAAGTCTAATCGAATGAACATGGAAGGAGATTTTTGCATATCCATGGAATGGATGGCTTCCTGAGCAAGAACTATCTCATCTACTATTTGACGCCCTTCCACATAACCCCCTTGCTCGGGGGAAATAATCTTATGCAAAAGAGGCTTCAACCTTTCCGCCATGATCTTAGTAATGATTTTGAGAAGAACATTACATAAAGCAATAGGTCTAAAAGCTGAGATATGATCAACCTCTTGAGCTTTTGGAACAAGAGTAATATAAGTTTTATTGATAACCTTCAAAATTTCTTTGGCTTTCCTGGCTTCTTCCACCACCTCTAATAAATCAGCATGAAGGATATCCCAGAACTCTTGGTAGAACTCAATGGGAAAACCATCGAGACCTGGGGTTTTCCCTTTTTGCATTTTGAAAACTACCTGTTGAAGCTCATTGATAGTAATAGGAGCAATCAAAATAGAGTTCTCCTCAGAAGTAATAAGAGAAGGGATTGCTTGAAGAATATTTTGTTGAGAAGCTGAGTCAAGAGGAGTAGCAGCAAAAATATTGGAAAAGTAATCAACAACAATAGAGTTCATGCCATCCCATGTATAGACAACATCTCCAGAATCTGATTTTAGAGAAGAAATAAAGTTGTGAGATCTTCGAGCTAGAAGATATTTGTGGAAGAAATTTGTGTTTCGATCTCCTTCTTTGAGCCATTGAATTCTAGATTTTTGCTTCCATAAGATTTCTTCTCTTTTTTCCCATTCCTCTAACTGAGTTGTGAGTTTAATTTCATCTGCACTTCTATTCTCTGTGAGGCCATCTAAACGGATTTTCTTATTCAAATTTTCAAGATGAGCAATAACTTCATGTTTTTTTTATGAACATCCCCAAACACTTTCCAGTTCCAAGTCTTGATTTTGGATTTAATATATTGCAGTATTTTGGCAAAACAGAACATCTTAGTCCCATGCCTAGGCTTACCTTCCTTCCACCATTGTTGCACACGAGGTCTAAAGGAACTATCTCTGAGCCACATTAATTGAAAATGAAAAGGAGAGAAACTCACATTGGTTTTCCACATTTCCACCATGACTGGCCAATGATCCGAACCAACATTGTTAAGAGTCTTCACTTTAGGAATGTGACCATGGATTAAGAAATTTTTAGATAGCAAAAACCTATCCAATCTCTCCATTATACAAGCTAAGCCTTGCCTTCTATTAGACCAAGTCATAAGGCCATTATCTGGTTGGATGTCCACAAGATGGAGGTTTGCAATATATTCGCTCATGAGGTCAGTGCTTTTGTCCAAATTTCTATTTCCCCCCATTTTCTCATCTAGAGAGAGGATGGTATTGAAATCTCCTCCGATCAAGATCCAAGCTTCAGGAAAATGAGAGATAATATGAGTTATATCCTTCCACTGTCTTCTTTTTTCTTCCAAAGTAGTTGGAGCATAAACATTAATGCACAACATAATTTGGTTGGAATGTCTACTTTGAATAGCTATAGCCAACAAACCCCAACTGCCAACCATATGGTGAATAACTACCTCTTTTGGGTCCCAAAGACAAGCAATGCCCCTAGAAGTCCCCTGGGAACTGAGGGAAACCACTTTTCCAGCTGGCCAAATTTTACTGGCAATTGAGTCCATATCCTCCATTGACATCTTCGTTTCTTGAAGGAAAACAAGATGTGGATGATTTATCTGAATCATTCTTCTAATTTCATTTTGTTTTGAAAGACTCCCTTTGAGTCCTCTAATATTCCAAGTGATGATCTTCATTAACACCAGGGCTAAAAAAGTTGGGAAGGGCATTAATCTTACCTTCCTCTACAAGCTTTTCACCTTCTTTTACCATATGATATTGATTGGTCTTGCGACCTGCTTTTTTATTAGAATCCATCTTCAATTTTTTTCCCTATTTCTTGACTTACTCCAATTGAATCTGAGATGGCTTCTAACCTTGAAGAATGCTCGTACACAACCAAAATTTTACTAGAGGGTTCAACAGAGTCTATATTGGGACCTGTATTATTTGAAGTTTTGACATTTAAAAGATTGTTTTTCTTGTGTAAATTTTCTCCCTTTTTTTCTGTTGAAAACCTTTGATTTGTTGGTTTGTCTCTGAGTTCTTCCCTTCATATTTAAATTGTGTTTCTAAGATTTTTGTTTCCATTATTTCCTCTTCCTCACTTGGGACATCATTTGTGGAAAGGATTTCAAACATATTAGTAGAGGACTTTGATTGATCCTTCATAACTGGTTTTTTCTGAGTGTTCTTCTTCTTAGGCATTTGGAAACCTGTTGAGTTTATATCTTCTTTCTTTTGATCTGGAATTTTATTTGGGCAAGCACTAGCCAAATGACCATATTCATGGCAAATTCTACAATGAAAAGGAATGTTCTCATAGTCCACTACTTGCTCCCAAGTGTCTTCCCCAAATTGTAAAGTGATATTTTTAGGTAGGGGTTTGTCAAAATCCATTAAAACACAAATCCGAGCATAAATAATATGTTCAAAATTTTGAGTACAATCAACAGTCATCATAAAAGTTCCTAAAGAGTTTCCAATTGAAGAAAAAATAGTAGGATTCCAAAATTCAATAGGGAGGCCAAAGAGTCTAACCCACACGGGAGCTATAGAAGGCATCTCTTCTTCGACTTTAAATTTAGTATGCCAGGGCTTCATGAAAAGCCCTGCCCTTCCAAAAAACCAAGGACCCCCTTGAAAAGTTTTCTCTCTATCTTCATTATTAGCAAATAAAACAAGAAAATAACCATTTGGATAAATAGAGATTTGTAACTCACCTTTAGTTTTCCAGATTTTTGCAGCCCAGACTTTGAAAGTAGATAGGCTTGGACGAAAACCCACGAACCGACAAATTAGTCCTCTTTTTTCCAAATCTTCAATGCCAGACTGAATGTTACCCATATCAAGTTTAACAATAGGAGTTCCATCAACTGCTTTAAGACATCCTGACTCTATTTTCCTGGGATCAATATTAGGCATTCTTAGAGGTTTATGAGAAGCCCTAAGATTAATATTAGCATTGGGCTGAGGCTGTCCACCATGGAGGGCATCCCTAAAATTCATTTTTGGGGCTGAGTCTTCAAAATTCTTACCCTTGATAGGGGTTTTCACAGTAGAATTATTTTGTGGGTGCACCTTAGCACCAGATTCACTTGAGATCTGAGCCATTTTTTGATCAACTGCTTGAAACTTGTTTCGTGATCTCTTTAATCCTTGCCCTAGACGTCGTGGAAAGGTATGGTTTTCACTTTTCTTTTGTGCAGCAAATTGGAAGTCGTTGTCACTCAAGTTCACAGCATGATCTATTGAAAGATAAATTTCTAACCCATATTGGATCCCTTGCAACATATCCTGCTAAAATATTGAGTATAAACCACAAAAATATTGGCTTCTAGGGCCCGAAGGCCCTAAAAACCAATCTCTGCAGCTGCTTGCACTCAACCCAGATGAAACCCTCGCACAACCGCTTGCCAAAAATCTCGTTCACACATATGGATGCGCTAGGGTCTGTGTTGCTCCAAATGATCTAAAAATTGGTGGAGATGTTCTAGGGTTTTCCAGGCATCTACCCTCAAAATTTCAGCTCAATCCGAGTCCGGATGAGTGAGATATGATCGAAACAAGTTCGACAGTTTGGGCAGTCCTGCAAAAAACGTCATGCATTCCTCAGAAAGTATATTTCATACTACCATATCTTCTTACCCTTAGATTTTTCAATCTGTGCATTACTTTGGTTATTTTTATTGATATTGCCATTGATTATATTGGATAATATTATTTGGGAAAGAAAAGTAAAAAGTGGTCTTATACTATTCACCCCCCCTCTCAGTATAAGCTTGTGTTCTTCAATTGGTATCAGAGTTGGTTCCTTCGAAAAAGGTTTAACAACTTGAAGGAATATCTTACAAGAACACAAATGGCAAAGAAAGGCAAAAGTAGAACCATGAGACACAAGAAGAAAAGAACACACATGGTCATGAAAGAAAAGGAAGATGAATTTAATGTTGTTGTTTTGGGAGGAGAAATGGAAATAGATTCAAGAGATGAATCAAGTAGTGGAGAAAATGCCAGATTGATAAATTTTTGTACCAGATGTAGGAAGACAGGTCACCATGTAGCTTATTGTCCACAAGAAGGTGAAGAATATTTTGTTTGTGGTCAACTTGATCATGATGCAGGTTATTGCAATGGGTTTAGTAGCGGTGAAGATGAAGATGATACTTTCAGAATTGAAGTCCTAGAGGATGGTTCAGAAAAAGATAACAGGGATAATCAAAATAGGTATGAAGAAGAAACTCTACTTTGGACAATAGAAGAAATTGAAGACCAAAGAAAAGAGAAAATTTTAGAAAAATAAAAGGAGGAAGCCACACTTAAGGAACTTGTTGAGTTGAAAAGAGAGAACTTAGAATTAAAGGCTCAAATACAAGAGGATGAGAAATGTAAGACAAAGCTTCTACAAGATCTCTCTGACTTGAAAGATAAGGTTGAAAAGGCAAGGAGAGTTGAAAAAGGTATGGTTGAACAGTCAAAGGTAAAAGAGCTAGAATGTGAAAGACTTATTGTTGATCTTGAAGAATTAAAAAGGGAGAACTCGAGATTAAGGGTTCAAGCTCAAGAAGATGAGAAAGCAAAAGCAAAGTTTCTACAAGAGCTCACTAACTTCAAAATTAAGGTTGAAGAAGCAAGGAAAATTGAAGAAGGTATGGCTAAAAAATTAAAGATAAAATATCTAGAGTGTGAAAAATTAGAACATAAGATAGTTTCACTAAGGATGGAAGTGAAAGACTCTAAGGACAAGCTACACAAGGTTGAGAAAAATTCAAAATCCTTGGACAGGATTATCAATGCACAAAGATCATCAGTCACCAAAACAGGACTTAGTTTTGAAGAAGAACAAGGGAAACAGGAAGCAAAAAAAGGAGAGTCAAGCTCAAGCACCAAAGAAGAAGAAGCTTCAAAAGAAGAGAGTGAAAGAAAGAGTGAGACTTCTAAGGATAAGTTGGACAATAGAAAGTTCAACAAGGAAAGGAACAATGCACAAATGAGAAACAGATGGAACAGGAAACAACATAGGGAAGAAGAGACTAAGAGACCAATGGGGTCAAGGCAAGGTTTCTTCAATGGACGATGCTTCTCATGTCATAGGTTTGGGCACAAGGCTTCACAATGCAGGACACATGAAAGACAGGAATATGGAAATTTCAGAAACAGGTAGCTTTTTCATGGGTATTGCTACTCATGTAATCAGTTTGGTCACAAGGCAATGAATTGCAGGGTTCATGACAGGAATAGATATGGCTTCACCAGGAGAAATCCCAAGACATTTGCACCTCCAAGGAATAACAATATTAAGTGTTACAAGTGCAATAATGATGGACATACAACAAAGTGGTGTAGAGCAAAAATTCCAGAGACAAGCAAGAACAGGAAATAGTTCAGAGGAATCAGAAGGATCAGATGAGAAGGAAAAGTGGACAAAGGTAAAGATCGATGCATGCTGGGAGTAGAAATACTCCCACCCTAGAATTAACCACCTCAAGAGGAGGTGGGGGAGGGGCTAAGCTAAGAGACTCATTCTTAGCCACGAGCCCCAAAGGTGACCCTTTGCCATTGATGTCAAAGGGGGAGGAAGAAGAAGGGGAGAGATTTGATTTAAGGAGAGAGCATTGAGTTAGGGGGAGCAGTTTTCCAGGGGGAGTAGAACAAAAAAGGTTAAGGAAATGGTAAAAGGTAATTGGGTTGCCATCAATGACAAAGGGGGAGATTGTTGGACATTTTGAGTAATTGAGTTGTCATTGATGTCAAGAGTGAGTGGTCATTGATGTCAAAAGTCAGTTTCAGTGAGCAGTGCAAGAAGAAGCGGTTCCAAAATCAGTGCAAAAGGAAAGTCCATGTCCAGTTGGTTAGATCCGATTCCAGGTGGTCAGATGAGGTTCAAAGAGCAATGAAGAGGCCCAAGAAAAATAATATTATAATATTTTATTATAATATTAAATGGGAGATTTAAATTAATTATAAATTAATTTAAATAATTTCATTATAAATTAATTTAATTAACTTCTAAAGTTATTAAGTTAATTATAGATTAATTATAATTTAATTATAAAATTAATTTATGTTAATTAAAATAATCCTAAAGTTAGGATTATAAAGTTTATTTTATAATTCGAATTCAAAAATTTGAATTATCCGTCGATATTTTCAAAGCTTGGTCTATGCATATAAAAGGGGGCAAGACTTTGTCTAAACTCCATCCATGTAATTTGCATGTGCTATGCTCTCGACTATCGTGCGCAAGGGAAGAGAATATTTCATGTTTCAAAGGTTTTCGGTGGTAGAGGATAATACAAAGAGGAGCGGAGCTCCTTCTTCATCGCACAACACTGTGTAGCGCAACTGGCAATCGAGGGAGGTGCTAAGTTTGGCAGGCTCGTGGTGCAAGGTTCGAAACCCGCTGGCTTCATTTTTGCAAAGTGGAAGTGTTTGTTTTTGTGTGCTACACCATCGAGGAAGGCACAAAGGGAAGGTGTTAGCTTTCCTCTTTGTGGGAAGGCACGTAGCCCACATGGTGGGCTAGCACCTTGCTAAGGCGCTCGGCTAGGAGAGGTTCCATGTTCGAAACCCGTCGAGGCCCTTTTGCATAGTAAGAGGTATGCGCTCATGATTTTCCAAGGTTAATTGCTATTTTTGGATTTTCTAAAGGTTGAATAAAAATAAATATTTTTGAGGGTTATAAATTTTATTTTTAAATTTGATTATTGAGTATTTGAGGGAGATAAAAGGATAGGAAGCATTATTTTTGAGGGTTTGATTTTTGGAGGTTGTTAATTAAATATTGGAGATTATAAGGAGTAATTGAGTAATTAATTTTTGTATGCTTTGATGATTGCTAATTTCAAAGGAGTAATAAGGTGTATTTGAGTTTGATTATTTTTGTGATTGAGAAATATTTTTGAGAGAGAGTTAGTGTGATATTTTGTCATCTAACCATTGAAATTGGCAAAGAAGAAAATTGTGTTTAAGACAGGTTTTTAAGGGCACTTCTACATCAAACAAAAAGGTATGGGCACATCTTCCTATAGAGTGATTGTTGGATGTTGTGAATGCTAAGTTGGAGTGAAAAGGGTTGTTTGATAAGCATTGTTGAGTTTGATTTTTCTGGAATGAAAGTTGATTCTAGAAACCTTGTTTGATAAGCATTGTTGGAAATATTGAATAAATATTTCATATGCTTGAACTAGGGTTTGTGCAAATATCATGAGTATCATTGTTATGTGAAGTTGGGAACTATATGGAACTAGGGTTTGTGAAAGAACATGAGTATCATTGTTATGTGAAGTTGTGAAGTATCTTGAACTAGGATTTGTGAAAGAACTTGAGTATCATTATTATGTGAGATTGGTTGGAAATAATTGAGTGAGTGTTCATATGCTTGGACTAGGGTTTGTAAGAAAGTATTATTTCATTGAGTGATTGATTGAGTGGAGTTGATTGAGCCTAGTCAAGTGGAAGTATTGAAGTGATAGTTCAAGTTCTATGAAACAAATTGTTCTATATTCTAAATTGATTTGAGAAAGAGATTGAAAGTGTTTGTGAGTGTGAAACATATTGAGTCTCTAACAATTCTCTATATGTTTCTATGATAAAAAGAGAGATTGAAAGTGATTGAGCATTGTTGTGAGTGTGAAGCATATTGAGTCTCTAACAATTCTCTATATATTTCTATGAGATTGAACAAGTTCTAGTGAGGACTTGTTGAGAAGATTTGAGGTAAGTCTTAGTGAAGACTTGTGGAAAAATTGGTGTAATATTTTATGGAAGCTTATAATATATATTTGAGGATAAATATTGTTGAACAGATTGGACAAGTTCTAGTGAGGACGTGTTGAGCATATTTGAGGTAAGTCTTGGTGAAGACTTGTTAAGAAGATTGGACAAGTTCTAGTGAGGACTTGTTGAGCAGATTTGAGGTAAGTCTTTGAGAGGACTTGTGGACATATTAGTGTGAGATTTTGTGGAAGCTTACAAGGCATATTTGAGACAAGTCTTTGAGAAGACTTGAGAGAAGAGTTGATTGATTTGTTCAAACCTTGGGTTAAGGTTTGGGGTAGATCTAGTAGAGTTGATTTGTGATTGAGTCAAGCTTTGTGTTAAGGCTTGAGGATAGATATTGAGGACAAATTTTGGTGCAAATTTGAGGATAGATTTATGCTAGACTAGAGACAGATATTGAAGTAGATTTGTGCTAGACCGAAGGACTATGTTTAGTGCAGATTTAAGATAGAGATTGAGCATATTTGTGCTAGATCGAAGGATTGTGTTTAGTGTAGATTAGAGGATAAATATTGAGAAGATTTGTGCTAGACCGAAGGACTATGTTTAGTACAAATTTGAGATAGAGCTAAGATAAGCTTTGGAGGTGATAGAGTATAGAGGATGACAGTCTCTAGTGGATAGAGATCCATTAGCCAGGGTAGTGAGGATAGGTCTTCTGAGTGAGGATAGGAGTCTTCAATAGATAGAGATCCATTAGCCAGTGTAGTGGAGGCAATATTTCTTCTAGAATATCACCATCCAAAGTAGAGGAGAAAGGAGTTCTCTTATGGATAGAGATCCATGAACTTGATTAGGGGATTGGTGTCTCCTTTGGATAGAGGTCCATAAACATTGTAATAGGGAAAGGATTCCCAAGAGATTTATTGAGAAAATATTAGTGAAATATTTTCTCCATGGAGTAGCCCACATTGGGTGAACCACGTTAAATTGGTGTCTCTATTGTGTGTGATGATTTGTGCATTGCTTTGGTTACTGCTATTGATATTGCCATTGATTATATTGGATAATACTATTTGGGAAAGAAAAGTAAAAAGTGGTCTTATATTGTTCACCCCCCTCTCAGTATAAGCTTGTGTTCTTCAATTGGTATCAGAGCTGGTTCCTTCAAAAAAGGTTTAACAACTTGAAGGAATATCTTACAAGAACACAAATGGCAAAGAAAGGCAAAAGTAGAACCATGAGACATAAGAAGAAAAGAACACACATGGTCATGAAAGAAAAGGAATATGAATTTAATATTGTTTTTTTGGGAGGAGAAATATAAATGGATTCAAGGAGTGAAGAAAATGCCAGATTGATAAAATTTTGTACGAGATGTAGGAAGACAAGTCACCATGCAGCTTATTATTCTCAGGAAGGTAAAGAATATTTGGTTGTGGTCAACTCAGTCATGATGCAGGTTATTGCAATGGGTTTAGTAGTGGTGAAGATGAAGATGATACTTTCAAATTGAAGTCCTAGAGGATGGTTCAAAAAAAAATAATAGGGATAGTCAAAACAAGTATGAAGAAGAAACTCTACTTTGGACAATAGAAGAAATTGAAGACCAAATAAAAGAGAAAAAATTAGAAAAAGAGGAATCCACACTTAAGGAACTTGTTGAGTTGAAAAGGGAGAACTTAGAATTAAAGGCTCAAATACAAGAGGATGAGAAATATAAGACAAATCTTCTACAAGATCTCTCTGACTTGAAATATAAGGTTGAAAAGGCAAGGAGAGTTGAAAAATGTATGGTTGAACAGTCAAAGGTAAAAGACCTAGAATATGAAAGACTTATTGTTGATCTTTAAGAATTAAAAATGGAGAACTCAGGATTAAGGGTTCAAGCTCAAGAAGATGAGAAATCAAAAGCAAAGTTTCTACAAGAGCTCACTAACTTCAAAATTAAGGTTGAAGAAGCAAGGAAAATTGAAGAAGGTATGGCTGAAAAATTAAAGATAAAATATCTAGAGTGTGAAAAATTAGAACATGAGATAGTTTCACTAAGGATGGAAGTGAAAGACTCTAAGGACAAGCTACACAAGGTTGAGAAAAAATCAAAATCTCTGGACAAGATTATCAATGCACAAATATCATCAGTCACCAAAATAGGACTTAGTTTTGAAGAAGAACAAGGGAAACAAGAAGCAAAAAAAGGAGAGTCAAGCTCAAGCACCAAAGAAGAAGAAGCTTCAAAAGAAGAGAGTATAAGAGAAAGTGAGACTTCTAAGGATAAGTTGAAAAATAGAAATATCAACAGGGAAAGGAACAATGCACAAATGAGAAACAGATGGAACAAGAAACAACACAGGGAAGAAGAGACTAAGAGACCAATGGGGTCAAGGCAAGGTTTCTTCAATGGATGATGCTTCTCATGTCACAAGTTTGGACACAAGGCTCCACAGTGTCGGACACATGAGAAGACAGGAATATAGGAACTTAGAAACATGTAACTTTTTCATGGGTATTGCTACTCATGTAATTAGTTTGGTCACAAGGCAATGAATTTTAGGGTTCATGACAAGAATAGATATGGCTTCACCAGGAGAAATCCCAAGATATTTTCACCTCCAAGGAATAACAATATTGTCTTACAAGTGCAATAATGATGGACATACAACAAAGTGGTGTAGAGCAAAAATTCCAGAGACAATCAAGAATAGGAATAGTCAAAGTAATCGAAAGGATGAAATGAGAAGGAAAGTAGACAAAGGTGGTGAGGGGGCTGAGCTGAGAGTCTTATTTTTTAGCCCTAAAGGAACCCTTTGCCATTGATGTCAAATGGGGAGAGTTTCAGTAAGGAGGAGAGAAATTCGTAAGGGGGAGCAGCTTCTTAGGGGGAGCAGATTTGGAATTCAATGGTTGTAAAATAAATTTTTAGAAAGGGTTGCCATCAATGACAAAGGGGGAGATTGTTGGAAATATTAAGTATTTTGGTTGTCATTGATGTCAAAGGCAGAATTATCTTCAAGGTTGAAATAATAAGGCACAAGGCAAAAATATGTTGATGAGAAAAATTGAAATGGTTATCAAGGCAATATACATCTCCAAGTTATTTTTACTAAGAAAAAGGTTATAATATTTAAATGAAAATTTAAATATTACAAAGGAGGCAAAAGTTTCAAAGACAGAATTATTTCCAATACACCAAGGTTTCAAAGGTTTCAAATATATTAACATTATAATATTTTAATATTATAATGCAAAGGTTTCAAAGTTAAAAGAAGCGCCAAAGGAAATAATATTCAAATTTATTTGAAGCACCGACGTCAATGCATGAAGGGGAAAGCATATTTAAAGGGGGCAAATTATTTCATTTGCCTAAGGTTGAGACCAAGCAAAAATCATGAGATCCGCTCGATCGTTCGATTCATTGAGGGCAGAGTAGAAGGAAAGGATAGGCGCATGATTTCTAAAGCAGATTCTAAAAGTCAAAAGGGGAAGCAACAAGTTTGAAGTCTCATCTAGGCGGCTAGCCCAGATGGTAGGGAGGCCCTACGCTAGATCACTGGCAGAGAGGAGGTCTCGAGTTCGAAGCATGACAGGGACAATTTTGCTAAAGTTTTGGTTGAGAAAGATATCGTGTCGTGTGGCAGTTGAAATAGGAGCATGTGCATTTTGGTTGTTGTGTGGGCAGCTAGCCCACGTGGTGTCCTAGCTTGCACTAGGATGCGGGCCAGCTAGAGGTGGCAGGTTCGGATTGTGGTGGCAGCGTTAGCAAAGGCACAAAGTTTTGAATTAAAAATTATTTTGAACGTCTAAGGTATGCGCTTTAATTCTTGGCATTAGGGGAGACATAAGGTTTGATTTTTGCATAAATGATTGGGGTCAACATACAACATTATAAATCAGATTTTTGTGTGCATTATTAGACAGTGAGTGCATTGAAAATTATTATTTTTACTAGGAGGTATAAGGTGTATGAAGTTCATTTAAAAGTTGTAATTTGTGCCTTGGGTCATTAAGTGTGTTGGTAATTATTTTATGAAATTAAGGAGGTATAAGGTGTATATGGATGATTTAAATGTTGTAATTTTTGCTTTGAGTTATTGAGTGCTATAAGAAACTTTGTGGTGTGGTGAAAATTATTTCTTGCAAAAGTAGGAGTTATAAGGTGTTATTGTGGTTTGATTTTTTGTTGTAATTTTTGTATGGTGAAAAGAAAGTTTGAGGGGTTTTGATAATTGTTAATGCCCTATATTTTGAGAACAAAAGGAGAGTCATTGAGCATCATTTTCAGATTCCATTGTGCACATCTTTTTGAGAAGAAATTTAATGTTGATGGTTTGAAAGAGAAATCTACTAACCAGTTTTGAAGTGGCACTTTGAAAAGGAAATTCTTTTGAGATAGGTTTTTGAGGGCACATCTTCATCAAAGCAAGTTAAGAGGTATGGTGACATTATTCCTTCTTTAAGGTGTTTGGTTGAGCAAATATTTTTGAATCATAAGGTGGAGAAATAAGGATTATATATGTGCATTGTTGGAAATATTTGAGCTAGGGTTTGTAAAAAAATTGTGCATCCTTGTTGAAAGAAATTGGAAACACTTGTGCTAGAGTTTGTGAACAAGTTGTGCTTCATTGTTGAAAAATATTGGAAACACTTGTGCTAGAGTTTGTGAACAAGTTGTGCTTTATCCTTGAAATAAATTGGAAACACTTGTGCTAGGGTTGAGAGCAAACTTGTGCATTATTGTATTTGATATTTGAGAGCAAATTTGCAAGGAACATAGACCAGTTTTGTGAAGCAAAGTTATACACTAGCATGATTTGATTTGAAAGGAATTTGTAAGAGGTAGAGATATGATTTGTTGAATGTGAGACATGTGAAAGTGACAAACTTAATGAATGTGTAGAACATATTGAGCATTTGTCAAGTGCATATCATTCTCTATATGTTCAAGAGGTTAAACGAATTCTGGGTAGAATATGTCTAAACTACTTTAGTGAAAGAAAGCACATTGAAGATTAGATAAAACACTTGATGACACTATTATGCAAGATCTGGAAATAGATGAACATTATTTTGTATGCAAGATTTGGAGAGTTGAGAACAGGTTTTGATGAGCAGTTGTGAGCTATTTTGAGCAAGTCTTTTGAGAAGGCTTGTAGGTAGATTTGTGTAGGTTATATGAGCAAGTTTTGAGTATGTGTCATGAGAAAGTCTTGTGAGAAGACTTGAAACAAGTTTGAGGTAGATTTGAGAGTATTTTGAGAACACTTGAAGAATATTTGGGGTAGATTTGAGATAGATTTGTGCATGTAATATGTGCATATTTAGGAAAGATTTGAGATAGATTTGTGCATGTAATGTGTGCAGATTTGGGATAAATTTGAGATAGATTTGTGCATGTAATGTGTGCAAATTTGGGATAGATTTGAGATAAATTTGTGCATGTAATATGTGTAGATTTAGGATAGATTTGAGATAGATTTGTGCATGTAATGTGTGCATATTTGGGATAGATTTGAGACATATTTGTGCATGTAATGTGTGTAGATTTGGGGTAGAGTTGAGAGCAGATTTGTGAGCAGACCTGAGTAAGCCTCATGAGTAGGCTTGGAGCAGAGTTAAGTAGAGGTGTGTACCAGCTTTGGAGGTGACTAGAGAAGAGAGGAGAGGTGTCTCCTATGGATAGAGTTCCATAAACTAGAGTAGAGAGGAGAGGTGTCTCCTATGGATAGAGTTCCATGAACTAGAGCAAAGGAGAGGTGTCTCCTATGGATAGAGTTCCATGAACCAAAAAGTAAGGGGATAGATTTCTCCTATGGATAGAGTTCCATAAACCAGATTTAAGGGGATAGATTTCTCCTATGGATAGAGATCCATAAACTTGAGCATAGGGGATTGAGATCTCCTTTGGATAAAGGTCCATAAACATTGTAATAGGGAATTGGTTCCCAAGAGATTTGTTGAGAAAATTTAGAAGAAATATTTTCTCTGTGGATGTAACCCACATTGGGTGAACCACATTAAATTTGTGTCTCTCATGTGTGTGATGATTTGTGCATTGCCTTGTTACTACTATTGATGATATTGGTTAATACTGCTATGAAAAGATATTGCAATTGATAACATTGGATAATATTGTTTGGGAAAGAAAAGTAAAATTTTATCTTATATTGTTCACCCCCCTCTCAGTATAAGCTTGTGTTCTTCAATTGGTATAGAGTGGGTTCCTTTGAAAAAGTCTAACAACTTGAAGGAAGATCTTACAAGAACACAGATGGCTTCTCAGAATGGATCTTCAACAAATAAGGCTCCAATATTTGATGGGAATAATTATGCTTTCTGGAGTATGAGGATGAAGACTTATTTGATGGCACAAGGATATGAAACATGGCAATCTATTGAGGATGGGTTCAAACCTACAACTACTCCTCCCACAGATAAGGATGGCAAGCAACTATATGTAAATAATGCCAAGGCTATGAATGGAATCTTAAGTGGATTACGTGAATCAAAATTTGTGAAAGTTATGCAATGCAAATCAGAAAAAGAAATATGGGATAAATTGAAGCAAACATATGAAGGAGATAGCAAGGTTAAGTTGGCAAAACTTCAAACTCACAGGAGGAGGTTTGAAGAGTTGAAGATGAAATATGAGGAAGATATTGCTAAATACTTACTCCATGTTGATGAAGTTTGTTAATACCATGCGTGGACTTGGAATGGAAATTGAGGACTCTAGTGTTGCTCAGAAAGTATTAAGATCACTCCCTATGAGGTATGATGCAAAGGTTTCAGCAATAGAAGAGATGAAGGATCTCGATAAGTTGACAATGGATGAGTTACATGGAATTCTCATAGCTTATGAGATGAGGACAGAAAAAGATCAAAATTCCAAGAGAGAGGCAACATTCAAAGTTTCAAAGAAGACAAAAGATAAGAAACCAGAATCAAGTGATGAGTCAAGCAGTGATGAAGAAGCTAACTATGTGAGAAGAAATAAGAAGGGCTCAAGAAAACACAAAGATATGAAGACTGTGAAATGTTTTAATTGTGGTAACTTTGGTCACTACGCATCTAATTGTCCACAAGTTGGAAGTAGTAGTAGTGAAGAGAAACAGGATTATAAGAAAAAGGAAGAAAGAAAATTTAGGTATGAAAAGAAAAATAGGTATGGTCAAAGCAAGCATGAAAAGAAGAATTTTCAAAAGCACAAGAAGAGTTTCTATGTGGAAGAAGCAAGCAGTGCTTCAAGTGACAATGATGAAAGTTTCTCAAATAGTGAAAAAGAAGAGATTCTATTTTTGGCAATAGAAGAGGAAGAGGACACTCCTATTGAAGATCAAGTAGAAGATGTTTCTGACCAAGTAGAAGAAAAAGAATATGCTCCTATAATTGAAGACCTAGAGGAAGATTCAGAAATAGAAGAAGAAGCCACAATTGACCTAGAAGAGGAACTTATTGTTGCTCTTAGAGAGTTGAAAAGAGTTAGAAAGAAGAACTCAAGACTGAAGGCTCAAGTTCAAGAAGATGAGGAAATAAAGGAAAAGCTTCTACAAGATCTCAAAAACTTAAAAGTTAAGGCAAGGAGATTTGAAGAAGTTATGGTTGAAAAGTTAGAGGTAAAAGAGTTAGAATGTGAAATATTAGAACATGAAGTGGTTTCTCTAAGGATGGAAGTGAAATATTCTAAGGATAAGTTGCACAGGTTTGGGAAAAGTTCAAAAGCTTTGGATAACATTATCAAAGCACAAAAATATTCATTTATCAAAATAGGACTAGGCTATGAAGGAGGTCAAGAGGTACAAAAAGAGGAGTCAAGCTCAAAAGAAAAGGAAGTCTCAGAGGAAGAGATTGAAGAAGAACCTAAGACCTATGTTGATAAGTTGAGGAGTGGAAGCATCATTGAGGAAGAAAACAATGCACAAACAAGAAATAGGGATCATCATAGAGAAGGCAAAGAAAGGACCAAGAGACCATATTTTTCAAGGCAAGATGAATATTTCTTCCAGGGTTATTGTTACTCATGTGATCAGTTTGGTCATAAAGTTGTGCATTGCAGGACTCATGGAAAGAATGATTATGGCTTCACCAAGAGGAACTTCAATTCATTTGAAGATGAATATTTCTTCCAGGGTTATTGTTACTCATGTAATCAGTTTGGTCATAAAGTTGTGCATTGCAGGACTCATGGAAAGAATGATTATGGCTTCACCAAGAGGAACTTCAAGTCATTTGCACCTTCCAAGAATCACAACATCAGGTGTTACAATTGCAGTAATTTTGGGCATAAAGCAAGGTGGTGTAGAACAGAGTTTCCAAAACTTCCAAAGACAAGCAAGGACAGAGATGATCAAAAGGTTCAAAGAGGTACAACTTCAAAGGTATGGAAGAAGAAAGTTGAGAAAGGAGAAGAGCATTGTAAGTTGGGAGTAGTCTTACTCCCACCCCAAAATTGATCACCTCAAGGAGAGGAGGTGGTGAGGGGGCTGAGCTAAGAGTCTTATTTTTAGCCCCAAAGGAGCCCTTTGCCATTGATGTCAAAGGGGGAGAGTTTTAGTAAGGGGAAGAGAAATCAGTAAGGGGGAGCAGCTTCTCAGGGGGAGCAGATTTGGAATCCAGTGGTTGTAAAAGAAATTTTTAGAAAGGGTTGCCATCAATGACAAAGGGGGAGATTGTTGGAAATATTAAGTATTTTGGTTGTCATTGATGTCAAAGGTAGAATTATCTTCAAGGTTGAAATAATAAGGCACAAGGCAGAAATATGTTGATGAGAAAAATTGAAATGGTTATCAAGGCAATATACATCTCCAAGTTATTATTTTTTTTTTTGATAGTTAACGAAATATATACAACGGGTTTTTTTTTAAAAGGATCCCAAAACCTTATTTACAATATAAGCCGAAGCAGTAAGCCGTACAACCAGACTTGATTTCCCCAAACTGGGGCCCAAAAAATAGACAACAACAAAAAGGGCCTTGCCACGGGGCCCTGGAGCCTACAAACAACAAAAACCCCAACAAAACCGGGCGCAGCCGCGAACCTCCACAAAACCAAACCCAAGAAACAGAGCAAAAACCTACGAAGACCGGGGTCTAGTTGTCCGGGCCCTGCCCGTCTTCGGCCTGCTCGGATTGCCGCTGCCCCTTTGCAACGCTTTCCTCCAGCTTGCGGCGGAGCTCAGACAGCGCCTTGGCGGCATGAGACGCTGCGAGGGCAGCTGTATTGAGAGAGCTCACCGCAGTGTCCAGGAGACCGTGAAGCGCCGTCTTCTGTAGCACGTCGTCTGTCTCGGAGCTTATCACCGTGGGCTCTGGGTCCTCTGCTTTGATGAACTTGGGGCTTTTTGAAGCCCGACTGGGACCAGGGGAGGCCCTCTTGCGGCCAGAGCTAGGGGGAAGGGCCCCATCCGGGCCTTTGCTCGACGTCCTACACTTGCGTGTAGGCCTGCGACGCTTCAGGGAGGGAGTAACATCAGGGGCGGGGGAGTCTTTGGGGGACTCCGGGGGAGAAACACCTGACTCGGGGGCCGGGGCAGAGGACAGGGGGGGATGGAGTGGAACTGAGGCTGGTTGGCCAAGGCATGGCGGTAAAGGACCGCCATGAGCCCCTGGTGCAGGGGCCGTGAATGGCTTTTGTGGGCTCGCTCGATGGTCAGGCCCAGCGAGTAAAGGAGGAAACGGGGGGTGCTAATGAGGGTGGCGCCGCGAAGGTGATTAAAAAAGCTGATGTGGAAGCTGAAGAGGCGCTGCTCGGGGTCGTCGCAGGTTATGTACTGCATAACCGGGACAATGGCGTCATCGAATGGCACCGGCAGGTGAGATCGAAGCAAGTTCCCCTTATCCCACTGATGATCTGGAAACCGGGAAAGCTCCTCCTCCCAGTTATGCTTATCGCGTCGAACAACTCGGCCCTTCTCCTCGTGGTGCAGCCCGGTGACTTCTGTGAGGAAGTCCTTAGAAATTTTAAAATGCACGCCCTTAACAGTGACTTCTCCGTCGTTCCAAGAATCCAGAAAGGCCTGGGTAATCTCGTCATCGTGGCCGAAAAACTTGCTGAAGAAAGCAGTATATTTCTTGGCGTCGACGAAAAGGCGGGCAGGGCCGCTCAGCTCGAGAACAGAGGGCTCCAAAAAAATAGTTCTGGACGCCATGAGGGATGAACTGGCAGGGTGGGGACACGGGGGCCAGAAAATGCCAGACCGGGGACGCAAGCACAAGGGAGGGGGAATGTGACAGCAGGATGGGACAGCGGGGGGATTAAAAAGACCTGGCGGGGGCTTGGGGAGGGGAAGCGCCGCCAACTTTGGGAAGTAGCGCACGCGTTGATGATCGACACGACGGGGAGGAGGGTGAGGGAGCGGATCAAGGTTCTGACACGCGGGGGTGGGGCAGGCCCACAGCCGAGGCGCCATCTGGCGGATGCTGAGCGGAGGATCACCGGGGAAGAGCTGAGTCGGAGATAACTTCGAACGGATGGCCGTGGCACGGGGAACGAGCGATTTTGAGATCACCACGGGAAAAGCGGGGAATTCTGACATGCGCGAACAGGAAAGACTGTCGGGGCTGCCAGCTGGCCGACGAGGGTAGCTGACGAGACCGGTGACGTGGGCCGCTGCGGGGAGGAAAAGGGTCCTAGCGCTGCCGGGGCCGCTATGCCTGGCACGGGGGCGGGAAGTACTGAACGGCGGAGGCCCAGACCGGGAGGACAACGTCGCCCAGCCGTGGAGGAGATTAGACACCTGGACGAATGACAGGATCGGGGTGGTCCTGGAGCGCAATTTGAACTAGGCCTGCAGGGAAGTGCGAGGTCCAGTTGGTGAATTCTCCAACGGTGATGCCAAGGTTCGCCATGAAGTCAGCCGCCCTGTTGCCTTCCCTGAGAACATGTTGGAAGGTGTGATCAGGAAAACCCTGTAGCAGAAAGAGGGCCTCCCGGATGGAGTTCTGAAATCGCCAGGAGCAGGACTCGGGCTGCTTGGCACCTCTAATAATGACTTGAGAGTCCCCTTCGATAATAATTGGGGAGGGGCCCCTGAGAGCCGTCAGGCCATTGAGCATGCCAGCAGCTTCAGCAACGTTGTTAGTTTGTCTGCCTAGCGGGACCGCAAAGGCAGAGACTAGATTCCCGGAGCTGTCTCTGATAACCCCGCCGGCCCCAGAGGGACCGGGGTTGCCTTTGGAAGCGCCGTCGAAGTTGAGCTTGAGCCACCCGGGGGGGGGAGTCCATCTGATCAGGGATCGGGGGGAAGGGGCGGGAGGGGAAATGGGGGGGGAGATCTGGAAGCCGAGGGAGGAGAGGAGGGAGGCTTCGCTCGGGCGCCTGGGCTCCGCAGAAAAGGGAAGGAAGCGGGAATTCTCGGAGGCGAAGGAAACCGCTTTGATTGCCAACCTCTGGGGGGAGCAGGCCGGGGCGGAAAAGGCACGCCGGTTGCGCTCAAGCCAAAGCTGCCAGAGCAAGTGGGGAAGGCAGGCCTTCCAGAGGAAGCGGAGGAGGGGATGGGCAAAGGGGGTGGGCCATTGGGACAGCAGGTCGGAGATGGAATTGGGGGCCACCCACTGAACGAAAAACTGGGAAAGGATGAGGCCCAAAGCTTCGGAAGAGAAGGCGCAGTTTAGGAAGAGGTGGTTGGTAGACTCCCACGCGGCGCAGCAGAGGAAACATCTGTTGGGGATTTGGAAGCCACGCTTGATCATATTTTTGAGCGTGAGGATTTTGTTTTGGGCGGCCGCCCAGACGAAATGGCTGATTTTGGGGATCAATTTCTTGGCCCAGACCATCTGGGTCGGGAAGGTGGTAGCCCCGGGGGTTCTCTGAATATGGTAGGCGGACTTGACAGAGAAGATGCCGCTAGGAGAGCCATGCCACACGATTCTGTCGCTGGCACCGAAAGAAGGAATGACTGTCGCACTGAGGATGCGTTGGAGTCTGGCAGCTTGAAGCGGGAACCTGGGGTCCAGGATGGGTTTCCAGGTGATCTGCCCCTGGCACAGGGCCATGTAATCAGACACTCTGGGCCCGCGGCCCGCTAGCCTGTGCTTGAGAATAAGGAGATCTCTGTCGGAGCTCAGGGCCTCGTCGAGGATCCATCTGTCCTCCCAAAAGTCGATCTTGGCACCGTCCCCAAGGAGCCATCTGGTCCCAAGCTGAACGATGTCCCTGGTGGAGAGCAGGGCCTTCCAGAAGGTAGATCCGTCGTGGGGCTGGGAATCCCCGAGGAAGGGGTGACTGTGACAGTATTTCCTCCGAACAATGCCGACCCATTCGTCAGGGGTATTGGTATGGACCTTCCAGGCATGTTTGGACAGAAGGGCCTGATTCATGGGAACCACCCGTCTGAGCCCGATTCCTCCCTCAGCCTTGGGGCGGCAGACTAGGGGCCAGGAGACCAGGGGAATCCTTTTTTTGTCTTCGCCTCCCGACCAGAGAAACCGTTTCTGGATTTGCTCGATGAGATTAGCAATGGAGGCCGGAATTCTGAAGACCGACATGAAGTATATAGGAATGCTTTGGAGAACGGAAGCCAAGAGAGTGGCTCTGCCGGCCTGAGAAAGGAGGTGGCCTTTCCAGGGGGCAAGTTTCCTTTGGATCCGCTCGATCAACCCACTCCACAGCCCTTTGGAAGACGCCCCTGTGAACAGAGGAAGCCCGAGGTAGGAGGAAGGGAGGGAGCCGGGGGAGCAGCCAAGGATCCGCCCGATTTTGAGTTGCCTGGCCACAGGGGTGTTGATGAAGTAAATCTTGCTCTTGCACAGGTTGATCTTTTGTCCAGCCGCCTCCTCGTACAAAGCAAGGATTCTCTTGAGGGCCTTAGCTTGAGGGACCGAGGCCACGGAGGCCAGAATGGTGTCATCCACAAATTGCTGATGGGACACGGGGGGGAGATCCTGCGCCGGCCTGATGCCCGAGATAAGACCGCGGGTTACAGCATTCAAAATGGTGCGGCCCAGGGCCTCGGCCAGGATAATGAAGAGGATCGGGGATAGGGGATCACCTTGGCGGAGACCTCTGGAGCTGGGAAAGAACCCGGTCGGAGACCCATTGACCAGGATAGAGAACCAGGGGGAGGACACGCACTTGCTGATGAGATGGACCCAGGAGGGATGAAACCCAAATTTGAGGAGGACTTTGGACAGGAAGCTCCAGTCGACCCTGTCAAAGGCTTTATTCATATCAAGCTTGAGCAGGAAGTGGGCCTTTCTGGATAGGACAGCTGAGTGGATAGCCTCATGCATGATGATGACCCCGTCGGTGATCAGCCTGCCTTTGACGGAGCTTCCCTGACAGGGGGAAATGATCAGGGGAAGGATGTCTTTGAGGCGGGTTGTCATGGCTTTGGTCAGAATTTTATAGAGGACGTTGCACAGGCTGATGGGGCGAAAGTCTGACAGGGACCTGGCGGCCTGGGTCTTTGGGATCAGGGCTATGAATGTAGAGTTGATGCCTCTGGGGATGGATCTGGCAAACTGTAGGTCCCGGATGGCAGCGCAAACGTCAAGGCCTACTATATCCCAGAAAGTCTAGAAAAAGTGGGGAGGAAACCCGTCCGGGCCCGGAGCCGCCTCAGCCTTCATGGAAAAGGTGGCAAAATGGATTTTCGAGTCCGACAGGGCCTGGACCAGTTTAGCATTAGCCGCGACTGGGACGGACGCCGGGATGTGGGCCAAGAGGGAGTCGGCCGCCTCAGGGGACATAGGAGGACCATCGCCTAGGAGCTCTTGGAAGAAGCGGACTGCCTCGGCTTGGATGTCCGCTTCCTTGTTGATGATGCTGCCATTGAAGTCGACCAGCTCGGCAATTCTGTTGGAGCCCCTGTTGCGAAGGGTCGAAGCATGAAAGAACTTGGTGTTAGCATCGCCATCTTGGATCCAAAGAGCACGTGACTTCTGCCTCCAAAAGGTTTCTTCCCTGGCTAGGACATTGTGGTACTCGAAAAGGGCAGTGCGTTCCTCCTCCCTGAGGCCAGGCTCTTGAGAACCAGCTTGGAATCTGGATTCAATGTCCTCAAGTTTATTTTTGATAGCCGCTTTGCTTTCGAAGATATTGCCGAACACTTCTTTGTTCCAAGTCTTGAGGTGCTCCTTGAGGCGTCTCAGCTTATGGGAGACCCGCTCGGCGGGGCGGCCAGGGGCAGGGGGAGCCCACCAGCAGCTCGACCCGGGGCCCGGAGGTCAGGGTGGTGAAGCCACATGGACTCAAACCGGAAGGGTCTCTTGGGGGGGGTCGATGATCAGTCTCGAGGAGGAGGGGGCAGTGATCGGACCCGATTTTGGGGAGGGCCAAGAGGGAGGCATCAGCAAAGGTGGGGAGGGCTTCCTTGGACAAGAACACTCTATCCAACCTAACCTGGATGTGATTGGGACCTGCTCTCTTGTTGGACCACGTGAATCGGGCTCCCTTCAGACTGACATCCATGAGCTCGTTGTGGGCAGTGAAGGCCCCAAAATCATCCATGCTTTTGGTTCTGGCCTCTGTGCCCCCGCATTTGTCAGAGGAAAATAGGGGGCTGTTGAAATCCCCGGCCAGGATCCAGGGCAGGGGAGCGAAAGCATCTCTCATCGAACTGATCTCCTGCCAGAGCCTTGCTTTCTCAACGGGACTGTTGGGAGCGTAGACGTTGGAAAGGATCCACGAACGCTTAGAGTTGAGGCAATGGATCAGGATGTTCATGATTCTGGGCGAAGAAGAAATGAGCCTTCCCTCGAAAGATCGGGGATCCCACATGCACATGAGGCCCCCGACTGAACCAGCCGCGGGGGTGGAGAGAAGTTCGCAGTCGCGCCAGGTAGAATGGGCTATTCGCCGAGCAGCGGCGTCATCAATCTTGGTCTCCTGGAGGAGGATGAAGGACGGACGGTGATCCCTTCGGAGTTGGCCGAGGATCCTTTTCTTGGGGACTCCATTGAGTCCCCTAATGTTCCAGGAGATTAGCTTCATTTGGCACCCTTTTGGGGTCGCCTGCCCCCCTTTCCAGCCTGGGTGGGAGGTTTGGATCGGGTGTCATCCGCCTTGCGAAAGTTCGAGGCAGCATCAGGGAGCGTAGTCTGGGAACCGCTAGCGATATCATCCTCGGTGATCCTTGATCGTTGCTCGCACCGGGTGGGCCGTCCTCGTTTACCTTTGGAACCAAAATCTGTGGCAAAGGATCTGCTCCGGGTCCTCTTGGGGCTGACTTCATCTGACTCAGACGGAGAGCTACCGTCAGTCTCATCATTAGATAGTTCGGACCCACAAACCAAAGGGGTAGGCTCCGGGAAGGGCTAGGGGGCCGGGGTCAGAAGGGGTTGGGGGGGGAAGGTTGGATCTCGGAAGGAGCCGGGGCTTGCGGAGCCAGAATGACCTGCGGGGGAGGATCGGGGATCGGGGCCCCGAAAGGGTTGCTAGGGATCTCCGAGCTGGGCCCGAGGGCCTGGGGGCCCGAAGGGGAGACCTCCTTGGGGGGAGTGCTAGGGGTGGGATGGGAAGGATCCTGGGAGGGGGCCCGACCAGAACTGGGTTGGGGGTTGGGAATAGGGCCTGCCGTCTTCCTGGAAGCCGGGCACTGATGAGGGAGGTGGCCTTGAGAGCTGCAAGAGGTGCAAAAGGCAGGTTTGTTTTCGTAGATCAGGGTTTGGCACCGTAAGAAGGACCCGTAAGAGATGGTCACCGAGGAGGGGAGCTCAGATTCGAGGTTGGCATTGGCACAGAACCTTGCATGCACCATGCGAGAACCGGCCTTGGTCGCAGGATCAAAAGCCACCAGATCTCCAACCGACTGGGCGATGAGCTTGAGGACGTCTTCACGCCACAGATGGAAGGGGAGGTCCGGGAGGCGGACCCAGATCGGGGCGAAGTTGATGCTTTGGGTGCTGGGGTGGAAGTCTGCACCGTAACGTCTGAGAAAGAGGCTTTTGCGACCCAAGAACCAGGGCCCGCCCGACAGGATCTTCTCAGCATCCTCGTTGTTATTAAGTTTGATAATGAAAAAGCCTCTGGACAGGGCGACCAGCTGGATATGACCAGAGACCTTCCATCTGGTGGCCGCCCATCTGCGGATCGTCTCCATGTCTGGGCGCCCGCCCAGGAACTTCCCAACCAGAGATGATGAAGAATCGGAAACCAGGGAAGAGTAAACCTCCTCCCCGGATGGAAATGTGAGTACCTTGGAGGGAAAGCCCGACTCCCAGGGCCTGACCAGGAGATCTGTTGCCCGCAAAAACTTGTTGATAAGAGGGTTTATGCTCGCCCGGGGCCCGCCCGGGGCCCGCCCTTGACCAGGGGCGGGGGGGCCTTCCCAAAGCCTTCCGAGATGGGATCGCTGGATAAGGGCCGCGGGCCCAAAATCTCGACCCCACCGAACCCATCGCACCCTAGACCCTCGGCCGACCATGCCGCCGATCCGCCTGGGCCCGGCCCAGGCCCGGGCCCGGGCGTACCTGAGCCCCCAGGATCCGGGCCCGCCCAAAAACTAGCGCTCTGCGCTGGATCCGAATCCAGCCCTGCATCGGCATCTGCGCTTGCTATCGTGCTTGCTGTCGCTCCTGCTGCTCCTGTTGCCGCTCCTACTGCTTCCGCCATCATCACCATGGTCACCATCATCTCCAAGTTATTTTTACTAATAAAAGGTTATAATATTTAAATGAGAATTTAAATATTACAAAGGAAGCAAAAGTTTCAAAGATATAATTATTTCCAATATACCAAGGTTTGAAAGGTTTCAAATATGATTAACATTATAATATTTTAATATTATAATGCAAAGGTTTCAAATTTAAAAGAAGCACCAAAGTAAATAATATTTACATTTATTTTAAGTGCCGACGTCAATGCATGAAGCAAAAATCATATTTAAATGGGAAAATTTATTTCATTTTCCTAAGTTTGAGACCAAGAAAAAATCATGAGATCTACTTGATCGTTCGATCCATTGAGGGTAGAGTAGAAGGAAAGGACAAGTGCATGATTTCTAAAGTAGATTTTGAAATTCAAAAGGGGAAGAAACAAGTTTGAAGCCTCATCTGGGCAGCTAGCCTAGATGGTAGGGAGGCCCTATGCTAGATCGCTAGCAAAGAGGAGTTCTCAAGTTTGAAGCATGATAGGGACAATTTTGCTGAAGTTCTAGTTGAGAAAGATATCGTATTGCATGGCAGTTGAAATAGAAGCACATGCATTTTGGTTTTTGTGTGGGAAGCTAGCCCATGTGATGTCCTATCTTGCTCTAGGGTGTGTATAACAACCCCGTTTGTTACCACAATATATATATATATATATATATATATATATATATATATATATATATATATATATATATATATATATATATATATATATATATATATACATCTTTCATCTTTCATGAGGCAAGGGTCATAATCATGAACTAAGATATAATCATTCCATTTGGATTGTAATATATCAAGGCAAATAGCATCAAGAGATATTAAGACTTGATCAGAGTCACTCTTGAGTAAAAGTGATTAGCTTCTATAAAACCCTCATACCACTCGGATATGAGAACGTTGGCCAAGTGTTAAACTTCATCCCTCCTAAATAGAGAAATCATCCTTAACCATATTATCTGCTAAGACCAGTATATAGGTGAATTCCTTGAAGATGGAAACCCATCATAATTAAATAACCTCAACAATGGTTATTCATAGATCTTAGATCCTACCCACATATTATTTATGGGATAACAAAATCACTACATGTGATTACATAATCCTTGGAATGTCATGATTATATTACCTTATACTTTTTTTAAGGCATATTTGACCATCATTTTTTTATGTAGGCATCACTTTTTTTATATACATGAATCAATTAAATTTATTACAAGAGGTATTATATAGCCATCATGGGAGTACCTATTCCTCATGTACATTCATTGAACAACTCAGAATGTAAGATCTGACTTGGTTTACAACTCAAGTCCAATACCATCCATGAATATTTATGAAGTGATCATAACCCAATTAATCCTTTAAGGAATAGAATCCATTACTTTATGATTCTTGAGACTGTAGCACACATGAATTATTCAATTGAGCAAGATTTACATTCCATTACATTCTACTTTTTTTTGCATCCACACAACCATTGAATACATTAAGAGCTAGTTATCAAAAGGTAAAGCTAGCTAACTGCATCATACATAATTACTCAATACATTCCAGAAAATAATTGATATAATCATATATCATTAAATCATCAACTTATTAAGCATACATTCCTTGCATCATAGTACACATTGTCATAATCTAAGAATTACATAACTATTTCAATGAGCATTTAACCATATCATCTACTTAAATCATTTGCATTTGGAGTATAAGCAACATGCACAAGAATTAACACATCAAACCACAAATAGAGTGACACATTGTTTATCTTGGGAACCCTCATGGGGAATAAATCCATCCTCCAAAATATGTTCTTTCCTCATATTCATTATTACAAATATAGAAAGGCCATTATGGGTCCCTTTCAATAAATTATACATTGCAAAGAATACAACCGTTTCCTATCAAATTCATGATACAATTAGGGAATTTTCCTAATTCCCTTCTCTAAGTCATAACTATATCATTAAGGTTTTTAACATACCAATAAGGAATCCATTGGTCCTTTTAAACTCATGATGCAATTAAGGAATTTTCCTAATTCCTTTCTCTAAGTCATCATTATATCATTAAGGTATTTCCCATACCAATAAGGAATCCATATGTCCTTTTAAACTCATGAGGCAACTAAGGATTCTAATGATTCCTTCCTCTAAGCCATCCTAAGAATTTTCATATGTTTATGATAATCATTGGAAACTTATTTTGGAGAAGTCGTATCAATGTTAGAGAGAACCATATAAGTTATCTCAAGAATGAATTCCAAATTCATTCTACATAATTGACACCAAGTCAATCCATGAATTAAATTCCCATACCTTTAATTCATTAATAAACCATTCTTACTAGCTTAATAATTTAAGCTAATAATTTAAGTTATCTATCATCTCATAATTATATCTTGTTGTAACAACCCATGTCAACCACCTTTCTCCTTAATATTAGGTTAATAAAAGTAAACCCTTAGAGGTTTAGCATGGGTAATATAAATCTCATTGTACTAAAGCTATTTTCTTTGATTATAATAAAACAAATAGGGATCTAATTTCCCCATTGAATACAACATATTAGTATTTTAAATTGCTATCAAATTTGCTTCCTAAATTTGATTGAAGATTTGTTTCATAGATTTCCTATCAATTTTATTCCCAAATGTGACCTAAAAATACATGAAATAACTTACATAATTTTTATATTTCAATCAAAGGTTAGCTCTCATAGCAATTCATTTTCTTAACTGGATCCCAATATGCATCCTCTATCATAAAGTTTTCAATAATGAATTTGTAAATTGTTATCAAATTTTTCCCAAAATTTGATCCAACATAATCTCTAATTATCTAGCTAATTTGGCTATCAAAATTCAATCCAATATTATTTCTCTTATCTCCAAATGATACCAAATTTACCTCCAATATTAGCTTTAATACTATTCAATCAATCTCTCAAAGAGAAAATCCCCATAAATTCTCATAAATCATCTAGCATCAAGGTCTATCTCTAAATAATTTACTTTTCTAATCCCAATCATAAATGTCATTCCTTTGATTGTTAGGGATGTTTGGAAGAGTCTCATACCTCTTCTTGGATGGACTCCAAGATCATCCATTCTTCTAATGGATTGTATTCATTAAATATTTCAAAATAAATCATAATATGTATTTTACATACAAAATCTATAATTTTACTAAAATCATTACCTCCATTTAAAGAACCCAATAATATTGGTATAAGGGGAAACCAATTTAGTATAAGGTTTGGCCATTTTAAATAGATTTCATCAGAACTGATTCAACCTACTATAATCAAATCAGAACAGGTATTCAAATTGAAACAGGGGTGATGCCAATCATGAGGTAGAAGGAGTTTGTTAATCCAACCTATGACATGCAATCGTAGGTCAAGCGGGTTGGTTTGGAGATAATTTCATAACATTATAACACCTACCACCATCGTGCAAAATTTGAAGAATTATGAATAGATTAATTGTCTCCAAAGATTAAACCCACTGCAAGGATTTAAGTCCAACCATACCACTAGGTCTCAAATAAGTTTAGTAATTCTTAACTCCAATGTTAAGAATCAATACACAAATTACAAACTGATTGTTGTCCAAAACTCTCACAGAGAAAGACAAAAGCAGCACATGTCTCATTTTAAATATGTGGGTCTTAAAATAATGGAACTAGTCTCTTAACACTACTTTTATAATTCAGGTACCCGAAATATGAGTATTACCTCTCCATTTCATGGTATAGAAGCAGATCGAATATAACATCTACTCTAGAATGGTATAATGAGATTAAATAATCAAATAATCAAGGGCTTTGTCTACAAATATGAGGGTATCACCTTAGTAAGTTTTTATCTCATCCTTTGTGGTCCATGATTATAGTATAAAATCAGACCCTATATAATATAAATTTTAATATAAATCAAATTAACTAAAACACCAGTATTATTGACAACAAAACAACACAGAGAATTTTATTTATCTTATATTATTTTCTCAAATGAAGGTAATTAAATTAATTAAGCATATTTAAAAAGTAAATATCTACCCTTGAAATTGACCAATTTAATGCCCAATTTAATATTAATTGACTTCATAGAGTGATACCAACCTAGGAAATAAGTCCTATTCTCACACGTAGAAGGGCTTACCAAAATGGGTTGTGACAATGCAGGCCAGCTAGAGGTAGTAGGTTCAGATTGCAGCATCAGCATTAGCAAAGGCACAAAGTTTTGAATTTAAAATTATTTTGAACGTCTAAGGTATGCACTTTAATTCTTGGCATTAGGGGAGACATAAGGTTTGATTTTTGCATAAATGATTGGGGTCAACATACAACATTATAAATAAGATTTTCGTGTGCATTATTAGACAATGAGTGCATTGAAAATTATTATTTTTACTAGGAGGTATAAGGTGTATGATTTAAAAGATGTAATTTGTGCCTTGGATCATTAAGTGTGTTGCTAATTATTTTATGAAAGTAAGGAGGTATAAGGTGTATATGGATAATATAAATATTGTAATTTTTGCTTTGAGTTATTGAGTGCTATAAGAAAATTTGCGGTATGGTAAAAATTAATTCTTGCAGAAGTAGGCGTTATAAAGTGTTATTGTGGTTTTATTTTTTGTTGTAATTTTTGTATGGTGAAAAGAAAGTTTGAGGGGTTTTTATAATTGTTCATTACCTATATTTTGAGAATAAAAGGAGAGTCATTGAGCATAATTTTTAGATTCCATTGTGCACATATTTTTGAGAAGAAATTTAATGTTGATGGTTTGAAAGAGAAATCTACTAACTAGTTTTGAAGTGGCACTTTGAAAAGGAAATTCTTTTGAGACAGGTTTTTGAGGGCACATCTTCATCAAAGCAATTTAAGAGGTATGGTGACATTATTCCTTATTTAAGGTGTTTGGTTGAGAAAATATTTCTGAATCATAAGGTGGAGAAATAAGGATTATATATGTGCATTGTTGGAAATATTTGAGCTAGGGTTTGTGAACAAGTTGTGCTTCATTGTTGAAAAATATTGGAAACACGTATGCTAGAGTTTTTGAACAAGTTGTGATTTATCCTTGAAATAAATTGAAAACACTTGTGATAGGGTTGAGAGCAAATTTGTGTATTATTGTATTTGATCTTTGAGAGTATATTTGCTAGGAACATAGACCATTTTTGTAAAGTAAATTTATACACTGGCATGATTTGATTTGAAAGGAATTTGTAAGAGGTAGATATCTGATTTTTTGAATGTAAGACATGTGAAAGTGATAGACTTAATGAATGTGTAGAACATATTGAGTATTTGTCAAGTGCATATCATTCTCCATATGTTCAAGATGTTAAACGAATTATGGGTAGAATATTTCTAAACTGCTTTAGTGAAAGAAAGCACATTGAAGATTAGATAAAACACTTGATGACACTATTATGCAAGATCTAGAAATAGATAAACATTATTTTGTATGCAAGATTTGGAGAGTTGAGAACAGGTTTTGATGAGCAGTTGTGAGTTATTTTGAGCAAGTATTTTGAGAAGGCTTGTAGGCAGATTTGTGCAGGTTATATGAGGAAGTTTTGAGTATGTCTCATGAGCAAGTATTGTGAGAAGACTTGAAGTAGGTTTGAGGTATATTTGAGAAAGTATTTTGAGAAGACTTGAAGCAGGTTTTGGGTAGAGTTGAGACAAATTTATGCATGTAATGTGAGTAAATTTGGGGCAGAGTTGAGATAGATTTATGCATGTAATGTGTACAAATTTAGGGTAGAGTTGAGATATATTTGTGCATGTAATGTTTGCAGATTTAGGGTGAATTTGAGATAGATTTGTGCATGTAATGTGTGCAAATTTAGGATAAAGTTGAGAAATATTTGTGCATGTAGTGTGTGTAGATTTGGGGTAGAGTTGAGACAGATTTGTACATATAATATGTGCAAATTTGGGGTAGATTTGAGACAAATTTGTGCATGTAATGTGTGTAAATTTGGGGCATATTTGAGATAGATTTGTACATGTAATATGTGTAGATATGGGGTAGAGTTGAGATATATTTGTGCACGTAATATGTGCATATTTTGGACAGAGTTGAGATAGATTTGTGCATGTAATGTGTGCAGATTTGGGGTAGAGTTGAGACAAATTGTGCATGTAATATGTGCATATTTGGGGTAGAGTTGAGATAGATTTGTGCATGTAATGTGTGCAGATTTGGAACAAAATTGAGATAGATTTGTGCATGTAGTGTGTGCATATTTGGGGTAGAGGCAAGAGTAGATTTATGAGTAGACCTGAGTAATCCTCATGAGTAGGCTTGGAGTAAAGTAGAGATGTGTACCAGATTTGGAGGTGACTAGAGCATACATGAGAGGTGTCTCCTTTGGATAGAGTTCCACATACCAAAGTAGAGAGGAGATGTGTCTCCTGTGGATAGAGTTCTCTTGTGGATAGAGTTCCATGAAATAGAGTTAAGGGGATAGAGTTCTCCTATGGATAGAGGTTCATAAACTTGAGCATAGGGGATTGAGATATCTTTTGGACAGAGGTCCATAAATATTGTAATAGGGAATTGGTTACCAAGAGATTTGTTGAGAAAATTTAGAAGAAATATTTTCTCCATGGACGTAATCCACATTGGGTGAATCACGTTAAATTTGTGTCTCTCATGTGTATGATAATTTGTACATTACCTTGTTACTGCTACTAATGAAATTGGTTAATACTGCTATGAAAAGATATTGCAATTGATAACATTGGATAATATTGTTTGGGAAATAAAAGTAAAATTTTATCTTATATTGTTCACCCCCTCTCAATATAAGCTTGTGTTCTTTAGAATACCAAGAAGAATGAGTTTGAAAATCTGTAGATGAAAGAGGTTGAAAGTGTGGGAGATTATTATCTTAGAGTGAAGTGTGTGGTGAACAAGATTACCACCCTTGGAGATACCTTGAAGAAAGAGGTAGTTGTGAAGAAGGTATTGAGATATATTACCTCTAAATGGAATCATGTTGCAACAATTTTTGAGAGTAAATATTTTTCTACACTTGAATTTGATTTTCTAGTTGGTTCTCTTATGTCACATGAGAAAATACTAAGAGAAAATAGTAAATAAAATGAGGATAATGATTTTAATTTTAAACTATTTATTTTTTAGAATGATGAAGCTGGTCATGGGGGGTCACTTTGTTGAAAGTCTTCAAAATACGTGTGTTCGCGGGCTTCTTAAAAAACTTCCTATTTTTAAAATTTACCACCTCCCATTTTAATTTATTAAACCACTAGTGGTAAACCCCTATATAATATATAATAAGCCCTTTTCAATACTTACCATTTTTCTAGAAATAATCTAAATCAATTTTTAATATCCCTTAATAGTTTAACCATTTTATCAATGTATATCCATTGAACATGTTTGACTTTATCAAACTATCAAGTCTTTATGAGCATAACAAAAATTTGTGGTTTGAGCTCTAACTTGAAATGAAAATATGTATATTCTTGGTCTTCACACATTTCATTTAACCAATAATATACAATCCCTTGTTAATGTCTGAATAAATTATACTTTACAATCCCTTTAACCAACATTGATCATTCATGGTCATTGATGTAATTTATTTTTTGTAATGGATCAAAAGCATTTCTAAAACATGCTATCTACTCACCATTGGAGTATAGTTGTACAAAAGAATTCTAGAATAGGGAACAGTCTGGTATATATCAACTAATTTTATCTTAGTGCACATACCCAAATATTTTGGCTCACACACGAGATGCATCCATATTGGATACTTAGGTATAGGTACAAATTACACCCCTTCCCATACCTAATACACATTAAGTGCAACACCACACACTTAGCACATTCACCCTCATTTCAACACAAACCCAAGTCAAACCCCATAGTAAAAATAAGAAAAAACATGAAAAACAACAAAGATAAAGAAGAAAGCAAATATTACTAATAAAAAACAACAAAGATAAAGGATAAAGAAATTGTTACCATTCACTCCTCTCCACTTCACTGAAAATCTCTGCAACTCCTATTCAATGCCTTTACAAATTTCTATTTGCATTCAGTTTACTGTTTTACCAAGTTTTGGGATGATCTTATGTTTTGAGTTTCAACTTTAAGATTTTACCAAGGGATGCCCGAATTATTCTCTCAACTTTACAATTGCATTACATAATAACCATTTTTCCAAGGTTTGAACCTATGTATAATTGCACCCTTACGCCACATATCAATGTTTTAAGGGTACACAATGGCTACTCAATAGTCACAACTTCCAAACACTCCCCTCCCCACCACCAAAAACACACACCCACACCAACACCCCCATACAACCTTGAATTGCACGGATAGTTATATAGTGATAGATAAAAAATGAATTTGAATAGGATCTTAAAAATGAGTAGATCAATATCAAAAGACTCTATTATCTAAGATAATCTACAATGCATTTGAGGATAAGAATATTATGGTATCTTAGAATAGGGAACTTTTGGTATACATCATTGACTATATAAGAAGGGTAGCTGGAATAATATGAAAAAATAATAGAAGAGCAAAATAGACTAGACAAAACATCCAAGAACTATCTTCTTTGAAAAAACTAAAAAATAAATTTAAGATAAATAACATAGCATAGTGTTTAATACATAGCTTCATTTAAGACCTTGACTAGCCTCGTCGACCATGAATTGTACCTGAGGTAATCTTATCATTTTGAAGAAATTGTAGTGGCTACTTTAAACCTTTCTATTTGTATGACTTTATCATTTCTAAAGGTATTACAATGTGAATGATCTTTCAGTGATCTAGTAGTAAGCGGAGGTGATTATTAACAAGAATAACCAAGATAAAAAATCAAGTAGGCACATTCCTCAACTTAATCCAAAAATTTTGATGTTGGTAATGCCAATTGAAATACTAGGCAAATTTGGCAGAACAGAGACAACTTCAGAAACAAAAAGTTATCTAGTGACAATTAGACAAAAATATTTTTGATCATTGCAGCAGTTCACTAAAATATTGCCATAGTTTCCAAATCCTTGTGAAACTGAAATCCAACATTTTCCATCTATGATATTTACAAGTGAAGATAATGGTAAGGAATGATACAGTCCAACATTATCCAAAAACTAACCTTTTTAGAAAAAAATCTTAGGCCTTTGTCAAGATAATCCGCTTCATATGTCTCTCCTAACAAGGGATTAAAAGGTTTGCACATTCTTCCTTTAGTGGAAGAATATCCAGAGACAAAAAAATGCCACAACATGCAAAATCCTCATCAACTAATTTCCCTATAGTGAATCAGTTATGTTGTAATCAATTAGAAAATAAATCATGTTCATGATATATTTTCAAAAGGCAAGAAACACATCATTGAATTTTTGTACAAGTCATTGAATCCATATCCATTGTGCAAGCAGGAAAGTACTTTGAATTGAACTGCAATTATCAACCATAGATTTATTTCATTTGGTAGAGTAAGAACAAAGGTATAATTCATAGCATGATTTGAACAAAATTTACACATCAAAATATTATATCACAGTTTCCTACAAGCGTAATAGAATATGTTAATAGCAAACATTCCACTTATGACAGATTTCATAGTCAGACCAATGACTTTAAGGGGTCGGAAAATTTTATAACAACTTCTACTAAGTTGATAGCAATTGTGGTAACTATAAAATGAGTACAAAAATAAGTTCTATCATATTGTTTCAAACTTTGGCCAGATCCAAGAACTAGGAACACAGGTATAGATATATGTTACTGCATTTCCTTATATTTGAGGGTTATGAGATGCAATAAAAATAGATAAGATAGACATACTGAAACTAAAATAATAAATAAAGGCATTGTATGTAGTGGGTCCTATCTAGATTACTAGAGGAAAAATAAAGCACCAAAAATGAAATTAAGGAATTAATATGTGTAAGGACATAGGATGTAATGGAGGCTAGCTAAATTATGAACAAAAAATCAGCCTAAGTAGGAAGCAAAATAGTCATCACATTTACAAAAGATATATTGTCACAACTTAAATATGATGATTTTTTCCATCACTTGAGTATAAGATAAGACAAAAAAATAGTTGTGACTTACTTGTTTACCATATTCATATGCTCAATCCAAAAGAAATGAGTATTCCATATCCTCAAAGCATATCTATAAAGAAGAAATTGGCTCATGAAAGTAAACTAGAAGGCAAACTTTATATAAGCATTTTCTAATATTGTCCTTGATCAATGATCATAAGATCACACTTTTCTCTATTTCTTTAGGCTTAGGTAACCTCTTTCGCTATTCATTATAATGATAATTAATATTATCTAATCCTATGGATGTGTTAGACCCATAAACATGTCTCCTAGACCTTGAAAGAGCTTATTCAACACTAGTTAAAGCATTTTCTCTAAAAACAATTGTTGTATCAAAGAGGCCATCATCTTCCTCATCTATATCAGCATCAACTTCAACTTATCTATCCATTTCCTCATCAACCATAGAGTCATATCCTCTTGAGAAGACATATCTAATTATTATATGGTATAAATATTGGAAAAGATGCAAATTAAGTTCAACTTATATAATGAATAGCTTAATAGTAACTGTAAAAAAAAAATGACATAATAGGTCTCTATAAAAAGGTAAAGAGAATTGAAATGAACTTACAATAACTAAATAAACAAAAAATTAAGCACATGGTCTAGGTTATTTGTGTGAAACCAATCTCTGTGTTTATTTGATACCATTCCAAAAGTAGATCCAACTAAATTGTATGAATGCAAGACATGTATTTGAAAATTATTAATTTCTACTTTTGAGAGTGCTAATTTGTGCTTCTCAAAGAGTTAACTTCAACAATATAGGGGTTGTGAGCATAAATTAGGGGGAAAAACAATTTAATAGAAACTCATTCAATGAGTGTCTTAAAAATGTAGATAGACAGACTAATCATCTAATTGTGAATGTTATGTATTCAGTAACATGCTATGGCAATTGAAAGAACAACATGTCACAATAGAATGTACTAGGGTTGAGAGAACATTAGATAATTCTATTAATATCCACATATTACCAAAGTAGGCCAATGGAACTCATTGAAAAGAGTTGTGACAATGCACTATTGTATAAGCTAATCTAGAGTAAAGAATCTAATGTAAACTAAATTGACAATGGATGAAACCAAAGAGTTAAACACAAAAAATAAATGACAATAGGAGTCTTCTTTTGATTTATCAATAGAGAAATTTTTATCCTAGCCTAAATAAGGAACAGAATGTAAACAAATGCAACACTTTTTATGTTGCCTTAAGGCCAATTGATAAGAATATAAGACCATTTCCTACAAAGCAAGTGCAATGTTTTATTTCCAACGAATCCAACAATAATTCAAATTAAAATTTACTTCCTATATACCGGTAAATATTAGCAAATAAGTTTTAGAAAATGATTTGTGCCTCATGCAAACTCCAACAAGATAAATGAAGTTGAACTTTCACCACAATGAGTAATAATATTAGCCAAGGAAATCAACAACAATTATTACTAAATCCTATGCATCTTCAGACCCTATTGGCCAAATTAAATATATAAATAAAAATTCTACCAGAATGCAACCAAAACGTGCATCATCATATTCATGCATGAAGATGTAAAAATACATCAATATTAATTGAATTGGAACTTATGGAAAATAATCTGGTTAAGTGCACAAATTTCTTCATGAATTCCCTAGCATGCTTCATATTTAAAATTGAAGGGATGTATTTGTTAATGATAGATATAGATTGGAGTTCATTTGATCAGTCTATATGAAATGTTATGAAATTCTTTGTTCAATTTAGTGTAAATAAAAGGGAGGAATGTGTGCAAAGCCAAACTATAATATTTTTAGGATATAGGAAGGCATTCCAAAATTACAAGGGAAACATTTATGAAATGGCAACAAAGAATTTGGGACTTGTGAAAGAGCTATGAAAACAAAGATTATGAAGTCCTACCAGAGCAAGATTGGTTCTTTCTAGGATTGATGCTCGAGTTTATATATATATGTATATATATATATATTTCAAGTCTTACAAACTTCATTGTATTCAGTTTTAGAATATTTCTTTCTCGAGTCCATAATGTTGCCGAAGTCAAAGCATAAGAGATTAAGAACCTTGATGATTCTAGTGGTATTTATAAGGCCCTATTAGATGCAATTTGGTTGAGCTAGTGATAAATGTATGGCAATATTGTCTTCATTTGCAGTCCATCACACTTTATTGGCTACTAATAGAAAAAAAATGCTCATTAATTTGGAGTAGAAATATAAACAAAAATTCTTTCTCTATTTTGATATTAATTGTGCAAAAAAGGACACAATGCATCTTGCAAGGTTAGAATGTTAAGGCTTAAAGCAATAGTTTTGCCCTTTCAAAGACCAAAAATTTTTAAAAGAAAATAAACTACACTACAGGACAATTGATGACTCTAGGAAGGAATTTCCATGCAATAGTAGCTAGTTGAACCAACAAAGTTAGTCATCATCTACAACACAATGATAATAAGTCTTTATGTAAACTAGACTATTGAGTTGCTTCCACAAGTCCATTAATACTCAAATGACAAATGTCATACCAAAAAAACTCTTATTCTAGTCACAGATTGCATCTAGGATGCCTAAGGGAAGGTTGACACACCAACAATTCTCACTACTCACACAAAAATTACATTGTTTGAACTTAAAGATGAGAAATACTCCTTCTATTAATAGATGTAGGTTTAAGTAAAACCTCTCTATTACATTGTGGATAAAGGTTGCTTTGAAAAATCTTCTCTCTAAATATACCTTTATAGGTTAAACCTTAGCCACACACATTATACACAACTATTTACTATTGGTTGGTTTGAGCATGGCAAAAAGATATACATCACTTAAGAAAAAAACTTATTATTCTATTAAGTCTTTCAAAGCCAAAAGCATATAATGTTCTTGATAAGTTATTCATTTGGGGATAAACATGGTCTTCACCATCAGGAACTAGTACTATTGAATTCTTGGAGCCACCTTCAAGAATAGAGAATATTTTATCAAGCCAAACAATGTTGTAAGTTGAAAAATCACTAGAAAACTTTTATAATTATGATCTAGTTTTATGTGCAACAAGAAACCATGACTTCAATGCATGTATTCATAATCGTGTAGTTTTCTTAAGGGACAAAATTTGATAAGTTTTTGGATAAACATACCAACATTTGAAATTCATCCTAATGGATGTCCATGTCTATAACTTGGTGAAGCATTGATGGTTTCATACTTGCAACTCCCTATCAATGGAACCATAAATATATACTTTTTTTATTTATTATTATTATTTTTAATGGGTTATATGGAATTGAAATGACCCCACCCATATTACATCATGACTGCATAGTAGTATTACAACAGCTTGGTAATTATACATGTATCATTTGGAAATATTTGAACCTTGGTTTCCTTCTTGAAAGGCGAGGAATCTAACCAGCTGAATTAATGCCATTTGATACCACAAATCTATACTTATAAAAATAACATTTATTTTTATTTTTTTTCAAAATTCACTTTAATCTTTTATTTATTCATTTTTGGAAGATATTTTCAAGTAATGTTACTCATTATATGAAGGTTTTGTGAGCTCTCCATTGATCTATGAAATACCAATGTTTTATCACTATTGTAAACTATATCTTTACATTCAACCTCTTGTTAGAAAGTATTAATAATAGTCTATTGCATGAAAAATAACTTATAGTAGAAATATGCAATATTTGATGCAATAGGTATGGGGAACATGCATGGGAAATGTTGAGGAAAGCAATAATCTCTCCAAGGATACCCACTAGACCCTTTTAGACTAAAGGCAACAAGATCTTCAAGGGGATGCCTAAAAGACCCCATTAGACCAAAGCAATAAGATATTCATCCAAATTAATTAGTATTAACAGGTGGATATCACCTATTTTATTAAAGAAAATGCATAATAGGACTCTTGTAAGATGATATATAAAAATTTCATTCTAAAAACTAAAGTTTGTACATGTAAAAATTCTAAGAAATTCATTTAATAATATGAGAAATATGACATTTTAATTACTTCAAATATCTAACAAATTGGAGATAAAGAAACCAAAGATCCCCTGTTCAACCCTTTGTAAGAGGAGACTGCTTTCATTTCAGCTTCGTGCAATATTTGGTGCAACAAACATGAGGAATAAATATGGGAAATATTGGGGAAAGCAAGAATCTCTCCAAGGATACCCACTAGACCCTTTTATACTGGAGGCAACAAGATCTTCAAGAGGATGCCTAAATTACCCCTTCAGACTAGAGCAATAAGATATTCATCCAAATTAATTAGTTTTAACAGGTGGATTTCACCCATATTCCTAAAGAAAATGCACAATAGGACTCTTGTAAGATGATATCTAAAAATTTCATTCTAAAAACTAAAGTTTATACATGTAAAAATTTTGAGAAATTCATTTAATAATCTGAGAAGCCTAACATTTCAAATACTTCAAACACCTAACAAATTGGATATAAAGAAATCAAATATCCATTTTTTGACCCTTTGCAAGAGGAGACTGCTTTGATTTCAACTTCTTGCAATATTTGATGCAATAGGAATGGGGAATAGACACAGGTAATGATGGGGAGAGCAATAATCTCTCTATGGATACCCACTAGACCCTTTTATATTGAAGGCAACAAGATCTTCAAGGGGATGCCTAAAAGACCCCATTAGACTAGAGCAATAAGACATTCATCCAAATTAATTAGTATTAACAGGTGGATGTCACCTATATTCCTAAAGCAAATGCACAATAGGACTCTTGTAAGATGATATCTAAAAATTTCATTCTAAAAACTAAAGTCTATACATGTGAAAAATTTGAGAAATTCATTTAATAATCTGAGAAGCCCAACATTTCAAATACTTCAAATACCTAAAAAATTGGAGATAATGAAACTAAATATCCCCTTTTTGATCCTTCATAAGAGGAGACTACTTTTATTTAAGCTTCATGTAATCTTCGATGCAACATGCATAGGAAATGTTGGGAAAAAGAAGAATCTCTCCAAGGATACTGTTAGAATAATAAATTATATCCTAAGTTGTTACTAGGATAATCTGTGTGGCTGAGATTAGCTCAATTAATAATGATTCAATGGATAAGATTGTATGTCTTTGCTATTTAAGCAAGGCTTCTTTCATTCAATAATATCAAACATTTCATTTTCTAACATGGTATCAGAGCAGACCTTCCCTGCCCTGTGAGCCTGAGAAGTTTTTCCAGGATTTTTCTCATGGAAATCCCCCACTCATTTTTTCCTCCACATTATTTTTTTTTCTCAAAACCGAGGGAGTATGCTCTCCGTATTTTGATGGATCAAAAACCAAATGATTAAAAAAAAAAAAAAAAAAATCTGCAGTTTTGGAAGGTCCTTCGTGTTAGGTTAATTTTAAGTTTTTTTTTTTGTTGTGGATTTGCAATCCTATTGCAGGTCTGGTTTTGCATATCGGTAAACCTATGATTTTTTTTCTGAAGGAATGCAGTTCAAAGACTGGTGTTCTTAGCAGTTTTTCGTGACCCACATTGCTGCCAAGGTTTGATCGTGGTACAATGGCGTAGCAGTTTCGAGCACCGCTCAAGTTTTTTTTGTTGTTAGTTGCAGGTGGCATTAAGGCTTGGCATATTCCATTTCGTTGTTGGCAGCCCTTCCTTTGCATGAGCTCTGGATGTCTTTTCAAACGTAGCCAACTATCATTTAGTGCAGGTGGATCACGAAGAATTTGATGAAAAACTGGTACTGCGCAACATTGTGGTAGACTTCTCCTGCAGTAGTTTTTTAAAATCAGGGATCTAACGGTGGCACGAAGCGGGGGACCCGTTGCTTTCAATAATGCACTGCCAAATATTTTTTGTAGCTGGAGATCGGTTGATTGCTACTTATTTTTTTAGAATGCCAAGATTCCCTAGATCCTAAACTGACTAACGTGCAAATATTTATTAAAATTCATGAAAGTGGTGGTAATTTTATTAGAGGTTGGGAGGATCATATGTTTCTTATTTTGAGCGTTCTATGCCATGACATATTCTCCAATATTGATTGTCAGTGCTCGTCTGTGCACCTCTTATTTTTCTCTGCCAACAACCAACTGGAACGTCGTTTCTGCATTGCATGACGTGGCTGATTTTCCCTACCAATGGTGAAGGTTTCAGTGTGGGCGACGTCCTCGTGTGGTGGTATGACGTAGTGCAGAATGGGTGGACATATTTGTTTATAGCGATCGTGCAAGATTTGTAGTGTGAAAAGGAATGGCGTAGATCGCGCGTGTTGTTGGCTTAATAATATGTGGTGCAGTCATGTCAGAGTGCCGTATGCACTATTTTATAATTTTTTCCATCACCAGAGGAGCGTCATAAATCCACCATGTACTTCTGATGATTTCTCCGTCAGTCACCACGTCAAAACTGTAGTGCCCGATTTTGATTTTCAGTGCAGTGAGTAGAAATGCGGGAATATTTTCTTGCTGGTGTTGCCATTGTGTATGATGTTGTGAAACCAGAGAAGCCACCACTGTGGATTTTTGATCTGAGCGAGAATACGTGTGCAGTATGATTTCGGTACTCCAAACGATCATTTACTGATCGCTGGCATTCACCGTAGTTGGAGATTGCATTCACCGATGGGAGGAGGGGACGGCTACAGCAGCACGTTCGATGCACCTGCATGGACCCACGTGACATCTATTTTAGCGATGAATACTGTTCGATAAACCACCCTGAGTAGAAATTAACATCGTCCTCAAGATCGTGGAGCGATGTTTGTTCAAATGATCGTGGGCAGATTGGCACGGTTTTAAATCTTTGTGTGGATGATGTGTTCTGCTTGCTAGTTTGTGATGAAGCATCGATGACTTGTGTGATGAGTTACATTGGAAATGCGAATGGCACAATTTTATCCGCTGCAAATCTACAATGGCTACCTGTTTTCCTCAAATAGATCACGCAAATAATTTTGCGACAGACCTGATTTGTTGCTATTGAGAGACTGCAGTACAATCTATAATCTATGTTCATTGTGGTGATAGATAGGCAAGCGGTGCGGCACATCGAATTCCAATGGAGAAGGCAGGAAGTTGGTAAAATATGGTGGGCCAATATAATCAATGCTATATTGAACTTACATTGAGCATTTTATTTATAAAGCTCTTTGATAAAGGGGCCCACTATACTTTTAATTGTTTGGAATTTATACAATAATTTTTCCGTAAGACTTTTTTTTTTAAGAAAGTCAACATAATAGGCTCATTTGGTTGTTTGTTTTGAAACTTTTATTCAAAATTTTGGTGGGCCAATTATTTTCTTATGCGAAAAATTTTTTTAACCATGTTTTTTTTTTATAGGTAGCAAATTTTATATACAGCGGGTTTTTGAAGGATCCCAAAACCTTATTTACAATAGAAGCCGCAACTTAGATTTGGACCAACAGAAAAACAAAATAGACCGGGGTGTGCCCCTAGATCAAAACCCTGGGCCTTGCAACCCAGCCCCAGGCCATCAACCCGAACAAAATTAACCCATCCTGCTAAGAAAAAAGACAAAATCAGGGGTACCAAGGTCCCTGGGACCAAACCTGTAGAATACGCTTGCTGATTCAAACAGAAACCAGAAACTAGAAATGAACCTCCACCCATAGCAGCTCGGGGGCCCTGGGCCCGAGCAGACCAAGCACCATCCCCGCCCACCCTGCTGCACGAGGTGAACTCCCAGGGCAACTCCGGGCGGGGGCCCCGCACTAGGGAACTAATTCCCGTCACCATCGGGGCCATCCCCCAGCCTACGTCGGAGCTCCTTGAAGGCATTGACAGCTGTTGTAGTCGCATTGGCAGCCGAGGTGAGCGAGTTGATCGCCATGTCGAGGAGGATCCTAGTCGGAAAGATCCGAAACTTTTTCTCGAAAATCGAACTGATCTTGATGGTTTTCGGGCCATCAACTTTAGGCTTCTTGAGTCTGGCCGAGGACCTGCTCCCGCCAGGGGTCGCCCCTCTTGCAGAGCTTGCACCGGGGGTCGAAACACCGCTAGGGACTTGAGACGATGCCTTGCATTTTTGGGTAGGCCTATGCTCTCTAGGGGGAGGGGAATCTTCAGGGTCACTGGGAATGTCCTCTTTGGACTTAGAAGTAGCAGGGGAGGCGACAGGGGAGGCGACAGTCTCAGTGGGGAGGACAGAGGCTAGGGGGATACTCTGGAGTGGGGGCTGATGGGCCAGAGCATGGTGGTAGAGGATGGCCATAAGTCCTTGGTGGGAAGGGCGGGTGTGGTTTTTTTGGGCTCTATCAATGGCAAGGCCCAGGGAGTAAAGCAAAAAATGGGGAGTGCTCAGCAAGATGGCACCGCGAAGGTGGTTAACGAAGCTCAGATGGAAACTGAATAGCTTCTGGTCTGGGTCATCGCAAGTAATAAATTGCATCATGGGAACCAGGGCTTCGTCGAATGGTTTGGGGAGGTCAGTTCTGAATAGAGCCGTCCTGTCCCAATTCTGTTTCGGGAAGCGGGAGAGCTCCTCCTCCCAATTGTGTTTGTCTCGACGAATGAACTTCCCCTTTTCCTCATGATGCAGACTAGTGACTTCGAACAGGAACTCTCTGGTGACTCTGAAATGCAGCCCTTTCACCTGGACCTCGCCCTCATCCCAGGTGTCCAGGAAGCCCTGGGTGATATCCTCATCAGGCCCAACAAATTTGCTCAGAAAGGGGGTATACTCCTTGGCATCAGTAAAGACCCTAGCAGACTCGGACAGGGAGAGGGTCTTGGGCTCGACGTAAATGGCCTTGGGAGTTGACATGGTGGGTTCACAGATCACCCAAGGCAGAAAGTGCCAGATGGAAGTGGGGCCGACAGGGGAAGAAGCTCGCCAGGAAAATACAGGAGGGATGGGGCAATGGAAGGTGAAGGCGACAGGCCTCAGAGGGATATAAAGGCAAGGGGAGGAAGCCAAAGAGGCAGCAAAGGATCGCATGCCTCGGGAGTCGACGTCTAGGGCGGGGGAAGACACGAGCGAAGAATGACAGGGGCAGCGAGGCGGATGGCAGGTTTGGCAGTGAGGGGGAAGGGGCCTAGGGATGGACTCCACGTGGCACGCCAGCTGAGTTGGCACAGAGGGCTGGTCTTGTGTAGGCGGTAGCCACGCCCGGGCTGCTAGGTCAGGGCAATCCCAGGATGCAAAGTCAGCAGCAAGGCACTCGACTTGAGGTGGCACGGGCCCACACGCTGTGCTGACTACGAGCCCAATGGGAATGCTAAAAAAAGGAGAGGTTTGTGAGCTGCCTTTGACATGGATGCTGGGGAGGAAGACACCTGGCGCTGCACACAGCCTATTGGTCACCCTGAAATGACCGTGATCATGGATGCCATTGGGAACTACCATCGTGAAGAGAAACACAGTAAGGTCAACGTCCCACGTGCAATTGCGCCTGACATGGAGCCAGGTCATCCAGGCACAGCGCCAGGGGAGTCTAGGTGTCTGGAATGGCATCGATATTGAGGAGGTCTTGGGATGTTGCTTGCACCAGCCTGATGGGAAAATCCTTGGTCCAGATGTTGAGCCCTTTCGAAGAAGTTGTGAGATTGGCTAGAAAATCAGCCACCCTGTTTCCTTCTCTGTAGACGTGGCGGATGGAATGTTGGGGGAGCCCCAGAAGGATGGCCCGAACCTCTTGGATAATATTGTAGATGCGCCATGAGTTGTCCCTGTTACTGAGGGCGGCATTGATGATGTTAAGGGAGTCACCCTCGATGATCACTTTACTAGGGGCCTTCTGGAGGGCGAGGACCCCACGGAGTAACGTTGTTGCTTCCACGAAGTTGTTGGTTTGCATGTCGAGGGCCTCAGCGTAAGCCAAGATCAAGGTCCTGGAGTGGTCCCGGATGGCCCCGCCAGCTCCCGAGGGGCCGAGGTTGCCCTTGGAGGCACCGTCAAAATTGAGTTTGACCCACCCGGGAGGAGGGGCAACCCACCTGGTCACAGCTCTAGGGGAGGGAACAGGGGGGGCCAGGGGGGCCTGAAATCCAAGGTTGGTGAGGATAGAAGCCTCACTCACCTTCCAGGGAGGGCCACCCAGGGGGAGGGAGCGAGAGTTCTCAAGGGCAAAGGCCACCGCCTTGGCCGCCATCGACTGGGGGTTGCGGGCCGGGGAAGAGAAGGCTCGGCCGTTACGCTCAAGCCATATTTGCCAAAGTAGGTGGGGAAGGCAGAACGCCCAGAGGGAGCGGAGGGTGGGGTGGATGAAGGGATTGGGCCATTGGGAAAAGAGGTCGATGATGGAGCTGGGGGGAACCCACTGTATGGAAAATAGGGTGAGGAGGTGGCCCACGACCTCGATGATAAAGGGGCAAGTGAGGAAGAGATGATTGGTTGATTCCCAGGTAGCACAACAAAGGAAGCATCTATTTGGGATTTGGAAGCCCCTCCTGGCTAGATTCTCAATAGTAAGGATCTTATTCTAGATGGTTGTCCACACGAAGTAGCTGATCTTGGGGATCAGCTTTTTGGCCCACACCTGCTTGACCATGAAAGGAGCCTCCACTGGGTCCCTTTGGAGGGCATAAGTGGATTTGACCAAGAAGTAGCCACTACTAGTGCCATGCCAGACACATCTATCCTCCCCCACCAGAAGGGATGATGGTAGTCTCGAGGAGGCATTGGAGCCTGGCAGCTTGAAGCGGGTGGCGGGGGTTCGAGATGGGCCCCCAGGTGCCTTTCCCCTGATCCTTGACCAAGTAGTCTAACACATTAGGGCATTTGGAGGCTGCTAGACCTGGTTTAAGGACTCTAAGGTTACTGTCAACACTCAAGGCCTCATCTTGGATCCACCTGTCCTCCCAAAAGTCGATCTTGGCCCCATCACCAAGGATCCATCGGGTCCCTTTCCTAATAATGTCCTTTGTGAGGGTCATGGATTTCCAGAAGGCTGATCCATCTATGGGCTGGAAGTTGCTAAGGAAAGGGTGTTGATGGAGATATTTCCTATGCACAATACTGACCCATTCATCCGGGGCATTCGTGAACACCTTCCACGCTTGCTTGGCCAGGAGGGCTTTGTTCATAAGGGGAACCCACCTGAGCCCGATCCCTCCCTCCTCTTTAGGCCTGCAGACAAGGGGCCAGGAGACCAGGGGAATCCTCTTCTTGTCTTCACTGCCAGACCACAAAAACTATTTTTGGATTTGTTCAATGTGGGCTGCAATTAAGGCCAGGATTTTGAAGATAGACATGAAGTACACCAGAATGCTTTGGAGAACTACGGACGTAAGGGTGGCCCTGCCCACATGGGAGAGGAGGTGACCCTTCCAAGAGGCCAATTTTTGCTGGACCCGCTCGATCAGCCCACTCCATAGGGCCTTGGAAGAAACCCCTGTGAACAGGGGTAGCCCGAGGTAGGTGGAGGGTAGGGTGTCAGGGGTGCAGCCCAGGATCCGCCCGATCCGGGTTTGCCTAGCTGGGGGGTGTGAAGGAAATAGATTTTGCTTTTATGGAGATTGATCTTCTACCCAACCGCCTCTTCGTACAGGATCAGGATCTGCTTGATGACCTTGGCTTGAGGGACCGACGTGGAGGTGGCAAGAATGGTGTCATCCATGAATTGTTGGTGAGACACTAGGGGCAGCTCAGGCGTAGGCCTGATGCCAGAGATGAGACCGTAGGAAGCAGCGCTCAAAATGGTGCGGCCCAGGGCCTCAGCCAGGATGATGAAAAGAATCGGGGATAGGGGGTCACCTTGACGAAGGCCTCTAGAACTGGGGAAGAACCCAACCGAGGAGCCATTGATCAAGACAGAGAACCAAGGGGAAGACACGTAGTTATTGATGAGGTTGACCCAGGAGGGGTGGAACCCAAACTTGAGGAGGACGCTGGAGAGGAACTCCCGGTTGACTCTGTCGAAGGCTTTATTCATGTCAAGTTTGAGCAAGAAGGATGACTTCTTGGAAAGGAGGGCGGAGTGAAGGACCTCATGGATGATGATGACCCCATCTGTGATAAGCCTTCCTTTGATAGAGCTTCCCTGGTCGGGGGCAATGATCAGGGGAAGGATGTCTTTGAGTCTGGTTGCCAGGGACTTGGTCAGGATTTTATAGAGGATGTTGCATAGGCTGATGGGGCGAAAGTCGGCTAGGGATCTGGCCGCCTGGGACTTGGGAATCAGGGCAATGAAGGTAGAATTGATGCCTCTAGGGATGGAGCTAGCGAACTGGAGGTCTCGAATGGCCGCACACACTTCCTGGCCAATGAGGTCCCAGAAGGATTGGAAAAATCGGGGGAAACCCGTTCGGGCCCGGGGCAGAATCTGCTTTCATGGAAAACATAGCTGCGCTAATTTCTTCATCCGAGAGGGGTCGAAGAAGCATCTCATTTGAATGGGCCGGGACCAAGGAGGGAATGTGCTCCAGTAGGGTCTCCACCACCAAGGGAGACGGCTGAGGCTCATCACCAAGGAGCTCTTGAAAGAAACCCACGACTTTGGCTCTGATATCCTCCTCATCTTTGGTTACCCTGCCATCACTATAGATAAGCTCGGGGATTCTATTTGAGCTCCTATTTTTGAGGGTCGAGGTGTGAAAAAACTTAGTATTGGCATCACCATCGGCCAGCCATAGGGCCCTTGACTTCTATCTCCAGAAGGTTTCCTCCCTGGCTAAGACATTGTGATACTCGGCTAGGACTGAGCGCTCCTCCTCTCATGCTCCCGGGTCCTGGCACCCTTCCTGAAATCTGAGATCAAAATCTTCTAGTTGTTTCTTGAGGGTTTCTTTGCTCTCGAAGATGTTGCCAAACACCTCCTTATTCTAGATCTTGAGCTTGTCTTTGAGGAGTCTCAATTTTTGATAGATTTGCTCAGTAGGGTGCCCTGGGACTGGGCAATCCCACCAGCAGGCCACCTGGGCCCTAAAATCCGAGTGGTGGAGCCACATGGACTCGAAGCGAAAGGGGCGCTTGTGGGAGGGATGCTTACCAGCTTCAAGGAGGAGGGGGCTGTGATCAGATCCAACTTTAGGAAGGGCCAGTAGGGTTGCATCAGTGAACAAGGGGATGGCTTCCCTGGATAGGAAAACTCTATCCAGTATGACCTGAATGAGTTGGGCTCCTGTTCTTCTGTTAGTCCAGGTGTACTTGGCTCCTTTCAGGTGGACGTCCATGAGCTCGTTGGAGTCAACGAAGGCCCCAAAATCCTCCATACTTTTAGTTGCCATCACTAGACCCCCACTCTTGTTAGAGGGAAAGAGGGGACTATTGAAGTCACCCACAAGAATCCAGGGGAGAGGGGCAAATGCCTCCCTCATGATGCTGATTTCATTCCACAATGCCACTCTTCCATTCGGGTTGTTGGGGGCATAAACATTGGACAGAATCCAGGACTGCCCTGACTTTAAACAGTGGATCAGGATGTTGGTGATTCTGGGGGATGATGAAATTAGTCTCCCCTCAAAGAAGCACGGGTCCCAAAGACATAGTAGCCCTCCAGCTATGCCCGAGGTCGGGGTGGACAAAAAATCACTATTACTCCAGATAGCTTTGGCGACCCTCGAGGAGGACACTTCGTCAAGTTTGGTCTCCTGAAGGAGGAGAATAGTCGGCCTGTGGTCCTTGCGAAGCTGAGCAAGGATCCTTTTCTTGGGGGTGCCATTGAGCCCCCTCACATTCCAGGTGATGAGCTTCATTTGACACCCTTGGGGAGTCTCTTGCCTCCCTTCCCAGCCTGGGCGGGGGGTTTGGATCTCTGGGAATCAACTTTCAAAAAACTCATGGAATCGTCAAGGAGGGTCGCCTGGGAGCCGCTAGCAATATCGTCCTCCGTGAGCTTGTTACGCTGGTCGCCAAGGGTGGGATGACCTCTCTTATTTTTGCTTCCAAATTCGGTGGCAAACTTCTTGCTGTGGGTCTTTTTGGGGCTAAACTCTTTAGGCTCGGACTGGGAACTTCCAGGATCGGCCTCCGTAGACCTCTCGAAACTACACTCTGAGGAAGGGTGGGAAGAGGGGAACGAAGGAAGGGGGGAAGGGGATCGAGCGGGGGTACCAGGGGGGGGGTAAGGGGCACCCCGCCCACCAGGGGCGAGGGGGAAGGGTGGGGGTTGGGGAGGCCTGACAACTCGTAGGTCAGGGAAGGGGCTTCCTCGGATCGGGCTAGGATGGGGTCGACCTGCGGGCCTGTCTGGAAGGAAGGGGGAACAGGGGCCGTGGTGACCTCGGAGGATATTTCCTCTGCACACCTCAGAGGTTCTGAAATACTGACAAGAGGAGGTTCAGGGTTATGACATACCTGGGGCTGAGCGCCCGAGCAATTGGGATCCACCTGGTTTTCCTCAGCAGTAGTAGATTTTATCTCTTTTCCATGCCATTCTGGGGTGCTGCGATCGTCGCATGGGGGCCCACGAGAGGGGGCCCTATCGGGTCGAGGAGGGGGGTTCTCGGGGTGAGACGCACCAACCTTCTTGGAAGAGGGGCATTGGTGGGGAAGGTGCCCTTGTGTGCTGCACAGGGGGCAGAAGGTGGGTTTATTCTCATAGATCAGGGTTTGGCTCCAGAAGAAGGATCCTGAAGAAATAGTAACCACAAAAGGGAGTTTGGATTCAAGGTTTGCATTGATGCAGAACCTGGCATGGACCATGCGGGACCCTACCTTGGTAGCAGGATCAAAGGCAACCAGTTCACCAACTGCTTGCGCAATGAGCCTCAGGACGTCCTCCTGCCACAAATGAAAGGGGAGTTCAGGGAGGTGAACCCAAATCGGGGTGATATTAATGCTTTGGGTGCTGGGATTAAAGTCAGCTCCATAGCACCTGAGGAAGAGGCTTTTGTGCCCTAGGAACCAGGGCCCACCAGAGAGAATCCTGCTGGAGTCATCACTGTTGTTGAGCTTGATGAGAAAGAAACCCTTGGTTAGGGCCACGAGCTGCATGTGCCCTAAAATTTTCCACTTGGAGGTCACCCAACGTCGGATGGTTTCCATGTCCGGGCGCCCCCCTATGAATTTCCCCACCAAGGAAAAGGAGGACCCTGACACAAATGCCGAGTAGACATCATCCTGGATGGAGATGTGCGTCCCTTTGCGAGAAAGCCCCGAGCCTAGAGCCCGAGGCTGGGTGCTAGCCCCAGATAGGATCTGCTAGAAAGAGGGTTTGGGCCCCCTGGGCCAGAACCCTGACCTTTGTTGGGCGGTTTTTTCCCAAGGCCTGCACTCGCATCAATGCTGCCAAGGGGCCTGGCACCCAGAATCCCACCCTGCTCACCTGCCTACCCTGGCCCCATGTCTGGCCTAGATCCCGTAGTAGAACCTGTAGGCCCAGACTCAGAGGTTGTGCCCGCTCCCGATCCTGCTCCTGCTCTTGCGCCTACATCCACTCCTGCTCTTGCTCCCACCATCCGAAAAAACTAAACTTCTTACCCAAAATAAATATATTTTGGTCCCATTTTTTTAACCATGTATTCTGAGAAAAATTAGAATATTTCCTTGTGGTTTTTCATCATATAGATATATTATACATGAGTACCTTATCAGGCCTTGTTGCCGGGACTCATACTTGTGGATATGCCACTTGTTTTTGTTATTTTTCACTACCTCCTAGTATCACTTAAGGGGGGGTGTTAGTATATCCTAGTACCACTTAAGGGGGGTGTTAGAATAATAAATTATATCCTAAGTTGTTACTAGGATAATCTGTGTGGCTGATATTAGCTCAGTTAGTTATGATCCAATGGATCAGATTGTATGCCTTTGCTATTTAAGCAAGGCTCCTTTCATTCAATAATATCAAACATTTCATTTTCTAATAGATACCCACTAGACCCTTTTAAACTAAAGGTAACAAGATCTTCAAGGGGATACCTAAAAGACCCCATTAGACCAGAGAAATAAGACATTGATCCAAATTAATTAGTATTAACAAGTGGATGTCACCTATATTCCTAAAGCAAATGCACAATAGGAATCTTGTAATATGATATCTAAAAAAATCATTTTAAAAAGTAAAGTTTGTATATGTGAATATTCTGATAAATCTAAGCAGCTTGACATTTCAAATACTTCAAATACCTAACAAATTGGAGCTAAAGAAGCCAAAGTTCCTTTGTTCGACCCTTCGTAAGAGGAGACTCTTTCATTTTAGCTCCATGCAATATTTGGTGCATTAGTCACGAGGTATGTTGGGGATCACTTTAAAGGGCTAAACTACTCTCAAGCAAAATATCTAAAGGGTGAATGAAGTCGCTCTATCAAATTTAGATATTGCTTTAATTTTAGCTCCATGCAATCTTTGGTGCAATAGGCATGGGGAATTTTGGGGATCCTTTTAAAGGGTTGAACTACCCTCAAGCAAAAAAAATCTAAAGGGTGAATGAAGTCGCTCTATTGAATTCAGGGAAGCAAAGAAAGAAAGAATAGTTTGGTGATTTCATTGCATTTAGGGTTTGGAAAAATCATTAGGGGACTAATTGCATGCCAAAGGTGGGGTATTGATTATACATCTCATTGCATTTTATTTGGTCCATTATATTTTAAAATGTGAATTTTATTGGAATTAATTCTAACATTACAATTGGCTAAATTATCTACTCTGACTTCCTTTATTTATAAATATGTTCATACTTCTTAGAGATTACCTCTAATAATAAGTGATGAACATCAACAATAATATTAATTTTTATCCAAAAATTTGTGAATCTCCTATTGAAATATATTTTCATTCTTTTTCTTTTGCAATTTTAGTCCTTTTAAGAAGTGCCCTAACCTCTTTATAAATATTTGGTATGCAACTCAAATATAACCCCCACCCTCTCTTATCCAACCTCCTTTTTTTATTGATAGAATCTATATCTAGGTATGCATGAATTCTAAACACCCCTCCTATATAGGATACTTACTAATTTATTGATGGTTCAACTTGATATTTAAAAATACCCCATGTATGCACTCACGTGGTATATACCATTTCCTCATAGTGACTCCCCATGAAACTTGTCCATGCACAAGTAAACAAGCATATAGAAGAGGAAGAAATCAAAATTACTCAAGAGGTAGAGGAGGAAGAGGAAGAGGAGTTGTTGCTACTGGAAGAGTATGAAGGGTTGATAAAAAAGAGTTGAATGCTTCAATTGTCATAAAATAGGTCACATTACATGATATTGTAGAGTGAAGACCACAAATGGATATAGAAGAACCCACTATATATGTGAGGATGAAGCTATACAAGATAATTTATTTTTGACTAGTGACATGGCTAAAAAAAGCTAGTTATGAATATTGGTATCTAGATTTTGGTTGTTCTAACCACATGATTGGAAAGAAAGAGTTGATACTAATATGAATGAGAATTTCAAGACCATGATCACTTTTGGGAATAACAATGCTTTGGGTGTGGTTGCAAAAGGCACCATGGAAGTTGGCACTAAAGAAGGTACAGATAAAATTCATGATATCTACTATGCTCCCAATTTGAAAAATAATTCGTTGGATGTTGGTTAAATTGTAGAAAAATTGTTAAGTTGTGTTTGATAACAATTAATGTATCATTTATGATAAGAATAATAATAATCGTATGGTCACCATTGTTCCTATGACAAAGAATTAGATGTTTCCTTTGAATTTTATAGGAAAATGGGGCATGAACATGGTGCACATGGCACTTGAAGATAAGAATTAGATTTGGCATGTTAGATTTGGACACTTGAATTTTATAAGTTTGGAATTTTTGTCTTCATAAGATATGGTAAATGGAGTGCCTAAGGTTGAAGAGCACAAGGGTATGTGTGAAGCATGTGTGATTGGAAATCATGCAATGAAGGAGTTTCCAAAAGTAAAAGTATGGCAAGCCTCATACCCACTCCAACTTATACATTCTAATATTTGTGGACATATGCAAACAAAAAGTTTGGGTAAGTCTTCATAATTTCTTACATTCATTGATGATTTTTCAAGAAAGTGTTGAGTGTATATTTTGAAACATAAGGATGAAGCTTTTGACATGTTCAATATTTTCAAAGCCCTGGTTGAGAATGCAAGTGGATATAAAACAAATTTATTGAGAACTAACCATGGAGGATAATTTTTTTCAAATGAATTCATTTATTTTTACAAACAACATGGTATCAAGAGGTAGCTCACTAATGCCTATACACCATAATAAAATAGTGATGCAGTAGCATCCAACGGTGTAAGAGTGATCTTGCATCACCTAAATTGTATTTGTTTCATTTTGTTCTAGAATTTATTTATTTTTTTAGAGTATGGAGAAATAGACCCAATGCCAAAATAATCATCCCAATATCCTGAGCGGTTTGGGAGATATGTAAATTTTAATGTCTTCTAACCTATAAAAACTAGTGAAAATTCCTGCTAGTAAAACTTGGAGGTCAATTTTGAAGGCCTTAGAAGAATTTTAAAGGATTAAATATGGCAATACTATGTGTAAGCATAGTACCAAGCTGCAAACCTTTTCAAGAGGTTTTCGAAAATATATGCCAATAGTCATTTCTAGCAATGAGCGATGAGTTATGACCTCGAGAAGTTTACCCCCAAAATTCAAATTTGAAATAGATGGTTCTAGGAGGGAAAAGGGAAAACATGATATATGAGGGGGAATTTTGAATTTGTAATCAGTTGGTCTATGTAAGCTCTACTCTCAAAACATTAATACAAGAGAGGCTTGGATCAATTTGCATTCTCTATTTTTATGGACTGTGTGTGGTTTGTTTAATGCAACTCTGCTTCAAATAGGGTAGCTGAGAGAAAAAATAGAACCATTGTATAAATATAAAGAAGCATGTTGAAGATAAAATATTTGAGAAATTCTTATTGGTATTATGTAGTTGATACAACAATTTACATTCTCAATATATGCTCCAAAAGAGCACTACACAATAAGACTTCTCATGAAGCATGGTATGGCACAAAACCCATTGTAATTCATTTGAGAGTTTTTTATTGTCTTGCATATGTACATGTGAATGATGAAATGAAAAAGAAGTTGGATCCCAAGAGTGAGCCATAAATTTTTGTGGGATATTTTAAAACAAGTATAGTGGGAGTGTATAGTCATAAAAAAATTGTACATAAAATATTTGATGTTTAAGAAGATAATATAGTTGGGGATTAGCCTTCAAATATTCCCTCTACTCCTTCAATCCCATCTAACAACCCATCAACAAGTTCAAAGGAAACTACACCAAGTTCAAACACAAGCAACTCATCTACAAGTCCCACCAAGAATAAAAATAAAGGAAAGAGAATACTCAAAGCACATCTAGCCAACAAAATGATGGACAAGAAATTTCAAAGGAGGTTAACAAAAAGTCAATTGCAAGAGTTGGACCAAGTTGTTTCAAGATTGGAAAGGCTCCAAATGTATGGTGATGATGAAGAAGAACCAAAATGTGAGTTTGTGATTTATGCTCTATTTTTAAAATCTAATCTCAAACCTTCATGTTATAAATATGCTTTTACTAATGATGTTTGGGTGCAAGAAATGAAAGAAGAAATTGAGTCCATTGAAAAAAATGACACTTGGAAACTTGTGGAATTACCCAAGGACAAGAAGATTGTTTGATCCAAGTGGCTCCACAAAACAAAGTTTAACAATGATGAAAGCATAGAAATATACAAAGCAATGCTGGTTGCAAAAGGATTTACTCAAATATATGGTGTGGATTATGAAGAAACATTTACCCCTATTGCAAGATGAGATAATCTAGATGGCTCTTTCATTGGTAGACAATAAAAAGTTGAAAATTTATCACATGGATGTGAATAGTACATTCTTGAATGGTTATGTAGATGAGGATGTTTATGTTTAGCAACCTCAAAGGTTTGAAGTGGAAGGAAAGGAAAATCATATTCACAAATTGGAGAAAGCATTGTATGGATTGAAAAAAGTACCTGGAGCATGATACTCAAGAATTGATGGGTACTTCAAAGATTATGGTTTCAAGAAAAGTAAGAATAACCCCACACTCTATTTCAATAATGAAGGTGATGATATTATTCATGTGTGCCTATTGTTAGAGTATATTACATTATTGGGTACATATCAATGTACCACCTTTGGTACATTATTATATTAGGAGTTTATCTTATATTAAATAGTTACTTGGGGAAGAAGTAATAAATGCACAAGTGTTAGAATGTGCAATGATGTAAATGTGCATGTATTCCACATGTACATGAGTCATAGGAATAGGTAGAGTAGAGCCCAAGGAACTTATCTTCCTATATATGTACCTTGAGCTATACTGTGATAGAGAATGCAAGAGAGACAAAGTTACTATAGAGTAGTGAGTAGCTACAATGTAGATCTTCATTGTAAAATTTTGGAGTGTTCGTAGTCCTCCATTATATTGCATTGTACTATTTTTGTGAGTTTTTATTAATGGTATTTTACTAAGTTATTGTAAAAATATATTTTCTTATTTTCCTACATATTTAAGTACCATTATTATATAGTTTTCATACCCTACATATTTTACATCTTGTGGTTCCATCTCCATTAATATACATCACAAAAAGCTAATAGTGGTATCATAACACATTGTAGATCGATAGGAAATAGGGATATGCACAAAGAGAGATTAAGAGGAGTTAAAAAATATCAATTCCATAATTTTTGATATTGTAGGTAGCTAGAGTCTTTCCACAAAGTTGTAGAAAAAATTGTGAATACTAGGACTCAACATTAATTCCACTAGATTGAAAAATCAACTAGTGAAGCTCATTATCTCTAGAATTATAGATTATTCCGTTCTAGTTTCTAACACTTTTATAGGAAAAGGAGATTCAAAGAAAGTTGGGAATATTCCATTCCAGTTTCTTCATTAGAACCATTCCAGAACTTGTAGCAACAAGTAAAGATTAAATATTTTAGAGACCTAAGAAAAAGGTCCCATTACAAGATTTGTAGATCTATAGATTATAGAAGAGAGGAAAAGGCCATAGTAGCCTTATTGTAGAATCAAGGAAGAAGAGAATCTAGAGAAAAGTCTAGGAGAAGATTGGATATTGGTGATCTCCATTGAATACTAAATCCTATCAATTGCAGAAGGTGAAAATAACTCAAGAAACTAAAAATTACCTACAAGAGGTCCCATTGAAGAACTTCCAATTTAGGAAGTATAACCACCAAAAAGGCTCCACACCTAGTCTAACTATTGCAATTGATGAGAAATACACAAATAGGCATGCATGAAATTGACAACAAGAAATAAAGAAAATACAAGGAATCCTTTATTAATTTCAATGGAGTCAAATTACAGATTCGTCCCTCTTAGGGATACCCATTTGATACATCAATTACAATAGTGTCTAATCCCTCTCAAGGGTAGATGTGAATCAAATGCCTTCTAGGGTGACACGAACTGCTCTAGGGTGTCGATGACCCTCTTCTCCATGATTAGAGGCATTCACTGCATTGAATGGCATGACCCTATTAATCCTGCATTCAAGAAACAACAAGAAGCATGTTAAAAGCAAAGGTAGCCTCTCTTGATGAGGCCTTTAGAGGGTATTAGCATAAAAGATATCATGACTATCAATAATCAAGAAAATGCAAGAAAGATGCTAAAACTATGTAAAACATGAAAATATTATCATAAAACATGTAAGCTAAAGAACATCTAACTATCTAGTGGCCTAATTACCAAATTAGAAGCATGGAAGCATGAAAAATATCCATTAGAGTGTTAAATGCCACAATGAAAGCAACATGCATAAAAACTATAAATCTATCTATCAAGGTCTCTAAATTGCTAATTAAACCAATAATAAAGCTAATATAACCTAACTAAATAATCTACAAAAGGAAAAATAAGGGAATCTCCCCTAATTTTCTCACCGTGGGTCTAATGCATGGGTGGCACTGTTGACCATGGCTGAGAGCCGTGATGGAGCTCTGAGTAGGTTTGCCCTCCAAATTAGGGCTTTCTCTCTGATCCACCTTGCCAAATTGATGTCCAAGGGTCGCCTCTGTGTCCTCTGATAGGTTTGGTGGTTGAATTGATCTGATGGTGCATGAATTGCATGAATTTACATTTCTTGGCTCTCCTAGGCTCCTAGGGCTTCCATGGCAATTTGATCTCCAATTGGGTAGCAAAAGTGTCCCTCTCAATGCATGTAGTTGCTTATGCAATTCGATAGGGCTTCGTTGCTCAATTGATAAATGCTTCTCTAGACTTATCCCCAATTTGGAGGGGGATCTTATAGCAATTGCCTAGGGCTAGGGGTGGCTTCCTCATGAAGCCAAGATCAATATTGGGCAGTTGAGCTTGTTGGATGGAAGGATCCAGAACCTTCCTCGCTCAAACCGCTCCAATCTATAACCAATTGGCCATTACAACAAAATTTGGGTTGGATGAAGGCCAACTGATTCTGAGTGTTGACCATGGTTGACATGTGTGGTGAGCACTACTAACCATGGGTGTCAGCAGTGGCTAGCACTGACTAGGCAAAGGTGCCCAATTGAGTGGTAAAAACCACTGCTATACCTTGGATATGTCCAAAGGTCTTCCATATGGTCTTCTAGCATGTCCCATATGAGTAGTCGCCTTGGCATGACACATTTTAGGTGTCTATAGATGCCCCTTTTGAGATGCGTTGTGATTTTGAACAACGTTGAGAAAAACTAGACCTCCTAAAATGATGTCATAGGTTGAATGATGATCATTGATATGATCAACATTAGATGCCCCGAGTCCAACAAAAGGATGTGCATCCTCGAATCATTGCTTCTAACTCGATAGAAGGCTTAAATTTGAAAAAGTTTGCACTCATCATCAGACATTCGGATAGCATCAATGCCAAGTAGGCTTTCATGCCTATCAATCCAAAAGGATGAGAGTTACAAACTAACTATCATATTTGCTATTTTCCCCAAGCAAAGGGGTAAGCTTATGATAGTCTTTGGCAATTATTCGCAAGGACAAACACAATTTTGACAAGATCAAGGGATCTACTGTTGACTTTGATTATGATTTGATATTATGACTACCCCCTCAAGCGACGAGTCGATGAGGGTAATGACAATTAAATGAAGCGACGAGGTTGCTTGACCACTATGAATGATCATTGCACAAATTAAGATTTAGAATTTGAATACTTGGCAAGGCCTAATCAGCTATGATTACACCATTTAGAGTAATTGTATATTCCTATCTCATGGAGCGGTCCAGCCATGAAGGCCTTCTTAGGGAATCAAAATGATAGCAATGTCCATTAGGCTTGTAGTGAATCATAATGTCAATGATATGCTGAAAAGTGTCATAGGAGAATCACGATGAATATCTCATTCCCATGGAGCAATCTGGTTGTGTAAGCCTTCTTAGGGATTGAAATGAAGCATAGCAATTCTACGATGATGAATTTGCCCCAAATGTCCTTATGGTAATTTACTCATCTTGTCCGGATTGCATGGATCACAAGTCGCTACAACCGCCAAGTGTATAGGGTAAATAACTGAATATGAGGTGCATTTGGCTTTTGATTTATTTGATTTTTTTTGTTAATTTTGAATTTTTTGGCTTATCTGGTCTGATTAATATCATTGATTTGACCTTTTAAGGCTCTCCATGGTGGGAATTTGGAGCAATTAATATGGTTTTCTAACCACGCCTATCAAACGTGGGCCAATTCCTTAACCACGAATGTCAACCATGGGTGGCAAACCCTAATACGGGGACCACGGATGTCAACCGTGGGCCGCATCAAATTTGAAAATTATATAAATTTTTTTGCTTTGTAAATTTTCATTATTTACCTACATCTACCAATAAAACTGAGAGCTCTGATAGGTAAAAGCTAACTTCTAACACGTAATACTGTCAAAAATCCAATACACTTCCACACATTCTACACCGATGGCCGATCAGCTAGAATCTTCGACCAGTGGAGGAGTCGGTGCTTCTAAGGTAACTCAAAAAGCAAGACCTCGCATGTCATTACCGAATGTAAAATTAACCTCATTAATTAATTGGTAAATGAACTACACTAAACCGTTGGTAACGAACTTCACTGTAGTTAGGGTTTAGCATAGGTTAGTTAGAGGGGGGGTTTGTTTTTAAATTTTTAGGGTTTTTCTGGGAAGGGTGGACCCGTTTAGGGTTTCACTCCCTAGCCATGGGTGGTAGCCACGGGCCCCAATTGGCATATTGGGGGCCATGGATGTTAGTTGCGGTGGGGTTTAAATCCCAATGATCAAATTTTTGACCGTTGGGCCGACCACAGTTCCGACCCGCGGTGCCCAAATTTTCTAGAATTTTGTAAAATCTTACAATTTTTTTATTTTTATTGATTTTTTTGGGCAATTAATGCCATTTTATTGCATTTTTGGAATGCTTTTTTAATGTTTTTGAAATTGGTTATCATGTTTTTACATGTTTTTGTATTTTTATGCATTTTTTATTTGTTTTGACATTTTAGAAGTATTATTTTTTATTGTTTTTCTTGTTTATTATTTTTGTTGCCACTCAAACTTTGACCAACAGAGCGAGGGAGACCGATCTCCTTCGTGACCTCCATGGTGATCTCACTAATGGGGAGTGAGAGTGGTTCATTGTTGTGGGGTTTGGCTACATCTTGGACCTCCCCACCATCCGTATTGATTAGGCATATCTGACTGCCTTGGCCCATCGTTGGGATGCGTGGACCAACATATTTCACCTACCGATGGGTGAGATGACTGTTACTTTAGAGGATGTGTACCACATATTTCATCTACCGATTGATGGTGGGGCCATCACGTCTTCTCCTACCATGGATAGGAGGGTTGTATTTGATTCCATCTTTGGAGATAGAGCATTGAGGCGCAGGACCATAATGCCCATGGAGGCATCCATGTCGGAGAGTGGTTCGAGGCCCGATTCTTCTCATAGTGGGAGGCTATGTTTATGCTCTTGATTATCCAGATAGTCCTCCTAGATTATTTAGGTGTGAGGTTCCCTTGGAACCTCCTGGCTCGGACCAGAGAGGTGATGATGAGATCGACCCGAGATCCTCTCATTCTATCATGGGGAAGCACCTTTCTAGCACAACTCTACCACGAGTTGTATCAGATCACATGCCAGAGCAGAGTTGGCATCAGCTGTAGCATCCTCCTCTAGGTTTGGGGCTAGCAACACATCTTGATAGAGCACCCTATTGATTTACCCCTGATGATCACTGAGATTGATGATGAGAGTCAGTGCTATACTACCTTCTGGCCCTGGGAGCGAGAGGGCTTCAGGAGTAGGTCTCATGTAGGAGACCTAGAGCACTATATTGGTATATTTGCATAGCTCTACCCTCAACACATACGATGGTGACCATATATGGACTATCTAGCCTAGACAGAGGTAGAGAGGTACCTATGCCAAGCATGCATAGAGATAGATGGATCATCGGTCGAAAGGCCGACATACGTGAGTACCACTTCTACTCTCATGTGCTGAGGTAGTTTGGGATCAAGTAGGATGTCCCAGAGTTACCACTCATCTACAGATGCCTGGTCCTCAAGAGGGACCTGACATGGCCCCAGGTGACTCCACTGGGGGATGAGGATGATGACTTTTAGGAGTCAGGCCAGACGGATGCAGGCACTACTCTTGACTACGATGGCTGGTGGGCCGACTTCCAGTGGCATGGAGAGGGTCCTCTAGGCTAACCAACTAGGGGATTTGTAGTAGAGGGCATAGAGGGTGCAGAGGTGGATCCTCAAGGGCGTAGGACCCACCAGTGGATAGAGGGTGCATGGGGCATAGGGGCCACTACAGAGGAGGGCCCATAGGTGGAGGTAGAGGAGGAGGCATTAGAGGAGGGTGAGGCACCTTTGGATAGTGATATTGGGTAGTTGAGAGCCCAAATTGTTGACCTCTAGAGCCAGGTTGGGAGACTGCAGACTCAGCTACTTCATAGGGATACTTCTATCGCCACTCTAGAGGTGAAGCTCGCTCATGGGGAGAGGCAATGGTAGGGATATGAGGAGGAGAGGATAGCTCTCCATGCACATGCTACTATTGTAGGTACTCAGATCACACAACTCACTAGCGAGCAAGATGTGGCACATGCACAGCTGAGTGCCATGACTACTGAGAGGGACCTATTGAGGGCAGCGATGGGGGGTCCCTCATCCACATAGGTTATCATGCTGCCTCCAATAGCACCATCTACTTTACTACCAGGAGGTCGTGATCCCATGGTAGAGATCAGGAGGCTTCATTCCCTCATGGAGGAGGGTAATGAGCGAGATACAGTGCATGCAACTCGCATCTCCTAGCTAGAGGGCTACATCAAGCTGATAGGTGGGGAGGTACTAGAGGATACCCACACTATAGGGACTCAGAGGACCAGGTCTAGGACCAAGGAGATAGGGCAGTCTTCTGCTAGCTCGAGCCATAGGACACATAGGACTGAGAGGACTCATAGGTCTTCGAGCACTCATGGTGCTAGCTCGTAGAGGACTCACAGGGATGGCGGAGGTGATGGAGGTGCCTCACAGGCTGGGGGCATAGACCCTATCTAGTAAAGATTTTTAGAGATGATTTTTGTACCAGTTTTGAGTGTAAGGTCGAGGACCTACACAATTTTAGCCTATGGGAATTTTGATATACCCTAATACTATGTACTCTTTGACACATATATTTATATGATATGACAGTTTATCTCATTATATGTGTATTTTATTTTTGGTATTTTATGTTTATGTTATGCACATGGATGCAATGCAGATATTTGATTTATTGCTATATGATGTGATGTATGGATGACATGCACTAGCTATATGATGTGGATGCAATGATATACATGTGTAGATGGACTACTTTATGATGTTATGTATAAGAATGCAATATTTGATGTTTTAATGCAATTTTGATCTGCTTCACTTGTATGCATTTACTTTATGTTGTTTATGACATGATTCATGCCATGTATGTATTACATGTATTTTTGATGATATTGATTTATTGTAAATGGACATGTATGTTTTAATCACTTAAAACACAATGTATGCAATATGATATGATGTTTTAAAAATCTAATGGATGACACCACATAATGTATAACAATCATGGATTGTAATTGCTATATTTGATTATGAATATTACTATTGATTTGTGCTATGCCCCCGGGGGGCGCCCCCCCTCCCCCCCCCCCTCCCCCCCTTTTTATTAATTCGTTCTTGTCCCCCCCCCCCCCCCTCCCCCCCCCCCCCCCTTTTTTAAAAAGCCCCCCCCCCCCCCCAAAAGGGCCCCCCCCCCCCCCCCCACACTCATATGTGAGTTGCAATGACATATGGTTTCTATTTATAAGCTTTTGTAAATTAAAAGAATATGCATAACATAGTCAATGGCCATCTAAATATCATTTCTGACATCCATCTGGTATCTAATCATATAATACAAATAGTTATAATAAACAAACTCTCATAAAGAGACCTTGATTTTTGATGATTGCATTTGAATGATTTGATTGTTGCTATTTGGGAATTTTTGAGGTTTACCATGGGACTCAAACACCCTAGTTGACTGATCAAAAGTTGTATACTAACCATACTAGACTTCTAAAACATAAGGTTTTCGCTAGGATAGGCCCTAATTGTTCATTATCCCTATGTGTGCAAGTGAGTACATTTGATAAGGCACAAGCATACCCCAATGTCAGGTGAGATTATTTCAGCCCATTTCTAATATTGGGGGTCCATAAATGTCTTACCCAATCCTAGGTTTAGATTTTAGTTGGACTAGACCACTAGGTGATACAGGACACCTGAAGCTAGCTCTTCCACATTCAAACATTGGTCTACACAAGAGCGAAATGCTAATGCATTAGAAATATCATCATGCATAAGGTATAGTAGTGCTGGAAATTCCATGGATTCAAGTTCACTCCCTTATTTTCTTCAAATTTTTGGGATACTTGCTCATATAAAGTGATAAAAATCACTATTTATTTTTGTACTTTAGTGACAATAATCACTATTTATTTTGTACTTTATCTTTTTTCTTTTGAGCAAGGGATTTGATATTGATTTTACTTCCTTTGTACAATTTGTCTTCATTTGACTTGACTTTTTGGAATTTACATTTGATAATTTGCTTCAAAAACTTCCTTTGGGGATTTTACTTTGGGGAACTATTTTTGGGATATCGATATAGGATATCGATCTTATGATATCAATATGGGATATCAATTTGGGATGTCGATCTATGATATCGATCTAGGGTATCAATATGGAGGATTGATATGGGATATTGCTCATTTTAACGTAAGCAAGGGATTCTTGGTAGGGAATAAACTTATCCTTTTGCCAATTACCAACATTTCCCATACTGTTCACACGAGGAGATAAGCAATAATAACTCTTTTCACCTCAGGATACTTGGTCCTACTTCATGGCTTTCATCTTCCCCTAGTCCTTATTAGGATTGTTTAATTTGTTGATTAGTGATAGGATTATGATATGCTAAGGGCTATACTAACTAGACCTCAACTACAAAATCAAAGCAAGCTTTCTATCAACTCTTGAGAAGACCTCTAGGTATGGTTGAATGACTAGAAAACCCTAGTATATTCTTCATAGCAACAATTTGGGTTGTGTTGAAAAACACAATTACTCACAAGGGTGATAAATAGATGAAAAATATAGTGCATAGATGCATGATTAAAATACAAACATGGTGTCGTTTGTAATATTATAAACACAATTTATTCCAATGCAAGCGTGGCATGGATGAATATGCCTAATGCAATGCAATGGTGAAATGCAAAATGAAATGCAATGCAATGATGCAAATGAAATGCAAATGTTTTTTATTTTTGATATTTTTCCAATTTTTATGGATTTTGACATTTTGGTTTGACCAAAGAGCTTATAGACACCTTTGGAGCCTTTTGGGATTGACCAAGCGGTTTTAGGAAACCCTTGGAGCCTTTTGGGATTGACCAAGCGATTTTAAGAAAACCCTTGGAGCCTTTTGGGATTGACCAAGTGGTTTTGAGAAAAACCTTGGAGCCTTTTTGAGATTGACGAAGCGGTTTTAAGAAACCCTTGGAGCATTTTAGGATTGACCAAGTGGTTTTGAGAAACCCTTGGAGCCTTTTCTGAGTGACCAAAGGGCTTACAGATGCCTTTGGAGCCTTTTTGAGTGACCAAAGGGCTTACAGATGCCTTTGGAGCCTTTTATAGTTCTTAGGCATAGAACACTTTAAGATGAAGGATATTGAGAGGCTCAGGCTCTTCAACTCCTCCAAGTGATGTCAAGTGATATGTCCTAGGTCCAATATTCTCTGAGATCATATAAGGACCTAACCAGTTAGCCACGAATTTGTCTCGCATTTCTGGTGGTAAATTTGAGTTCTGTTGGTTCTCTTTCAACACAAGATCACCAACCTTAAAGTATCTCAGATGGAATTTACTATTATAAGCTTATTTTAATAACTCTTGATAAACACGGAGGTGCTCAAGGGCATTCATGCGATGTTCATCAAGTAGCATCAATTGATCTAGGTGAGCTTATCGCACGGTGTCATCATCGATGAACTCTTTCAATGCAATGCACAATGTTGGAATTTCCAACTCTAGGGGCATAATGGCCTCAGCACCATATACTAGTGAAAATAGAGTTGCCCTAGTGGGTGTCCGAATGCTAGTCCTATAAGCCCATAATGCAAGGGGTAGCTGGATATGCCAATATTTGTGGTGCTCTTGTACCATATTTTTCAAGATGGATACCACTATCTTATTTGAAGCTTCATCTTGCCCGTTTGCTTACGGATAATAAGGAGTCACAAAATTGTGTTTGATTCTATACTTAGACATCAAAGCTCTCATAGTTTTGTTCTTAAATGATGTTCCATTATCCGAGACTATCTTGGATGGTATCCCAAAATGACTAATGATATTGGTGAGTATAAACTCAACAATACATGCTCCAATTGTCATTGTTAAGGGAATAGCCTCCACCCACTTAGTGAAATACTCAATAGCCATGATAATAAAAGTATGTCATCCCGATGATGGAGGAGAGATCTTATCGATGAGATCAAATCCCCATTGAGCAAATGACCAAGCCGCTTGAATGGGCTATAAGGCCTATGATGGCAAGTGCATAAGATTAGCATGATGCTGACATTTAACACATTTCTTGACATACACATTGCAATCCTTCTCCATAGTGGGCCAATAATAACCCATTCGAAGGATGTGCTTGATGATAGCCATGCCACTGAAATGGCCACCGCACGTACCATCATGAGCTTTTGAAATTGCCTAAGATGACTCTTGGGGCTCAAGACAATGAAGGAGAACTCCATAGTAGCTTCTACGATACAGGATGTCTGCTAACAAGACATACTTTCTTGCTTTCTACTTTAATGTGCACTTTGAGGCATGCAAAAATACTTGAGGGATTATACCAAGTCTAAGGAAGTCATATATCTGTGACATCCAATTATGATAAGCTTTAGCCTCGATCGACAAGACAACATGTTCCCCCTACGGTTCTACATTGGCAAATGTAGATTGGGAAACAACCCTATGGTGAATGGTAGTACCACTCCCCATCGGATCCTACAAGATCAAAGACCCCTAGGACACTCTCTTCAGAAAGTCTCTGGCTTTATAGAACCACTCATGATTTGGTTCTACATGAATCATGTTGATTGACTCTTTGTTATCCAATGCTTTGCATTGCATAGCAGAGTGTGACAACATTTTTACATGGATGGTAGTAAAGTCAGTAGACATATTTTGAGGGATTAGAGATACCAAATATGCCATTGTGTCTATGAATCTATTGGATGAATGAGGTATTGCCTTGATGTCATACCATTCTAGTCGAGCTAGATAAGTATCAACAAGATCCTTGTAAGCTTTCAATACTGGATATCGGCATTGAAATAGTCCCTTAACTTGGTTCACAATGATAAGGGAATCATAAAATATATTTAGCCTTTTTATCTTCATGGTGACAGTTGTTTGGAGACCCAAAATTAGGGCTTCGTATTCAACATTGTTGTTAGTGCAAGGAAAGTCCAACTTGAACGACAAGGGTATTGGAGCTCCTTGTGGCATGAACAATACTATTCCTACACCACCCCCTTGCTCACACTTCTAACCATCAAAGAACAAGGTCATATCAACTTTGTTGTCTAGTTCTTTAGGTTTGGGTGCTCCTGATAAGGCAAATACTGCATCATCAAGAAGCTCTATGATGAGGGGCCTACTATTTTTGAGAGGCGCCTCAGCCAATTGATCTGCTATGACTTGTCCCTTAATGGAATTTTGGCTTATGAATTCCAAATATAATTCTATCAGTAGCATGATCCACTTTGTAGTACGTGTATTATGATATGTCTTGCTCATCATATACTGCAAAGGATTTTGTTTGGATATAATATATGTCGTATGACTCAACATATAGTGTCACAATTTCTTGGTAGTGAACACTACTACTAAACATAACTTCTCCACATATGCATATCCGATATCATAGCTCACCAAGGTTAGACTAATATAATATATGGCATGTTCTTTGCTCTTGCATGTTCTTTTGGGCTAACATGGTTCCCAATGCAAAGTCGATTGCTGATATATATAATAGAAAAGGCTCATCTGGCCTTGGTGGAGCTAGCACTGGTGGCATTGCCAGGTATTGCTTAGTTTTATCAAAGGTTTCTCAATAGTCATTATCCCAATTGAATGGGACCCTCTTGTGTAGCAGTCGATTCATGGGTCGACATTTATCCGATAATTGAGTGATAAATCACTTTATGGATGCTATTTTGCCCTGAAGGCTTCTTATTTCTTTGATATTTGTGGGAGGACATATTTCTAGAATAGCCTTGACCTTTGCTGGGTCAACTTCGATGCCTCATTTTAAAACTATGAACCCTAAAAGCTTTCCTAAAGTTACGCCAAATACGCACTTCTTAGGATTCAACCTGACATAATGCTCTATCAGGCGATCGAATACCTTCAGGACCTTTGCATTCTTAGAATGCAATAATGACTTTTCCAATAAGTCATCCATATAATCTTCTAAGATTTTATGCATATAGTCATGAAAGATATATGTCATAGCCTCGTTGATATGTGGCACCAACATTTTTAAGGCCGAATGGCATAACTTTATAGAAAAATGTTCCCCATGGAATTATAAACGCGGTTTTATGTTGGTCTTCAGGTTTAATCCGAATTTGATTATAACCAAAAAAATCATCCATTAAGGAGAGCATCTCATGACCTACAGTTGCATCTACAAGAGCATCGATATTTGGCAATAAAAATGAATCCTTTGGTGTTGCCTTATTCAGGTCTCTGAAATCCGTACAAATATGGATCCTTCCATCAAGTTTTCCTACATGTACCATATTGGATACCCATTCTGGATAGTCAATGGAGATAACAAACTCTACATCCAACAACTTTTACAACTTATCCTTAACCATTAAGGCTATTGTTGGATGCATCTTCCTGAGTTTTTACTTGACTAGCTTCTTTGATAGGTCTAGAGAAAGGTTATGAGTAACCAATTTCAGATCTAGACCCGAAATATACTTGTAAGTCCAAGCAAAGAGAGTAGGTCTCTCTCAGTAGAGGGATGAGGTTGGCACACTCATCAAGAGTCAAAATTTCTCCAAAATTAACCTTCCTTGGATTGGTGGGATCATTACTGATATCCACTTCGAAGGTTTTCTCTACTGACATATGGAATCCCTCCTCAAGCTGATGAGACATAGGGATCAAGTGGATGTCATCTGCTGGATTTATAGGTTCCTAATTGGAAGTATCCTTAGCATGATAGACATCATGTGCACATCCTGGTGTAAAATGGAAAGGTTGCAGCATTTCTTCATTAGGGAAGAAATCTTCAGGCTCTAGTGGTGAATCAACATGATTCCAATTAATAGCATCTATATTTAGAGGTAATGGTTTGGACAGATCGACTATATAATGGAGTAAAGTGGTCAAATCAATGGATATCATATTGATGAAATGGATCATATCTCCAAGACTATCTGCAAATGACTCATCATTAGCAAAACTACCATCCCCAAGATGTAGTTTTGGGGTATGGGGATCTCTGGATCTAGTTCATGAATAGACTATCAGATGGGATCATTGGGCTCAAGGAGCTCCATAAACATTGGAGGATCGAGAACCACCATATGATAAATTATATTAATATTCAGTGGTCTCACCCTAAGGCAAGGATGGAGATTGATCTCTATGTGTGAAAGGAACTTCCTTTCCTTCCTTCGCCAAACCCGATTACAATCACTTATAGAACGTATTTAAACAGAGAATGCAGAGATGAATGAAATATAAGACGATAAAGCAGAAGATATAATGTTTGTAAAAGTACGGCCATTAGGAGGGCAGATCTCGCCGTTAAGGCACAGAGAGCAATTACGCAGTGAAAGAAATAATAATCAACGATGATTTAATTTTAAATAACTAACTAATATATATATGAAAAATCTATACTCTTGGAATACCTAGCCGACGACTAGGTTTGGTGTGTAACATGACTCCCCTCCTCGGAAAGCTTTGTCCTCAAAGCTGGAAATGTCTGGAAAATACTTTCAGGTTCCCATGTGGCATCCTCCTCTGGTAAATCTTGCCATTTGATGAGAAATTCTTGAATATGACGTGATCTCAATCTTCGTATTCTGTGTTGTAGTATATCTTCCGGTTGGAGATGTATGCGTCCTTCCTCATCGAGCACTGGTAATTCTGATTGACTACGCACTTTCTGACCAATTACTTTTTTGAGACATGAAACATGAAATACCGGGTGTATTCGTGATGAATTTGGTAGCTCTAACTGATAGGCTACTTCTCCAATGCGGCGCACAATTTTGTAAGGACCATAGAATCGTGGAGCCAACTTTTGGCTGGATTTTATCCTTAATGATGATTGTTTGTAAGGTTGCAACCTTAGGAAAACCCAATCACCTATATTAAAAGTTCTTTCTGATCGGTGCAAGTCCTGTTGTTGTTTCATACGATTTTGTGCTTGGACTAAATTCTCTTTGAGGATGGTGAGTGTAGACTGCCTTTGTTGGAACCAATCATCCACCTTTGCTACTTTGGATGATCCTTGTACGTAATCTGCGACGATTGGAGGCTTGGTGCCATACAATGCTTCAAATGGAGACATCTTAATTGAGTAATGGTAAGAAGTGTTGTACCACCATTCTGCCAATGCTAACCACTGGCTCCATTGGTATTGTTTATCTTGAGCAAAACATCTTAAGTACGTACCCAAACATTTGTTAACTACTTCTGTTTGACCATCATGTCTGTGGATGGTAGGCTGAAGACATGTTCAATTTGGTACCACTAAGTCGAAATAATTCCCGCCAAAAGTTACTAGTGAAAATGGGGTCTCTATCACTTACAATATTTTTTGGCATACCATGTAATTTGAAAATTGAATCCATAAATACCTTTGCCACCTTGCTTGCGGAAAATGGATGTTGTAAAGCCTGAAAGTGAGCGTATTTGGATAACCGGTCTACGACTACGAAAATTACTGTCCTGCCTTCTGATTTTGGAAGACCTTCAATAAAATCCATGGATATATGTTCCCACTATCGGTCAGGGATGGGTAATGGTTGTAACAACCCTGGTGATTTGATTGTTTCACCTTTATTGCGCTGGCAAACTTCGCATTCTGCTACCCATTGTTTGACTTCTGCTTTTAATCCCTTCCAACAAAATGATTGTTTCACTCTTAAATATGTTTTCAAAAATCCTGAATGTCCTGCTGATGGAGAAGCGTGTGATTCATCGAGGATCTTCGATTTGAGTTCTGAATTGTGTGGAATGTAAATGCGATTCTTCTTTCGGAGGATTTTATCTTCATAAGAGAACAAAGGGTGTTTAGAGGAACCGATAGACAATTCTTGAATTATCTTAGCAGTTTTGCTATTGGCTAACCAGTCATCTTGTAATTGAGTCACCCATTGGGAGCAAGGACCTGAAATAGCGTTAATGACTACTTCGTCTTCATATTTTCGGGACAGTGCATCGACGGCTACATTTTCCTTCCCTTTCTTGTATTCGATAACAAAATCATAACCCAATAGTTTGGTTAACCACTTATTTTGTTCTGGATAAGAAAACCTCTGCTCAAGAAAATGTTTGAGACTACTATGATCTGTTTTGATAATGAAGCGGCTACTGATTAGGTAGTGTCTCCATTTTTCTACTGCATGAAGAATAGCCAACATTTCTTTTTCGTATGTTGATCTTCCCAAATTTTTCTCGGAGAGTTGTTTACTTTCAAATGCCAACGGATGACCTTCTTGCATTAATATAGCCCCAATTCCAGTTCTTGACGCATCACATTCGATAATAAATGGTTTGTGAAAATTGGGAGTTGCTAATCTCGGAGTTGTACACATGGCCTTCTTAAGAGCTTCGAAGGCTTGAGTAGCCTCTGTCGACCAACGAAAAGCATCCTTCTTTGTGAGTGCGGTGAGAGGTGCTGCAATCTTACCATAATTTTGTACAAACTTGCGATAGTAGCCCGTGAGACCCAAAAAACCATGAAGTTTCTTGATGGTTTTAGGTAAAGGCCACTCTTGAATTGCCTTAATCTTATTGGGATCCACTTTGACGCCATCGTGTGAAACTATATGACCAAGATACTCGACTTCTTGAACACCAAATGAACATTTGGAACGTTTGACAAATAACTTTTCTTTGTGTAAAATGTGAAGGGCCTTATCCACATGATGTAAATGATCCGTCCATGTTTTTTTGTATATGAGAATATCATCAAAAAAGACTAACACAAACTTACGGAGGAGTGGACGAAACACTTGGTTCATGAGACTTTGGAATGTGGATGGTGCATTGGTGAGACCAAAAGGCATGACCAAAAATTCGTAATGACCTTCATGAGTACGAAAAGCGAGTTTTAGGAATATCTTCTTCTCTGACACGGATTTGGTGAAATCCGGAGCGAAGGTCTAATTTTGTAAAAAATTTTGCACCATGCAACTCATCTAGTAGGTCATCTATGACAGGGATAGGAAATTTGTCCTTGATAGTGAGTTTATTGAGAGAACGAAAGTCAGGACACATACGCCAAGAGTTATCTTTTCGTCTAGCCAGAACTACGGGCGAGGAATAAGGACTAGTGCTGTGACGAATGACTCCATGATCCAACAAATCTTGAATGATCCGTTCGATTTCTGTCTTTTGTGGTTGAGGATAGCGGTAAGGACGATTGTTAGGTGGGACACTCCCTGGAATCAAATGGATGGCATGGTCATGAGATCGTTTAGGTGGTAATCCTTTAGGTTCTTGGAAAACCTCTTCGTAATGTGTTATGATGTCTTGTAACTCCGGAGCGAGTAATATCCGAAGTTGCTTGAGATTGTTTTTCCAAACAATTAATTTGAGCTATAAACCCATATCCACCCTTTTTTAACATCTTCTCCATACTATGAGAGCTCACCATTTGTGATGGAGGAGTAGTAATGCCTTGTAAGCGAATGACTCGTCCATTTTCCTTCCATTCCACAAATAATTTTTTGAAGTTGAAGCTAACCGTGTCTAATGTTTCCAACCATTCAACTCCCAAAATGACATCAGAGTTCCCCAAATTCATGACGAAAAGGGATCCAAACCAGGTATAAGTTCCCATTTTTATGGAAACTTGAGATGTGCGACCAACACATTGTGCGTTCACCCCGTTGGCCACTAGAACCTGGAATTTGTCTTTGTTGGAAGAGTTAATGAATAAATTCAAAGCTTTTGTTGTTTTGATGTCGATAAAATTGTGGGTACTTCCAGAATCAATTAGCACATTCACCTTTTTTTGCGAAGAAATCCTGGTACCTTGATGGTATGGTGGGCGGTTAAACCCATGAGGGCATGCACGGAGATCGCCATTGTATCCTCTTCTTTTTCTTCTAGAGTACTTGGTAGTTCTTCTGGCATAGGTTCTTCTGGTTGGTAAGGTTCTTCCTCTTCTCCTTCATATTGATCGCCTTCAATATGAAAGTTTTGTTTTTGGGCACATGCTTGTTCCTTGGGGTGATGAGTGCGACATTTATAGCAAAAGTATCTTGATGGTTGATCATTTCTACGAAAGGAATTGTTGCGATACGAAGGACGACTATAAGTTTCACGCCGTGCGAACAACTGATTTCTCTTCTCGGCCGACTTAGCTATTCTTATACAATCGTTCAACAAGGTTGGATTGTGCATGTCTACCTCCACTCGAATATTTTCTTTCAATCCATTGCGAAAAGCTCCTACCACTGTGTCGGGACTGAGGTCTAAAGTGTATGGTAGTAAACTGGTAAACTCCGAAACGAATTCGCTAACCGATCCTTCTTGTTTAAGAGATAATAGTCTTACTGTGTATGATGATGTAGCTCCTTCATCAAATCTTTCTAAAAAAGAGGTAGTGAATTTTCTCCAGTTAATAGTAGCTCCTTTCTCTCGTTTAAGCCATACGAACCATTGGTAGGCCTCAGTGCCTAATTTTGATGCAGCGAAAGGGACTTTATCAATTTCCTTAATTTGATATAAGTCGAGAATGCCTTCCATTTTGGCTATCCAACCACGAGGATCATGACCCTCAAAAGTGGGCATATCAATGCGTGGAAAATTATTAGGGCCTCTCGGTTGGTGATAACCCGTATCCCTTTCTTGATTTTGGTTATACCACTGTCTATGATAGCGATCCCTGTAATTATCCGAATCGCCTCTTTGTTGTTCCCAATCATCATCATGATCGACATTTTCTTCATTCCTTTGGGCATGGGAGTGATTTTGGGGATTAGTATTGGGATTAAGCTGGTTTTGTGCTCGCACTAGGGTTTTTAGGTTGAGACTAATTTCGTTCATACCCTCTAGTAAGAGTCGAAGAGATTCATCGTTGGAAATGGCTGAGTTACTTGAGTTTCCTTGTGTGATGTTTTCGTGAGTTGGGGGAGGGTTAGTAGCCATAGGGTCTACCAGTGGATGATGTGGATTATAACTACCAATTTTGAAAGGAGAAGGAGAATTTTTTGTACCTGGGCTTCGATTAGGTCTTCTTGCGTTGTTATTGGTCATCTCCGAGCTTGATAATCGACCGTCAGATCCTTTGGTCCACCTTTTGCTCATGCACTTGTTAACATAACCTGCTTAGGATTTCGCTTCAACTGCCACAAAATTTGGTTGAATTTAGCAAAAAATGTGGATTCCGCTTCAACTGTCGCTCCAACTGCGACGCGGATTTGAATTTTGTTGGCTCACCTCCTTAACAGCAACTTTTGATGACTTGTAGTGACTTTTGACGACTTTCAGCAATACACGACGTGACACGACTGGACAGATTGCGATGACACGACATGAAGACAGGACTGACAGTGACTAGACATATTGCAAGGACACGACACGGAGACAGGACTGACAGTGACTAAAGCAAGACATGACGTGGAAGACACGACACGCGAGACATGAGCGGGATGGAAGACCAAATGACATGTGAGACACGAGTGGAACAACGACTGGACAGATTGTGATGACACGACACGGAGACAAGAGACACGATGCAGAAGACATGACACGTGAGACACAAGCGGGACAGAATACCAAACGACATGCGAGATAGAACAGAGCGAAAGACCAAATGACACGTGAGACGCGAGCAGACACACGAACGGAAGAGCAGAACAGAAGGCCAAACGAGCGGAGGGTTCACGAGCAAGACGGCTTGTGTGGCCTAAAGCCACGTAAATATAAGTGAGCCTGAAGGAATATAAAAAAAGATTTCTCTCCTACTTGGAAAATGTGGGATATTTCCCAGCAATACAAATTAAAACGAATTTATAACCGACGCGAACATTAGGAAAAAATGAATATTTTTCGAAACCGTGAGCGCTGATTGGTCACTAGTTACAGAATGCGTATGCAGCGTTGGGTTGATATGCCGCGATGGTTGCAGAGTGGTAGGGACAACGTTTATTTTAAAAAAATTAAAATACTTAATCGTGCTATTGATTTGCAGACCTCACAGAGACTGACGCTGCACAGAGACTGACATTGTGTTGCCACACCCGGAAGGGATGACTGTGTCTGATCTGAACACCTGAGCTACGTTGCACTAAAATGGATACCGAATCATCTACCACTCTTTTGGAATCGCCCAGACTGATACCACATGAAAGGAACTTCCTTTCCTTCCTTCGCCAAACCCGATTACAATCACTTATAGAACGTATTTAAATAGAGAATGCAGAGATGAATGAAATATAAAGACGATAAAGCGGAAGATAAAATGTTTGTAAAAGTATAGCCACTAGGAGGGCAGATCCCGCTATTAAGGCACAGAGAGAAATTACGCAGTGAAATAAATAATCAACAATGATTTAATTTTAAATAACTAACTAATATATATATGAAAAATCTATACTCTTGGAATACCTAGCCGACGGCTAGGTTTGGTGTGTAACAATGTGCATATCCTCAGCCATATAAGGCGCATTGCGATGGTGTAAGTAGGGAGGTCCTAAGTAGGCTCTCTCTGTCTCATATTATTCATAACTATCATAATATAGGCATTCATCGCTACCCACTAGAATGGGACACTCTAGAAAATGTGGCCCCATATAGGTTATCTCCTAATCACTATCATCATTGTCTAGTAAAATTGGGTACAAGTACCATAAATGCGATACTGCCATATAGACTGGCCCAAACTCATCATCCGGTTGATCGTCGGGTGAGGACTCACTATCCTCTCCTATACTGTAGCTTGGTCCACCTATCTCAAATATGGACTTTTCTATATCCTCGTAAGAATGTCCTTCCAACTTGGGATCTATTACTATGATAATATCTTGACCCTACATGCCCATGTCATCGGCTACTCCACAAATTTGTTGACAAAATTTTTCTCTTGGTAAATCATCTAGACCGATGCCCACCAAGATATCCTTGTGATATGTCTTGGGTGGTCCTATGGTGATGTAAGACACCATCCGATTATCCCTCTAGAATGCAAAAGGATTAGGGTGATACGAATTGAAGTCAACCTCACATCCTACACTAAGGTACAAGTGGTCTAAAGATACCATGAGGAGTTCAGCCTATCCTCCATTATAGAATCCCAACCCGAACCTATCAGTAGGTAACTGATATTGTGGTTCTATAGGCTTCTTATGCCCCTGCTCGAATAGTCCAAGACCGTAACCATGCCAATGGTAACACTCAAAGTATCGCATGGCATAGTCTGGGTTGGAAAGATAATGAACATTCATGGTGAATGATTCATTATCGTCCTCATCCACGGGTATGGGAGATGTGATTTTTTCTAGCCCTACATAGATGAAGTTATTCTGGTTAGGTGGTACCCCTAATGGTTCTACCATCCCAATGGGAAGGTGATGGGCTTGTGGTCAGCCCATATCATGTGTAGTCTCGATAATCGGTGTGAACATCACATTCTGCACAATGTATTCCCCTAACCCGAGATTAACTAAATGGACGGTCACCTATGGTGCAAATGACCATGCTTAATATGTAGGTGAAGTAGGTTGAGGTGCCTCTTTGACTCTTCCTTAAACTTCCTCTACTTCCATTGGAGTAGGGTTTTCAACGATAACTGACTTGGGCTTTTGCTTTATCTTCTTTTTGCCCACATTTTCTTTCAACTTGTTATCATTGTTGGCAATTTGAGTTATTTTGTGTTGTCATTGATGTCACATGGATCACATTGAGTTTTGGTGGCAAAAGCACTTCATAAATAATCATTTATGATATTTTGGAGAGCATGGATATATACAAGATTTTGTGGTACAAGAGGCATATAATATTTAATATTTTAAATATTATATTAATGGTTTTTATTAAAACCAATGGTAAAGGTTTTTATTAAAACCAATGGAAAGGGTTTTTTATTAAAACCAATGAAAAGGGTTTTAATTAAAACCATTGGAAAGGGTTTTTCATTAAAACCACTATGCTAAGACTTCTCCAAATTATTATGGATGAAAAGGTTTTCCAATAAAACCTAGGTGCAAAAATTTTCATGACGAAATTCAAAAGAATGAAGGAGATATCCCAATTCAAAGTTAAAAAGTGAATTATTAAATTTTTATTTAATAATTCTAAGGTCTAAGTTTGTATTATATTATCCACCGACGTGCAAAGGTTGGGGAGATAAATAAAGATTCATCGACGTCATTTGAAGGCATGGAGGTGCATTTTAATACAAGGTAAAAACCTTTGATTATTTAAGACTTAACATAGCACATGAGAGAGAGTCATCGAAAGGGGAGCAGCAAAGAAAGAAGGATAAATAACTTTTGATTTGAGAGCAAGGTAAAGTAAACAGCGTAGGAAAGTGATATCACACAGGAGACAATAGCGCAGTTGGTAGTGCACAAAATTTTCACAATGCAGGTTCGTTGTTCGAATCCTTCCAAGGGCAAAGTGTTTTACTAAGAAAGTAAAATCGAGTTTTAGATTTGAGCACAGGTTAAAGTTGGGTGTTTGGGATTAAAATCCCAATGTGGGCCAGCACCCACGTGGTAAGTGCTTCACAGCGCTAAGCGAGAGGAACGGAGTTCAACTCCTGTGAAGGTGTGAAGGTGCATTGATTTTTGGCAAGGTATTGATGATTTTGAAGGTGTGAAGGCGCATTGTTTTTTGGCAAAGGAATTATTGATTTCAAAGGTTGTGAAGGCAAAAAAAATTGAATAAAGGTATTTATCTCCAGCGCATGGTAATATTTTTTATTACCAAAGTTTTAGTGCATTAAAATTATTTCTATGATAACTAGGGAGTCATAAGGAGTTTAGGGAAATAAATGCTTGTTGTATGTGTTAATGTGATTAGGGAGATATAAGGTGTGGAAATAAATAATTGTGATTGCTATATGTGGAGTTATAAGGTGTGGAATTAAAAATAAAAGCATAGGTGCTTGTTGTATGTGTTAATGAAATTAGGGAGTCATAAGGTTGAAAAGTGTTGAACTTGTTATATGTTCTAGTGCATGATTTAATTATGAAATTAAACTAGGAGCTTGAGACCTAGTTAATTGCTACCTTGAGTTAGAAGACATGCACATGAGTTAGGGTTTGAAGTTGAAGACAAATTGCTTGATTATATGACTTGGCTATTAAGAGAAAGTGGATGGATTAGAAAATCAATTTTATGGATAAAATTCATGCTTGAGTTTCATGATTGCTTTAGTGGAGTTCATTGAGAGTATTGCCATTATTGAGGAGATCTTTTCTATTGCCTTGAGAAGCATATTATTGGTTACTTGTTGAGTACATTGCCATTAGTTTAGACCATTGAGGAGATTGTTTGCTAGTCACTTGTGGATACATTTGTCTTTCATTTGAGGAGATCATTATTGGCTATTTGAGAGCTCTTTGCTTGAGAGAGTTGTGCTTGTTTCTTGAGATATTATTGACATTGCATGAGGAAGATATTATTGAGAACCTATTGATATCACTTGTATAGATTTTCCTTGGTTGGTTGAAGTTCTCATTGTTATTGTTTGGAGAGGTATCCATTTGAGAGTATATTGTTGAGCATTGTTGTCATCCATTTGAGAGTACATTGTTGAGCATTATTGCCATCCATTTGAGAGAGTATTTGTCATACATTATTGAGATCATTGTTGAGCATTGTTGTCATCCATTGGAGAAGTACATTTTCCATTCATTGTTGAGCATATTTTTGAGTACTATCATCATTCATTTGTTATCCATTGTTGAGTTCATCATTGAGCCTTGCCTTCGTTGATTTGTTTTTGAGATTTGAGTGCTACTTGAGAGTCATTGGTTGATCCTTTGGGAAGGATTTTGGGATAGAATTTCTAGAAATATTTGAGATAGTTTTTGTGCATGATTGGTTGAGCCTTTGAGAAGGCTTTTGGGACAGATTTGTGGATAGATTTGGGACAATATTTGAGCAGGATTTTTTGAGATTTTTGTGAAGGCTTTGAGAATATATTTGGGACAACATTTGAGCATGATTTTTTTAGCCTTGTGAGAAGGAATTGAGGCATATTTGTGAGCAATGAAAGAGACAGGATAGAAATAGAAAACACATCAAAACTAGTTTCCTAGTTGAGTAGATCAGTGGATAGCCTAGCTGAGCAGATCAGTGGATAGCCTAGTTGAGAAGATCAGTGGATAGCCTAGCTGAGTAGATCAATGGAGAGCCTAGCTGAGAAGATAATTGGATAGCCTAGATGAGAAGATCAGTGGATGGCCTCGCTGAGTAGATCAATGGAGAGCCTAGCTGAGTAGATCAGTGGATCCCACCTGAGCAGATTAGGACAACCTAGCTTTGAGAAGATCAAAGTAATAATTTTTATTGGGATAAGGATCCCTATTTATTTTTGAAATATTATAAGGAGAATATCATGTGGACTACCCCACATTAGGGGAACCACATTAAATTATGTGTCTCAATTGTGTGTATTGATTTGTGCACTTGCTTAATATTGCTATCTATGTTATTAATGCACACTGCTATATTTGGTTATTGCAATTGAGGACACTAATTGATATTTGTTTGGAAAGAATGTAAAAAGTGGGTGCTATACTGTTCACCCCCCTCTCAGTATAATCTTGTGTTCTTCAATCATCCCATTGTATCGTAGATGCAGTTGGCCTAATGGAAGTAGTTGTTGTGCACTCTGATCTTTGAGATACATATGTTGTGGGTCTAGTACACACTTCTTTTATTATGCCTCTTGGATATTTATTGGCGACGTTGGTTGCACATAAAAGTGCATTTATGGGAGCACAAATTCCCTCAAAAAATCTACTAGATTCACGTATTTAAAGGGTTCTTCATCCGAAGGCACCATGTGAACTTGTCCCTCATGAATGTATTTGATACATTGGTGTAGAATAAAAGGGACACAACACATTTATTTGATCCAAGGCCTCCCCATAAGTATATTATACTACATAGCACCTTCAATTACATGACATATCACCAAGATGTTCTTCAGTCCCATCTGGATAGGTAAAACTATAGTATCAACCATCGAGCATAATGTATCATTGAATGCTCTCAACGTGAAGGTAGAAGGAATGATATGCATATTGGATAAATTTAGGCAAGCCAACACCTTGGTAGTTATGATATTGATCGACGAACCTGCATCAATAAAAATCACTTGAATAGTTTGTGGTTCACACAAACAATAATATATAGCGGTGGGTCTGCTATAACAGTGGAAACTTTCTTGACTTTGTCGTCATAAAATTTAATGACCAGCACCTAAAATTGTTGCACATGCCCCACAAAGTGTGTAAATGCTTTAGGATCCTAAGGCTACACTTTTATGGACCTTAATATATCCATAAGCATCTCCCTATGCTTAGGAGACTACTGAATAAGCTTGTAAATTGACAACTTTGCTGGAGTTGTCTATAGGTTTTGGGCCAACCTACTTCTGATGGTCACCACCGGTGTAGTTGGTAGGTGAGGCATATATTGGGTTGGCCTTGGAGGAGGTGCAACTTGGACTCTAATAGGTGCTGGAGGTTGATTCGGTCATTCATACCTTGCATTCCTTGTGACAACATTGTGGGAAAGTGACATCATGTAGGAGCCTATAGCGTAGGTGGTAGTGCACGAACTTTGCACAAGGCAGGTTTGTTGTTCAAATCCTGCCAAGGAAAAAGTGTTTTGCTAAGAAAGTAAAATCAAGTTTTAGATTTGAGCGCAAGTTAAAGTTGGGTGTTTGGGATTAAAATCCCAACATGTTCTAGTGCCCACTTGGTAAGCACTTCACAATGCTAAGTGAGAGGAATGGAGTTCAACTCCCATGAAGGTGTAAAGGCACATTTATTTTTGGTAAGGCATTGACGATTTCGAAGGTGTGAAGGCGCATTGATTTTTGGCAAAGGAATTATCGATTTCAAAGGTTGTGAAGGCAATTTTTTTTGAATAAAGGTATTTATCTCCAGCACATGGTAATATTTGTTATTACCAAAGTTTTGGTGCATTAAAATTATTTATGTGATAACTAGGGAGTCATAAGGAGTTTAGGGAAATAAATGCTTGTTGTATGTGTTAATGTGATTAGGGAGATATAAGGTGTGGAAATAAATATTTGTGATTGATGTATGTGGAGTTATAAGGTGTGTAATTAAAAATAAAAGCATATGTGCTTGTTGTATGTGTTAATGAAATTAGGGAGTCTTAAGGTTGAAAAGTGTTGAACTTGTTATATGTCCTAGTGCATGATTTAATTATGAAATTAAAATAGAAACTTGAGACCTAGTTAATTGCTACCTTGAGTTAGAAGACATGCACATGATTTAGGGTTTGAATTCAAAGACAAATTGCTTGATTATGTTCCTTGGCTATTGAGAGGAAGTGGATGGATTATAAAATCAATTTTATGGATAAAATTGATGCTTGAGTTTCATGATTGCTTTAGTGGAGTTCATTGAGAGTATTGCCATTATTGAGGAGATATTTGCTATTGCCTTGAGAAGCATATTGTTGGTTACTTGTTGAGTAAATTTCTATTAGTTGAGACCATTGAGGAGATAATTTGCTAGTCACTTGTGGATACATTTGTCTTTAATTTGAGGAGATCATTGTTGGCTATTTGAGAGCTCTTTGCTTGAGAGAGTTGTGCTTGTTTCTTGAGAGCTTATTGATATTGCATGAGGAAGATATTATTGAGAACCTATTGCTATCACTTGTGGAGATTATACTTGGTTGGTTGAAGTTCTCATTGTTATTGCTTGGAGAGTTATCCATTTGAGAGTATATTATTGAGAATTGTTGTCATCCATTTGAGAGTACATTGTTCAAAATTATTGCCATCCATTTGAGAGAGTATTTTTCATACATTGTTGAGATCATTGTTGAGCATTGTTGTCATCCATTGGAGAAGTACATTTGCCATTCATTGTTGAGCACATTGTTGAGTATTATCATCATTCATTTGTTATCCATTGTTGATTTCATCATTGAGCCTTGCCTTCGTTTATTTGTGGTTGAGATTTGAGTGCTACTTGAGAGTCATTGGTTGAGCCTTTGGGAAGGCTTTTGGGACAAAATTTTTGGATAGGTTTGAGACAACTTTTATGCATGATTGGTTGAACCTTTGAGAAGGATTTTGGGACATATTTGTGGATAGATTTGGGACAACATTTGAGCAGGATTTTTTGAGCCTTTTGTGAAGGCTTTGAGAACAGATTTGGGATAACATTTGAGCAGGATTGTTTGAGCCTTGTGAGAAGGCATTGAGGCAGATTTTTGAGCAGTGAAAGAGATAGGAAAAAAATAGAAAACACATCAACACCAGTTGCCTAGCTGAGCATATCAGTGGGTAGCCTAGCTGAGCAAATCAGTGGATAGCCTAATTGAGAATTAGTGTATAGCCTAGCTAAGCAGGTCAATGGAGAGCCTAGCTGAGTAGATCAATGGATAGCCTAGCTGACCAGATCAATGTATAGCCTAGCTGAGTAGATATGTGGATAGCCTAGCTGATCAAATCAATGTATATCCTAGTTGAGTAGATCAGTGGATAGCCTAGAAGAGCATATCAGTGGTGAGCCTAGCTAAGTAGATCAATGGATCCCACCTGAGCAGATCAGGATAACCTAGCTTTGATAAGATCAAAGTAATAATTTGTATTGGGATAAGGATCCTTATTTATTTGTGAAATATTATAAGGAGAATATCTTGTGGACTACCCCACATTGGAGGAACCACGTTAAATATTGTGTCTCAATTATGTGTGATGATTTGTGCACTTGATTACTATTTCTATCTATGTTATTAATGCACATTGCTATATTTGGTTATTGTAATTGAGGACGCTAATTGATATTGGTTTGGAAATAAAGTAAAAAGTGGGTGCTATACTGTTCACCCCCCTCTCAACATAAGCTTGTGTTCTTTAATTGGTATCAGAGTGGGTTCCTTCGAAAAGGCTAACAAATTGAGGACATATTCTACAAGAACATAGATGGCTTCAAAGAATGGATCATCTATAAGTAAGGCTCCACTGAGAATGAAGAAATATTTGATATCACAAGGATATGAGGTATGGTAGATGGTTGCAAAAGAGTATAAGGTTGAAAATGATCCTAAGACAGATAAGACTATTAGGAAATTGGTTGAGATCAATGCAAAGGCAATGAATTGTATTCTAAGTAGGCTACATGAGATATATTTTACAAATTTCATGGTATGTAATTCAGCTAATGAAATTTGGACCAAGTTGTGGAATACCTATGAATGAGATTCCAAGGTAAAGTTGGAAAAACTACAAACTCATAGAGGAAGATTCAAAGAATTGAAAATGGAAGATTATGAAGATATTGCAAAGTTTTTACTTCAAGTTGATGATATTGCTAACACCATGAGAGGTCTAGTATTTGAGATGAAAGAATCATATGTTACTCAAAAGGTTTTGAGATCACTTCCCATGAAGTATGATGCAAAGGTTTCAACGATATAATAAACAATGAATATCGACAAGCTAACAATGGAAGAACTACAAGGAACTCTCACAACTTATGATATGAGGATAGATATGCATCAGGTTCCAAAGAAAGAAATTGCATTAAAATCTTTAGAGAAAAATAAATGGAAAGATCCAGAGACATATAGAGATTCAGATAATGATGAGGAAGCTAACTTCATCAAAAGGAAAAAGGACTCAAGGAATTATAGGGATATGAAGAAATTCAAATGCTACAAGTGTGGTGATTATGGTCACTATGCAAACAAGTGTCCACATGAAGAAAATAGTGATGATGAAAAATAGGATCATAGAAGAAAATAAGGAAAGCATAAGCATGACAAATATGATAGGTAAAAGCAAAGCAAGCATGAGAAGAAGAAAAGTTTTCGTAAGACTAAGAAAACTTTCTACATTGAGGAAGAAAATGATGGCTCATATCACAGTGATAGAGATAACTCAAATGATGAAAAGGAAGAACACCTATTATTAGGAATAGAAGGTGAAAGAGAATAATAATTTGTGTGTGGTCAATGAGATCAGGATATTGCAATGGCTTCAGTGATAGTGAAGATGAAATAACATACCAATGAAACAGGCAAAGACAAAGGATTCATGAGAGTTTGTTTGCTATAGAAGAAAAAAATGATCTCAGTGATAGTGAAGATAAATAAGGATTTTTCTATGGGATAAAAGAAGTAGAATAATAACTTCCACTTCAAATAGAAGAAGTTAAACAAGAGGATATTTCAAGAAATACATATGTCTCAGTTGATCTAAAAGAATACTTCAATGATATCCATGAGCAACTACAAGAAGTTAAGTAGAATCCAAAATAATTGAGGTGTTCCATACTTGAGAAGTTTGATCCATCACATGACTCAAAAGGTCAAGACAATTTCATTGAGAAGGAAACATGTATTTTAGAGACAATAGAGACGAATGCCAGTTTGCTATTGGACACAAATGAAGAGAAAGATGAAGAAAGTTCCAAGGCTCCTATGGCTTCAAATATCCAATTTGGATCTTGTTTTGAGACAGGTGAATCATGTTCAAAAGGTAAAGAAATTCTTGAAGTAGAAAGCAAGGAAGAAGTTAAGGAAGAATATTTGGATACCGCAAATAAGGATCAAGGATACAATGCACAAGTCAAATATGATCACAAAGATAATGGTCAAGAAAGGTATGAGGAACCAAGGCATGAACAAAGGGATTTTCAAGGACATTGTTTTTCTTGTAATGGATTTGGACATAGGGCTATAAAATGTAGGGTCTATGTATCAAAGAAGTTTGATTTTTCTAGAAGGAACTTGAAAGGAAGAAGGTATGGTTTTCATGGACATTGATTCTGTAGACACCTAAATCGTGTCATGCTTAGGGGAGCTGCTCACATAGACACATTCATAAGATCAGATGACATAATCTTGGACTTTCCAAGCATCAACAATGGTTCTCACCACTCATTTGGGGCCTTTTCAAGCCATCCAAGCCTAGCCGCTCAAGCCAAGAGTGGCCAGATCCTAGCCGCTCAAGCCTAGAGCGGCCAGACCTTAGCCACTATAGATGACAGTGGCCAGATCTTAGTCGCTGCAGATGACAACGGCTAAACCCTAAAAGTAGTTTTATCGACAAACAGGCCTAATCACGGGTGGAAGTGGCAGTCTGCATGCAATAAAGGTGAGCGGGAGTAACTTTGCATTCCTTTTCATGACCAGTTCACATAGGAGACTTGAGTTTGCATTTAGACTTTAGTTAACTAGCCTCCAAACATAAACAAAGGACAAAAGCTTCTCATGCTAACGACCAGTTCGCATAGGAGACTCAAGTTGGCAGTTATATTTTAGTTAACTGGCCTCCAAACATAGAAAAGACAAAAAGCTTCTCATGCTAACTTGCACTACGCATGAGAAATTCATTCCTAGGGCTTGGACATAGACCTAGGGTTTCACACTATAAAAGGTGCAAGCCTAAGAGCACCAAAGGATCATCGATATTTTATCCATCAATCTTGGTCATTGAGGAGAGCTTTCGAGACTTGGAGAGTTCCCTTGGAGATCATATGTATGATGAAGCCCTGACAGATTGGAGAGCATAGCAACCATTATTTCAACATCGGATACAAGCTTTGATCCATAGCTTTGGAGCAAAGAGGATGAGAGTCACTTTAGTGGCCATTATCTTGGATAGTGGCCCGTAGGCTTAGCTTAGAGTTTTAGACATTAGATTCATTATTTTAGCATATCATTAGCATAGCATCATTTCATTCACATTCATAGCATTAGTCTAATTTGCACTTGCTTTCATTTGTTATATCCATTACTAACAACCTCATCCAGGGAGGTATTCTCGAACATCTAAGCGTGTGTTGTTGTTTCATTGCTTACAGGGCCATAGGTTCATCGGATGAAATCTGCAACATACGAGAGCAAAAGGGATCCCTCTAGGAAATAGACCTAGAGAAGGAGGCATCTATAAGCCCTCATACATTTTTATGTGTAAAATCGAGAAGCTTTTTGAAAGTGCACCACCTCTTCACGAAAGAGGTACTCTTTACCTATTTGTAACCTCATTGTATCAAAATGGGTATCCCTAAGAGGGACCGACATGTAACCGAGTTTCAATATGAATAAAGAGATCCATATTTGTTATTTTTATGTTATATGCTTTTCATTGTCTTCCATTTCATCTTGGGTTTTTAATAACATTGCAAGTAGAGTAGAGTGGTGCATGCATCCCGGGGTCGCTACAGATGGTGATCATGGTGGGACCTCCACTAATTTTTCATTTGCTACTAGAATACTAACTTAGTTTTGTGTGCAGGTCTAGCCGCTCTGAGCTATAATGGCCAGAAATCAGCCACTCTGAGCTACAATGACCAATAGAGATTTAGTCGCTCCTACTAACAATGGCCAAGAACCAACCACTCTGGTCAATAGCAACCAAAAATGGAGTGCAACAGAGGTCAAAACATTGACTCTCTGAGCTGGATCAAAGGTTGGTACAACTTATCTGATATTTTATAGCTTTCTATCTACTTCTGTGTGTCTAAAATAGAGAACTTAAAGCACATTTATGTTTGGAAATTGAAAGAATAAAAGGAGAAAGAATTAAGCATTTTGCATATCTTAGATCTTCTTTTAGATTTCCACTAGGCATTGCTAGGAACAATGACTTATGCCTAAAAATTTTACCCTAGAATCCAATGTGCTAGACATTGTATGTTGTTTGCTTGCTTTGAGGCCCTGCTAGAGGCCATAGCTACATGAAATAAAGTGTGCTCATACAAATCATAGTAGTTCATGCATATTTCTAAATATTGAAATGTATTTTTGCACTTAGGCATATAGGAAAGATTCATTGCTGCTATATGATGCACTTTATGTTATGCAAGCTTAAAATGAACACCACACACGCACATCTCATTTAAACATTGGGGAGTTGGATTTCATCACCAACCCTCAATTCAGTCCAGTGACATTGGAATTCATCTCCTTCCACTAGTTTTCCCCCTAGAGCTTCCTAGAAATGGATTGAGAAACTTATTTATAGTGATACTAAGTTACTTGTGCTCAAACTATCTCCCACTATTGGAACAATCATTGGTTCAGAGTGGAAGAGCTAGGCGAACCCCCCACTGGGTCTTCAATGGTGTACCCTAGCTTCTTTTGAGAAAACCATGTTTGGCATGGGTGTACTTGATTGTCACTATGGATGAGTCTTCTCATTCTTAATCCAAGAACAAGAGCAAGAAATTGAAAGAACAACACATCAAAACACACCAAACAATTTAGGGCACACTTAAATTGATAATCAAGATAAACATTTGTTTGGTATTGTGTGGCTATTCCTAAATTGTAACTCAAAATATCAATTCATAGACAACATGGTCAAAACAAGAAGTAAACACCCTCGGTCTGATACCGAGGGAGAGACTGAAGCAACTCATACCCATAGGTGGAGTCATAGTAACATTGAATGACCTACCCGTAAGATAGTGAGACGTAGCTCCATGAGCCTAAGGGGTGATAACTCAACCCTTGGGGGATCTCCTCGAGAAACCCCAAGTAGGGAACCACATCATGGAACAAAGTCACATAAACAAAAAGAGGCTTCACAGCCATCCTCATCAAGGAGACATGAGGAGACCTCAAGGGCCTCCTCTAAACACATAGAAACATCTCAAAGATGTGAGGAAGCTTCAAGGGCTTCCTCCTCACATGGACATAAATAAGGTTCTAAAACTCATTCTTCACATAGGGATGATGAGACTGCTACATCTCCATCCACATGGAGAAAACATGTCACCACAAAGCCCTCTTCATCAAGAAGGCAAGCAAGAGTCGCAACACCTCAAGATTCACAAGAAACATATGAAACAGGTCTACCCACTGAAGGGTAGGAAACTAGAGCTACATCTAGTCATGGGAATCAAATAGAAGAAACCCTTCACACAAAAGGAAATATTCTCATAGACTATGACCTCATAGGAGTGAATGGCACCCCATGGGACCAGCCATGGAAAACAAGATAGCTAGACGGGTTGGATCGGTTTCCTACATGACCAACTCAAAGAACTATAGCTACTGAGAACTCTGCATCTGGAAGCTCATGAAATATGACTTCTAAACACATATCTCAATCTAGGGGTACCTCAGAGTGACCCCATAGTAGATGCATAGAGTCTGATCATAGGGATACTCAACAGTACATTGAACAAGTCACATTAGCTAGCAAGAGTACAGGTACAACAAAAACCTCCTCGAGGAATCTATGAGTCAAGACAACAAGAACAGAGTCAAATAAACATGAGTCTTCTATGATAGTGCAAACTAATCGAATGAGGTGGTTAGAAAATGCATTACGTAAGGAGCGAGAGCTAGTGGAAGCTCTCGAATAGGATAAACAAAGAGAAAGACTCTTGCACCAACATGAGCAATGCTTAAGAGAGTAGGTTGAGTGGCTAGCTCTTAACAATTTATAGATAAATGGTGGTGACCACCAAAGAACTAGATGCACTGAATCACCTAAGGAGAGGTGCACTAGACAAGATAGCCCACAATGAAATCCCCCACCAAACCATGAATGAAATCCAACTAGTGGGGAAAGGGCAAACATAACAAACTAGGATCACAATCCTGAGTCCCCTCATAGGAGGGAGGAAAATGGAACAAATCAAATGGATAGAGAGTTACCTCCATTGCCACTATGAGTAGGCTTACAAGAGGAGGAAATTCATGCATCAAAGGTATTTCAAGAGCTTGCTAAAAATATGAAAGCCTTTGAGAAACAAGAGGCAGCTAGGAACTCACCAACATTGAGCAAAATACACAACCAACCATTGTGCCCATCAATCCCTAGCCCTCCATATCCTAAGCACTTTGAGATGCCTAGGTTAGAAAAATTTAAGGGTGAAGAGGATGCACAAGAGCATGTCACCAATTTTATCAATACCTATTTTCATCTTGAAGACAATGACGCTCTCATGCTAAGAACATTCATAATGACATTTTTAGGTGCTTGCCACTCAATGGTTCAACCAACTACCTAAGCATAGCATAACCAACTTTGAACAACTAGTAAATGCATTCTTAAAGCATTTCTCCTTTGGTGCTAAGAAGAAGGTGAACCTTTCAGACCTAGCCAACTTGAAACAGTATGATGATGAGCCAGTAATGGATTATGGGAATAGATGGAGAAAAGTCATGGTAAAATTATCATTCTTCATTCCCATAGAAGAGATCATTCGCATGTTCACCAAAATTTGCTCTAAACACATCTCCCTCTTACTACAACTTCAGTAGTATCCTTCATTTGAGGAAGCATTGGCACAGGCCAAGCTCATCGAAGAAATAAAAGTAGATGAGGGAACCATTAAACTCCAAAACAAAAAGGAGTGGAACAAGAATGGTAAGAATGACAAGTACAAACAGAAGTAGGGCAACCCTGCTCTAGTCAATCAAGTCGTATTGGCTACACCCAAGGATGGGGGTGCACAACAACCCCAGAACTATCAAGCACATCCTCCGCCAGCCAATTACGACCAAAGGAACAATCAGGGGTGAAACAGAGAATGCAAGCCACCTCGCTATTTCACGCCTCTAACAGAGTCAATGCAATCAATATTTAATCAGTTGAGCGAGGCCAGGAGGATCAGATTTCTTGATATACCTCTTATAGATCCCAACCATCCTAAGCCAAAAGGATATAGGGAAGATCAATTTTACCCTTATCACAGGATACTGGGGCATGACATTGAGGCTTGCATTGGTTTTAAGCATCAAGTGCAAAACATGATTGAGGTGGGAGAACTCAAAGTTGACAACCCAATGGCTCCCGATAACAGAGACATGGGCATATACAGAAACCCATTGCCCAATCATGAGGCCCCTAGAGAGCAAGGGGCCCAAGTCAATCAGGTTCGAGCTGATATACCTACCCATGGATGCATTGGGATGGTTGATATTGTTAACATAGCAACAAGGACTAGGTGGTATGGTCAACCACAACCTCCTGTAGCTCCCATGAACATCCTAGTCACACCTAGGCAGAGGTAAGACAACCTTCCAGGTCCACCAACATGACCTATGGTAACTATCCAGAGTAGATTGGAGCAAAACCTACAGATGACTCCAACTAAGTTATCCATATATGAGCTCATACAATAGTCCCCAAAGCATAGGGAGACTCTAATGGAAATTTTAAGGACAATTGAGCTCCAACCACAAGATGTGAATGCATTCACTCACTTTGTGGGACAAGTACAAGAATTCCAGGAACCTGTAATTTGATTCTATGATTATGAGATTAAGATAATACCTGTTGCCTTACCAGACCCTCCGCTAAACATTGTGGTGGCAATCAATAACTTACCTTTCAAGAGGGTCTTGGTCGATACAGGTTCATCAATAAACATCATTACAACAATAACAATAGAGCACCTCAAGATCCCCAAGTCCAATATCATTCCAGGAGCTTACACATTGAGAGCTTTTAATGATGCTTTATGCAATACTATGGGAACGATAGTCCTACCCATCAAGGTGGGGCACAAGACCATCCCTATGATGTGTCATGTCTTGGAAGGAGCTATGCAGTACAACATCCTCTTAGGGCATCCTTGGATAAGGGCCATGAAGTGTGTGCCTTCGATCTTGCACCAGTGTGTCAAGTATGTGCATGAAAACAAAGTCTATGTGGTTCTAGCCGATGAAGAGCCTTTTAAATACATCCATCAGGTGGAAATTCTAGGAGAATTTGTAATCCCTTCTACCCACCTATACGTAGCACCTTCATCCCCAACCACACAAGTGGATAACAAAGACAAAAGGGTAAGAAAAGACCCATGCACATCAACACCTCCTGGTGCACTCAAAATAGTCAATGCTTCTAAAGTACCATCAACATCAAAACCAAAAGATAATCAGAAGCTAAAGGTACCCTTAGTCAAAGAAGAAAGGCCCAAGGAAGTGCCAACCATAGCCATTGCTGAAATTCCAAGTCCTATGGAAGAAGAAGATCTTCAAGATCAAGATGAAGATAGTGATTACCACCCCGCTTTACTAGTATCATCCGTAGGGTCATCCATGTCGCATGCATCAATACACTTGGCAAGCATAGGCATAGGGGAGTACCTTGTGTAGAACATTACCTTTACACCTATCATTGAGTCTACACAAAACATGGGAAGACCTAAGGACTTGAGGCCACTAGTGGGAATAGTGGTTCCACTTGGAATCCCTCCCAACCAAACCAATTTTGTCTATGTCGGCTTGGACTATGCCCATAAGTCTTCAGACATAGAAGAGGATAGTGATGAATTATTCATGGTCAATGTTCATTACCTCTCTAATATTGAGTTTTCTCTAAGCTACTTTGAGCATTGCCATTGGCATGGCTATGGCCTTGGTATATATGAGCAGGGGCACAGGCGGCCATACGAGCCACAATATCAGCTTCCCTCTGATAGGTTTGGGTTAGGCTATTATATCGGAGGTCGAGATGACTCTCTTGTAGTGGCATTGGATAGATTAAGCTTAGGGTTAGGAGAAGACATTGATTTCATTCCTTATCACCCCCTAAGAATAGGAAATTTGAGCAACAGACAAGTGGCCATGGTAAACATACCACCACCAAAAATTTATCATCCAAACATCTCAATTGATTCCACCCCAATAGGGTACAACTCATGGGATGAGGAGAATGGATATGAAGCAAGTGATGATGAGGTGCAACTTGGCTTAGCCTACCAGGGGCCTCGCTATTTACAAATATTCACATGGTCCATCCATGATGAGAGTGGGTATACATCAGAGGAAAGTGACTATGAATCAGAAGACTCAACAGAAAGAGCCTACTTAGGCCTGAGCCATCAACCCCTGACTTTGGGGCAAGAGACAAATGCAAATGGATTCTTCATAAGTGATGAAGAATATGAAGATGAAATAGAGATGGCCTACTTAGGGCCAAGACATGAGCCCCTTGTCTTAGGGCCGCATACAAATGCTAACGGTTTTTAGATAAGTGATGATGACTTTGAGGATGAGATCGAGATGGCTTATCTTGGGCCTCACCACTTGTGGCAAGTCAATGAGCTAGTAGAGAGAGAGGTGGCACTCCATGCTATAGACCCTCATCTATGATTTTTGGGGAGACCTATTGACCTAGCTACCATTCACCGGATGGTCAATCCCCCTCCACCTACATTCAGAGAGTGATTAGAGCCCAATGATCCTATTATCCACCCTACTCATGGGCCAGATCCAAAAATTCCCATTCCTCTAGAACCTCATCATAAGTATGGAAGGGAAACCCCTGAGATAAGATTGCACCCATGTGGTCCTGGAGATTTCATCCCATCCATCAACATGATCTCCATTGATTTGACCACTCCACTTCATAATCCAGTAGATCCTACCAAATCATTGCATCTTGATGTAGAGGCTATTGATTGGGATCATGCTAATTCACCCATAGAGCATGAAGACCTCTTCCCCAATGAAGAGATGTTACAACCATTCCATTTTGCATCAGGTTGTGCGTATGACATCTTCCATGTTGGTTTGGAACCTGAGTCAATAGGTCCTATAAATCCCATCAATGACATTCATTTGATACCCATGCCTCATCAACTAGAGGATGGGTCACATATGGCTATAGAAGCGACTTTCGAGGTGGACATCAGTGATGATCCTACCCAACCAAGAAAATTCAAGTTCAGAGAAAGTCTATCTCCAGAGGAACAAGCCATCCTAATTCCTCTCCTCAAAGAGAGGCCAAATATTTTTGCTTGGACTTACAAAGACATGCCAGGGATAGATCCAAAGTTAGTCATTCACAACCTTTCATTGGATCCCATGAAGAAGCCAATCAAGCAAAAGCTGAGGAAAATGCATCCAACCATCGCTTTGATGGTGAAGAACGAATTGCAAAAACTACTGGATGCAGTATTCATAGTTCCTATAGACTACCCTGAGTGGGTGTCAAACATGGTACCCATGGGGAAACCCGATGGAAGAGTATGTATTTGCATGGATTTCAGAGATTTAAATAGGGCAACACCAAAGGATTCATTCCCATTGCCAAACATAGATGCTCTTGTAGATGCAACCATAGGTCATGAGATGCTCTCCCTAATGGATGGTTTCTTTGGATACAACCAGATCTAGATTAAGCCCGAAGATCAACATAAAACTACTTTCATTACTCCATGGGGGACATTCTATTACAAAGTGATGCCATTCGGTCTCAAAAATGTTGGTGCCACATATCAATGGGCCATGACATACATATTCCATGACTATATGCATAAGATCTTAGAGGATTACATGGATGACTTACTAGCCAAGTCCCTATTGTGGCAAGAGCATGTCGAAGTCCTTAGACAAGTCTTTGATCACCTCATAGAACACAATGTCTGATTGAATCCTAAGAAGTGCATATTTGGCATAACTTTTGGCAAGCTTTTGGGATTCATCGTATCCAAGAGAGGCATCGAAGTAGATCCTGCAAAGGTAAAGGCTATATTGGAAATGGCTGCCCCTACCAACATTAGGGAGTTGAGGAGCCTACAAGGCAAGATAGCATCCATCAAAATATTCATCATGTAATTATCAGACAAATGTCGACCTATGAATCGGTTGCTATGCAAGGAGGTCCCCTTTCATTGGGATGAAGAATGCCATCAAGCCTTTGTAGAGATCAAAACTTATCTAGCAACACCGCCAGTATTGGCTCCACCAAGGCCAGACATACCATTTTTACTATATATATCGGCTACTGATTTTGCATTGGGCACCATGTTAGCCCAAAATAATGCACAAGACAAAGAGCAAGCCATATATTACATTAGTCACACCTTGGTGAGTTATGAGCTAGGATATGCGTATGTCAAAAAGTTGTGTTTAGCAGTGGTCTTTGCAACTCGAAAGTTGTGACACTACATGTTGAGCCATACGACCTACGTCATATCAAAACAAAATCCTTTGTAGTACATGATGAGCAAGACATATCACAATACATGTACCACAAAGTGGATCATGCTATTGATAGAATTTGATCTAGAGTTCATAAGCCAAAATGTCCATCAAGGGACAAGTCATAGCAGATCAATTAGCAGAGGCGCCTCTTCAGGATAACAAGCCTCTCACTATAGAATTGTCTTGATGATGCGGTCTTTGCATTATCAGATCCGCCAGAACTCGAAGAACCTAAGAAAGAAAGAGACATGTCATTGTTCTTCGATGGTTCAAAGTGTGAACAAGGGGGCAGAGCAGGGATTGTCTTTATCACACCACAGGGTGCTCCATTACCCTTATCATTCAAACTAGACTTCCCATGCACAAACAACAATACAAAATATGAAGCATTGATCCTAGGACTCCAAACAACCATAGCAATGGGCATTAAAAGACTGAATATCTTTGGTGACTCCTTGCTCATAGTAAACCAGGTCAAAGGACTATTTCAATGTAGGTGCCCACTCCTGAAGACTTACAAGGAACTTGTTGACACCTACCTAGCCCGGCTGGAATGGTATGACATCGAGGCAATCCCTCGTACGTCAAATAGATTTGTAGACACCATGGCCTCTTTGGGATCCTTAATCCCTTAGAATCCATCTGCTGATTTTACAACCATTCATGTGAAAGTGCTTTCGCACTCAACAATACATCATGAAGCTTTTGACAATCAAGAATCAGTCAACATGATCAACATCGAGCCAAATCAGGATTGGTCCTTCATAGCTAGAGATTTCTTGCAAATGGCACCTTGGGGGTCTTTGATCTCCCAAGGACCTATGGAGTGTGGTGCAACCATACACCATAGAGTTGTTCCTCAATCCATGTTCACTAGCTCAAAAATATAGGAAAAGCAAGTCATCTTTTCTATAGAAGTCATGGCTTATCAGGATTGGCTTTCCCAACTATGGGACTTCCTAAAACTTGGAATAGTACCTCAAGGTTTATCGCATACTGAAAGGTGAACGTTCAAATAGAAAGCAACAAGATACATCTTGCTAGGAGAAATCCTCTACAGACGAGGATATGATGGAGTATTACTCCATTGTCTTGAGCCCCAGGAAGCATCCTAGGCAATTTTGCAAGCTCACGATGGCACATGTGGAGGGCATTTCAGTGGCATGGCCATCGTTAAGCGCATCTTGAGAATGGGTTACTATTGGCCCACCATGGAAAAGGACTACTATGAGTATGTCAAGAAATGCAGTAAGTGCCAACATCATGCAAATCTAATGCACTTACCATCGCAAGCCTTGCAACCCATCCAGGGAGCATGGCCATTCTCGTAGTGGGGACTAGACTTGATTGGGAAGATCTCACCCCCATCCTCAGGCCGACACACATTCATCATAACGGCCATAGAATACTTCACTAAATGGGTGGAAGCGATCCCCTTAACATCAACAACTGGACCAAGGATTGCAGAGTTTATACTCCACAATATCATAAGTCATTTTGGGGTCCCTTCTAAGATAATATCGAATAATGGGCCATCTTTCAAGAACAAAAATGTGCATGCTTTAATGAACAAATACCATATTCAACATAATTTTTCAATGCCTTATTATCCACAAGCAAACGGACAAGCAGAAGCCTCAAACAAAACAATAGTCTCCATCTTGAGGAAGACGGTGCAAGACAATCACAAGGATTGGCACATGCAGTTACCTCTTGCACTATGGGCATACAGGACTAGTATACGGATGCCCACTAGGGCAACACCATTTTCACTAGTATATGGCACTGAGGCCATCATGCCACTAGAGTTGGAAATTCTAACTCTACGCATAGCATTAAAGGACTTCATAGATGATGATGTCATGCGACAAGGCCACCTTGATCAGTTGATGCTTCTTGATGAATGTCGAGTCAATGCTTTAGAGCATCTTCACATTTACCAAGATCACCTTGCATGAGCTTACAATAGTAAAGTCCACTTAAGGGAATTCAAGGTTGGAGATCTAGTGCTCAAAGAAAACTAGCAGAATTTGAATCTGCCATCGCATCTACGAGATAAGTTCGTGGTAAACTGGATAGGCCCATACATGATTTCATAGAGAGTTGGGCCTGGAGCATATCACCTTATATCATTAGATGGTGTTGAGGAGCCTGAACCTCTCAATATCATTCACTTAAAGGCATTCTACACATAAAACACAAAAACATTCAAATATGTCATAAAACACAAAAACATTCAAATATGTCAAAACACACAAACAAATCATAAAAACATAAAATTTCAAAATACAATCAAAGGCTCCAAGGGTAATTCATACCGCTTGGTCAAAATCAATTCAAAATGCTCCAAGGGTATTCAAACCGCTTGGTCAACTCCAATCAATTCAAAATTCTCCAAGGGTATTCAAGCCGCTTGGTCAAAATCAATTCAAAAAGCTCCAAGGGTATTCAAACCGCTTGGTCAACTTCAATCAAAATGCTCCAAGGGTACTTCATGCCACTTGGTCAAAATCAAAAATCTCCAAGGGTACTTCATGCTACTTGGTCAAAAATAAAAAATCCCCAAAGGCATAATAAGCCCTTTGGTCAAAATTAAACAAAAATACAAAAACAACATAAAAATAAAAAATACAAAAACAATTGCATCTCACATCTTGCATCCACATAATTGCATTGCATTTTCATATCCACTACAATTGCATATGTCATGAGAGCCTTAAAAGTGATACCACAGTTTTTCACACAAATCATTCAAATCCATACCTCCATTAACACATGTGTGTAATTGTGTTTTTCAACACAACCATTATTTGTTGCTATACATAATATACTAAGGTTTTTTGGTTAATCAACCACACCTAGTGATCTTATCAAATTTTGTGGAAAACAACTTTGATTAGTAGAAGGTAAGGTCTAGTTATGATAATGCCTTGGATATTCAAGATCCCATCACTAATTGAAACACTAAATTCCTAGCTGGTACAAGGAAAAGATGAAAGTTGCAAAAGTGGTCTAGGTTACCTTAAGCGAAAAGGATTTTCCTTGCTTATCCCCCTATGCAACCGGTTTAAAGGTGCTGAGAATTGGCAAAAGGACAAGCTTTGCCCTATCCAAATCCCTTGCTTAAATCAAAATAAGCAAAATCCCGAAGCAAAGTACATATTCAAAAAGCCAAGCATACAGTCCAGATTTCAAAGCAATGATCCGATACACAAATCAAAAATTCAAAGAAACCTCGCTCAAAGAAAAATCAATAAAAAATAAACAGTGATTTTCATCACTACATATGAGCAAAATAAACAGTGATTATCATCACTACAAAAATCCTCGCTCAAAAAAAAATCAATCAAAAATAAAAAGTGATTTTCATCACTACATATGAGCAAATATCCAAAGCCAAAAGGAAGCCAAAAAAGGAATAAAGCTTGAATCCCTGGAATTCTCAGCATTGTACAAAATCGGAAGGAGAGATCCTTACGCATGATGATATGTCTACCACAATTGCTTCATGCATTTGTGTAGACCAATGTTTGAATGTGGATGAGCTAGCTTAGGTAACCCAATATTGCCTAGTGGTATAGTCCAACTAAGTCCAACATAAGGATGAGATGAACACTTGAGAATCCCTGATCTTAGAAATGGGCTGAAAGAATCTCACCTGACATCGGAGGAAATGCTTGAGTTCTATCTCAAAATATACAATCACTTGCACACATAGAGATCATGAAAAACTAGGTCCATGGTAAAAGCCTTACTTTTCAAAAGTCTAGAGTGGTCAGTAGACAATTGTTGATAGGGTAACTAGAGTGTTTGAATCTCCGAAAAGCCCCAAAAATTCTTACATAGCAACAAATCATATCATCATTCACACCATCATTTTCTTTATTAGATTCTATAAATTAGGGGGTATCAACATAGTAGGACAGATACCGCATATATATTAGAAATAGTATATAGATGACCATTGACTACTTTATATATTTTAATTTACAGAAACTTATCAAGAAAATACATTACACACCATTACATCTCATATATGAATACTTAATCAATTCTTATGATAAGAGTGATTATTTAAATTCATGATTATTTTTTTACTTTCTATGGTATCACCCATTAAGATTGTCAATGTCATATGCATTCCTTATGTTTTAAGTGATTAGAGCATACAGGTTCATTTATACCATCCCATCACATAAGTTAGATGCATACAATTAAAGCAAAATTAAACATGCATTTAACAATAACATCGCATCCACAAACACAATTCATTAATCATCCATCATCACATCATAAAGCACATCATAAAACATATAGGCAATATCCATTTGCATACAATCATGAATTCATCATTCATCATCAAAATACATCACGTCATATCATCAAATCATATAAGCATCTACACATCCATATAAGCATCTACAATATCATCTATCATCTAACATATACATCAAATCATCATAACACCATCATCACATCACATCATAAAACAAAATAACAACAAAAACATGAGCAATAAACGATACACATAATGAGTCATAATGCAAAGATATCATAAAAGTATGTGTGTCAAGTCCATGGATATACAAAAATGCCCATGGGTGATAGTCATATAGGTCAGTCGACCTCAAAAATGAATCAAAACCAAGAGCATCATCAATCAAATACTAGGCCTACACCCCCTGCAACACCGCCCCCTATGGATGGATCTCTGGGAGAATGGTGCGAGCTGGACCCTGTTGGTCTCTCTATATGAGGTCGGGCCCCATGACCAGGCCGGATGGAAGACTGCCCTATTGTAGAGCTCCTGCTGACCTGTGACCCACCTGTAGCCCCTCTCTCCCTAGGGATGGCTCCTAGCCTCCTGATCTACCTCGAGAGAGCGGCAATATGGGCTGCATCCTCAGCAATCTGAACATCACTCTCATCCAGAAAACCCTATAGATGATGGATCTCAGTCTCGAGAGCTACCCTCGAAGGATCCTCGAGAGTAGGAGGGGCAACAACAACCTACATCTGGGTAGCTCCTCCTATAGTAGCCTACAAAGCCTGTATCTAGTCTGACAACTATGCTATAGTAGTATCCCTCTGAGCTATGATGGCATCATGCTACTGTACCTATATCTTGGCCGACTGGAGCTCGACCTCCACATCATGTAGTTGTGCCCTAAGAGGAGAATCTCTCTCCTCAGGCTCCATCTCCTCCTCCACCTCCTCAGGAGCCTCCTGCTCCTCCACTGCTACCTGCTCTACCTATTGGCCCCATGCCATAGTCCTAGCATGAACCCTATGCCCTAATGGGTCTACCCCATCTCTGCCATCATCCTCTCAGCCTAGACTACCCTCACCATACCACATCAAGTCACCCCACCACCATGCAAATGCCTCTGTAACTCCACCAGCTACTCTAGGATCAATAGTTGGGGCATCCTCCTCATCAGCTAGCTCTATAACCTATCGGGGAGGGAGGTCTCTCTCTGCTCCGATGCGCCTATACAAAAATGGTACTAGTGGCACATCCTACTGCAACCCATACTGATGAAGAACCCGAGAGTAGAAGAAGTGCTCCCGGATGTTAACCTTGTGGCCAATGAGCCATCGCTCACACCATGTCCTAGAAGTAAAGCTGTCAGGGTCATCCCAAGTAGGACACTCATGATACGGGTGCCATATGACATCTCCATCCTGGAGTCCAGTGAAAGTATCAGTGTAATGAGTCAGCTCCCCTACAAAAGTGTGGCTCTTGCGCTCCTCGCTCTCTCTAGCCCATCTAGCACCATAGCACTGCATCCTCCTATCCATAACTATGATCTCAATAGGAAGCCCCTTAGGGTGATCTACCCTAATGTGCTCCCATCCCCAGATCTACAGAAGCCAACTACAGGTGATGCTGACATGACCCCTCCGATGGATGTGGTACAGCTCATCATAACACTGAGCCAATAGAGACCTACCCCATGCATATATGATAGGCTCCTCACTATCTATCAGGTCCTAAACCATCGCAAGGAGGTTCCAAGGGAACCTCAAGCCTGAGCAATCTGGGATAAGGACATTGTTGATGACCATCAGTAGCACCGCATGCCTCACTATGAAAACATGCTCTCGATACCAGTGGATGATAGACACTCCTCCAGACTTGTTGTCCTTGAGAGCATCCTCAGAATGCCTCCCAAACACCCGAGTGAAGATGACCACCTTAGCATTAGTGGTCGAAGAAACAATAGCCACCCCATCAAAAGGGATCCAAAAGATCCTGTACACATCCTCCGATGTAATGGTCATCTCATCGATCGAGAGGTGGAAGGTATTAGTCCGAGGGTCCCAACGATGGGCCAAAGCCATAAGGTAAGCCTGGTCCGACATAATGTGAGGTAATCTAGTAACATACTAGAGCCCATGAGCCTTAAGCCACCTCCAATCCATGTCATCCAGAAGAGGTAGGAGGTCACTCATGAGCCTCGGGTCCCGAGCCCGAGTAGTAAGGATCTAAGCAAAGCAAAAGAAATATGAAACATAACTACAATGCAATACAGGCTAAAGAGTAGTTCAAAAATTTAAAAAAATAAAAAACTATCTCAAAAATCCAATAAAAAGCAAAAATTATGCAAAATTGGCTAAGGGGATTAGCCATTGTCGCCTATCGCCAGAATCTGGCCATTGGAGACAGCAACGACCAAATCCCAATGGTCAAATTTTTGACCATTGAGGTTCAAACTTAGCCGCTCTGAGCGACAACGACCAAATTTTTGCCGCTTTGAGCGACAACGACCGAAGGGTGACACGGCAAACCCATGAACCCTAGGCCATAAAAATAAAAAAAATAAAAAAGAACAAAATGGGGACCAACCCACCACTTAAAAACCTATACTAAGCCTAACTACGGATTTCATTCATTACCAACAGGTTTAGTGAGGTTCAATTTTACCCAAAAAAGGAAAAGAGGTTAGGGTTTAAAAAATAAAATACCCGAGAAGCTCCGGCTCCTCCAGTAGTTGATGTCTCACCCTATGCAGCCATGTCCTCGATGCAGGTAGCTTCAGAAATTGCAACTATCATTGTCTCACTAGAGCTCTAAAAAGTGGATTGATAGCAAATGAAAGTGATAGGTCAAAACCCTAAAAACACATTTTTTATATTTTCAAATTATGCCTTGGTCATTGCTGATGTCAGTGACCCAAACTTCATGGCCGCTCAAGGTGACAACGGCCACAAGCAGAAACTCAGAGGCCACTGGACCTGACAACGGCCTGCTCCATAGATAAAAACAAGAAAATTCCTTCCATGGAGGGATGAAAAAAACATTAAATAAACACATTTTGATGAATTGAAGTCATCTTAATGACCAAAATAACAAAAAAATCACATAAAAGCATAATCTCAAGCAGGCCTCATACCCAGTTACTTGCTCTATCCACTCGACGATTGCAGCGATTCACACTCCATGCATTTTGATGAGATGAGCAGGTTACCATAAGGCCACTTGGGGCAAAAGCATTTCATTTTGGAATTACGATGTGCCACCCTTCAATCCCGAAGAAGACCAAGATGGTCGGACTGCTCCACGGGTGCGAAAGGATCATCCTAATTCCCCTATGATACCAAAAACATTAAGCCAAAGTGATACAATATAAACATAAATAGAATCACTCATCCTAACTCCCTAAGAAGGCTATTGATAGTTGGACCACTCCTCGGGATAGGGATAGATGATTATCATAAACAATTGGAATCACACTTGGATGTGGGATTGCCCATTAAAAGCAACAAATGCTAGAAAGGAACCAGATTAGTCATATTGGTCAAGCGACTTGTCGCTTCATTCATTGTCATTTCTTCACCAATCCATTGTGTGAGGAAGTAGTTCAAAACTTCAACATAATCATAATCAAAATCAACAAAATATCACTCGATCATAGCAAAATCATGTTCATCCTATGAATCATTGCATACAACAATCACAAATTTCCCTTGTTTGTTGGGAACGTAAGCAGACATGACATCTTCAATTGTAGCTCTCCTACCGATCGGAATTATTGTAGCAGTTGAAGCTACCCGATTGAGTTTGAGGAATGAGTGCAATTTAACATGCCCAAGCCACTGAGCTAAGTCCTCCGAACATTGAGGCAATGATTCAAGGGATGCATGCCATCTTGCATGATTGGGCCATCCAACGTTGATCAGACCATTGATCACCATACACCCTACAAACAGATCAGTCTACATTTTTGCTCAGCATTGTGTTTTCCACATAGTGCATCGCAAAAAGGGGCATCTGTAGACACCTAAATCATGTCATGCTTAGGGGAGCTGCTCACATAGACACATTCATAAGATCAGATGACATAATCTTGGACTTTCCAAGCATCAACAGTGGTTCTCACCACTCATTTGGGGCCTTTTCAAGCCATCCAAGCCTAGCCGCTCAAGCCAAGAGTGGCCAGATCCTAGCCGCTCAAGCCTAGAGTGGCCAGACCTTAGCCACTGTAGATGATAGTGGCCAGATCTTAGTCACTATAGATGACAATGGCTAAACCCTAAAAGTAGTTTTATCGACAAATAGGCCTAATCACGGGTGGAAGTGGTAGTCTGCATGCAATAAAGGTGAGCGGGAGTAACTTTGCATTCCTTTTCATGACCAGTTCACATAGGAGACTTGAGTTTGCATTTAGACTTTAGTTAACTAGCCTCCAAACATAAACAAAGGACAAAAGCTTCTCATGCTAACGACCAGTTCGCATAGGAGACTCAAGTTGGTAGTTATATTTCAGTTAACTAGCCTCCAAACATAGAAAAGACAAAAAGCTTCTCATGCTAACTTGCACTACGCATGAGAAATTCATTCCTAGGGCTTGGACATAGACCTAGGGTTTCACACTATAAAAGGTGCAAGCCTAAGAGCACCAAAGGATCATCAATATTTTATCCATCAATCTTGGTCATTGAGGAGAGCTTTTGAGACTTGGAGAGTTCCCTTGGAGATCACGTGTATGATGAAGCCCTGACAGATTGGAGAGCATAGCAACCATTATTTCAACATCGGATACAAGCTTTGATCCATAGCTTTGGAGCAAAGAGGACGAGAGTCACTTTAGCGGTCGTTGTCTTGGATAGTGGCCCGTAGGCTTAGCTTAGGGTTTTAGACATTAGATTCATTATTTTAGCATATCATTAGCATAGCATCATTTCATTCACATTCATAGCATTAGTCTAATTTGCACTTGCTTTCATTTGTTATATCCATTGCTAACAACCTCATCCGAGGAGGCATTCTCGGACATCTAAGCGTGTGTTGTTGTTTCATTGCTTACAGGGCCACAGGTTGATCGGACGGAATCTGCAACATACGAGAGCAAAAGGGATCCCTCTAGGAAATAGACCTAGAGAAGGAGGCATCTGTAAGCCCTCATACATTTTCGTGTGCAAAACTGGGAAGCTTTTTGAAAGCGCACCACCTCTTCGTGAAAGAGGCACTCTTTGCCTATTTGTAACCTTATTGTATCGAAATGGGTATCCCTAAGAGGGACCGACATGTAACCGGGTTTCAATACGAATAAAGAGATCCATATTTGTTATTTCCGTGTTATATGCTTTTCATTGTCTTCCATTTCATCTTGGGTTTTTAATAACATTGCAAGTAGAGTAAAAGAGTGGTGCGTGCATCCCGGGGTCGCTACAACTTCTTATGCAACAGGATTGGTCATAGAGATTCTCAGTGCAAAGGAAATGAGCAATATGGTTTTGATTATAGAGCTGCACAATTCATAGGTCATGGTCAAAATGATTATGGAAACAAAGCTTCACAATACAGGGTTCAGGAAAGGAATGGATATGCAAATTATTTCAAGAAATAATTCAGGGTATGGGAACCATCCAAAGGCTACAATATCAAGTGTTTTAATTGCAATAACTTTAGACATATTGCAATATGGTGTAGGACTCAATTACAAACAGGTTCAAGGTAAGAAGGTCAAGCAGTTTCAAGGCAAGAAGGTCAAATAGGTTCAATACAAGAAGATCAAGTAACTCATCAAGAAAAGGATATCAGAAATATGTGGAAGGAAGTTGACAAAGGAAAGGAACAATGTAATATGGGAGTAAATGTACTCCCACCCCAAAATTAATCACCTCAAGAGAGAATGTGGTAGGGGGCTAATATTAAGAGTCATATATTTTAGCCCCATAGGTGTCCCTTTTGCCATTGATGTCAAAGGGGGAGAGTTTTGAGTAAGGGGGAGAGCATTGAGTTAGGGGGAGCAGCCTCCAAGGATAGCATTCAGATAGGGGGAGCAGCCTCCATAGAGAGTATTGAGTCAGGGGGAGCAACTTTGATTCTCAGAGATGGTTTTTTCAGTGATTGTGGTGATTTGCATTAGAGGTGTTACCATCAATGACAAAGGGGGAGATTGTTGGTAATTTGAGTTATTTTATGTTGTCATTGATGTCACATGGATCACATTGAGTTTTGGTGGAAAAAGCACTTCATAAATAATCATTTATGATATTTTGGAGAGCATGGATATATACAGGGTTTTGTGGCACAAGAGGCATATAATATTTAATTTTTTAAATATTATACTAATGGTTTTTATTAAAACCAATGGTAAAGGTTTTTATTAAAACCAACGGCAAGGGTTTTTTATTAAAACCAATGGAAAGGGTTTTCATTAAAACCATTGGAAATATTTTTTCATTAAAACCACTATGCTAAGACTTCTCCAAATTATGATGGAAGAAAAGGTTTTCCAATAAACTCTAGGTGCAAAAATTTTCATGACGAAATTCAAAAGAATGAAGGAGATATCCCAATTCAAAGTTAAAAGGAGAATTATTAAATTTTTATTTAATAATTCTAAGGTCTAAGTTTGTATTATATTATCCACCGACGTGCAAAGGTTGGGGAGATAAATAAATATTCATCGACATCATTTGAAGGCATGGAGGTGCATATAAATAAAAGGTAAAAACCTTTGATTATTTAAGACTTGACATAGCACATGAGAGAGAGTCATCGAAAGGGGAGCAGCGAAGAAATAAGGATAAATAACTTTTGATTTGAGAGCAAGGTAAAGTAAATAGTGCAGGAAAGTGACATCACATAGGAGCCAATAGCGCAGTTGGTAGTGCACTAACTTTTCACAAGGCAGGTTTCTTTGTTCGAATCTTGCCAAGGGCAAAGTGTTTTACTAAGAAAGTAAAATCGAGTTTCAGATTTGAGCACAGGTTAAAGTTGGGTGTTTGGGATTAAAATCCCAATGTGGGCCAGTGCCCACATGGTAAGTGCTTCACAGCGCTAAGCGAGAGGACCGGAGTTCGACTCCCATGAAGGTGTGAAGGTGCATTGATTTTTGGCAAGGCATTGATGATTTTGAAGGTGTGAAGGCGCATTGATTTTTGGCAAAGGAATTATCGATTTCAAAGGTTGTGAAGGCAGAAAATTTTGAATAAAGGTATTTATCTCCAACGCATGGTAATATTTTTTATTACCAAATTTTTAGTGCATTAAAATTATTTCTATGATAACTAGGGAGTCATAATGAGTTTAGGGAAATAAATGCTTGTTGTATGTGTTAATGTGATTAGGGAGATATAAGGTGTGGAAATAAATAATTGTGATTGCTATATGTGGAGTTATAAGGTGTGGAATTAAAAATAAAAGCATAGGTGCTTGTTGTACGTGTTAATGAAACTAGGGAGTCATAAGGTTGAAAAGTGTTGAACTTGTTATATGTCCTAGTGCATGATTTAATTATGAAATTAAACTAGGAGCTTGAGACCTGGTTAATTGCTACCTTGAGTTAGAATACATGCACATGAGTTAGGGTTTGAAGTTGAAGAAAAATTGATTGATTATGTGCCTTGGCTATTGAGAGGAAGTGGATGGATTAGAAAATCAATTTTATGGATAAAATTGATGCTTGAGTTTCATGATTGCTTTAGTGGAGTTCATTGAGAGTATTGCCATTATTGAGGAGATATTTTCTATTGCCTTGAGAAGCATATTGTTGGTTACTTGTTGAGTACATTTCCATTAGTTGAGACCATTGAGGAGATCATTTGCTAGTCACTTGTGGATACATTTGTCTTTCATTTGAGGAGATCATTGTTGGCTATTTGAGAGCTCTTTGCTTGAGAGAGTTGTGCTTGTTTCTTGAGATCTTATTGACATTGCATGAGGAAGATATTATTGAGAACCTATTGCTATCACTTGTGGAGATTATCCTTGGTTGGTTGAAGTTCTCATTGTTATTGCTTGGAGAGGTATCCATTTGAGAGTATATTGTTGAGCATTGTTGTCATCCATTTGAGAGTACATTGTTGAGCATTATTGCCATCCATTTGAGAGAGTATTTGTCATACATTGTTGAGATCATTGTTGAGCATTGTTGTCATCCATTGGAGAAGTACATTTGCCATTCATTGTTGAGCACATTTTTGAGTACTGTCATCATTCATTTATTATCCATTGTTGAGTTCATCATTGAGCCTTGCCTTCGTTGATTTGTGGTTGAGATTTGAGTGCTACTTGAGAGTCATTGGTTGATCCTTTGGGAAGGCTTTTGGGATAGAATTTATGAAAATATTTGAGACAATTTTTGTGCATGATTGGTTGAGCCTTTGAGAAGGCTTTTGGGACAGATTTGTGGATAGATTTGGGACAATATTTGAGCAGGATTGTTTGAGATTTTTGTGAAGGCTTTGAGAATATATTTGGGACAAAATTTGAGCATGAATTTTTGAGCCTTGTCATAAGGAATTGAGGCATATTTGTGAGCAATGAAAGAGACATGATAGAAATAGAAAACACATCAAAACTAGTTGCCTAGTTCAGTAGATCAGTGGATAGCCTAGTTGAGCAGATCAATGGATAGCCTAGTTGAGAAGATCAGTGGATAGCCTAGCTGAGTAGATTAGTGGAGAGCCTAGCTGAGCAGATTAGTGGATAGCCTAGATGATAAGATTAGTGGATGGCCTAGATAAGTAGATCAGTGGAGAGCCTAGCTGAGTAGATCATTGGATCCCACCTGAGTAGATTAGGACAACCTAGATTTGAGCAGATCAAAGTAATAATTTTTATTGGGATAAGGATCCCTATTTATTTGTGAAATATTATAAGGAGAATATCATGTGGACTACCCCACATTGGGCGGACCACTTTAAATTATGTGTCTTGTTGAGTGGTGTTTTCACCCAGTTGTGAAAGCACACTCTCCGGTAGGATCTGAGTCCCAAAATCCTCTGCTTGCAAAGAAATTACACAGATAATTTCTCCAAGGTTCCTTTTTCATTAGCTCTTTGTATACCAATGATGTTGTTCAATTTAAATGCTGGGAATACCTTAGTGTTGCAAGTGGATGTTAACAAGGGGCACTATGGTTTATTTTAATTTGAAATTGCAATGGACTCAAAGTGAATAAATCTAAGAGATGAATCTATTTCGATCTTGAGCTTTGATGGATTTTCAGTTATTTATTTAAATGACGGTAATAAAAATGCAGGAAATAAAATAAAGGATTGAAAATAAAAGAAATGCAAAGAAGATAAACTAAACTACGTCCAGAATGCTACCATCTCGATTTGACAAAACCGAAGATAATGAGGTTTTTTGCATGCAACCTAACCTATTGAATCTGCAAATTCGCACAATCCAGATAAGCTAGGTGCGGGTTTCTAGGGTTTTTACTGTAATTTCAGATTTAGACATTCGCATGAAGCAACCAAGAACACTTGCATTAAACTTCACCTAGAAGCCTAGAAATCTGAAAGGGAAAGGTAAAACATTAAATCTTGCATGCAAAAATGACTCCTTCTTTCTTATCAATGAGATGCCAACTCTCCGTATTTCTCGTATTAAAATGATATATCAGTTACAATGACAGAATGTTCCAGGTTTAACAAATCCGGAACAAGTGAAGGAAATTGCTCCAATAGTAGGCCCAGAATGGCTTGTCGCCCTTGGCTCTGCAACTCTGCTAGCAGCAATTTCCAACCCTCGTATCAATCTGCGCTTCTGATTTTATACTATCTGATACGGCTCTCTGTTTCGCCCTGCGTCGCTTCGTTTCACCTCCCAGAATGCATCGTTTCGTATTCTCGCCTTTTCGTTGCTTTTGAATTCATGCTCGATGCCGAAACGTTCGATATTTTTTGTTTACATGTAACGCTTCTGTAACCCTGACACCTGTATGCCACGTGTTTCGCGCTTCCTATGCACGTTCTGTAATGGCCCCATGTAAATCATGACGTTTTTATGCATGCAGCTTTGCTCCTTTGCTTTCACCGTGAAAACGCGACATGTCGCGATATCGCGACATTTTTCTATCAACAGCCTTTCTTGCCTTCATGCACAGCGAAATGGCGACATGTCGCGATATCGTGACACTTTTCTTTTCCCTACACTTTGCTATTGTCATGAAATCGTGACGCTTTTCATCTTCGTACGCTTCGCTACCTATCCAAATCATGACGTTTTTCATCTAGAAATCGTGACCTTTTTCACTTGGTATGCCTTCCCACCCGTCACGAAATCGTCGATGTTTTTCACTTGTACCTTTCCTCCAAATCATTCAAATCGCGACCTTTTCATTTCTACCTTTCCTTTCTCGTGAAATCGCGACGCTTTTCTATTTCGCTCTCTTGCTGTATTTGCCAAATGACATGTCGCGAAATCGCACATATTTTCCATCCTACCACTTCTCTGCTTCATATCTTTTTTCTTTCCTTTTTTCGCGATATCGCCTTTTTCCTTTTCCTTTTTTGCCGATACGCATTTTTTTTTTCGGGAGCAACATGTCGCGATATCGCGACACTTTTTCATTTTCGACCGCGATGGAGCAACATGTCGCGATATCGCGACACTTTTTCATTTTCGGCCGCGACGAAGCAACATGTCGCGATATCGTGACACTTTTTCATTCTTGTGCAATTTTGCCTTTTTCTTGATTTTTAGCATCTGGGTCATTGAGATCTTCTTTGAAAGCATGCAAAAAAGGTGGGTCCCCAATTTTGGGGTGTGTTGTGGATCAGCCACAACAAATGGCGACTCTGTTGTCAAATGCTCTTGAGCATTTTAGTGAGAACCCTACCTGGAAGTATACAAACTCGAAAACATGTGTTAGCACATAAGAAATATAAACAAATGCCCAAAGATCAGAAGTACATGAATCATCAGAATCATCAAGTATTAGCTCGGTGTGTGCAATGTATTTCATTCCCTATCGTTTGAAATTGATCAACATTCCATTGTCAGTTTTACATGAATGCATATGTGAGATTGTGAATGATTTGTGTAACCCGATAAATATGCTTAGAGATTTTGCTCTTGTAAAGGCCTAAACTTTCTAGTATCATGCACAAACATTCAAGATTACCAAACCCTCTTAGGATCCACTAATGAATTGCTTTATTATATCCCAAAGTTGGTTATGAGTCCCTACTATCTTGAACCCATGTGCAAGTGAACGTGAAATCAGAACTTTGGGGAATCAGACTCCCAACCTAACCGAGATGGGAGTTTAACCCTATCCTTACTATTCTGATTTGGAATTCATTACCTCACTTTGAGCAAAATAATTTAACCAATTATGGAAGAAATGGTCATGCTAGTCTAACCCTTTGGACAATCGGTGGTCTTGTTTTTTAGACAAGACATGTTGCCATGCATGGGCATACTTAACCCCATAATCCAAGACTTACCTTCATTTCTTTGGACCTTGGGGATGACTACCCATCCTTTGCAGAGGACAAGTAGTACGATCCTTCCAATCCAATATAAATATGAGATGGGAAAAATTAATTTTTTTACTTCTTGGACCTTGGGGATGACTACCCATCCTTGCTAGGGACATGTAGTACGATCCTTCCAATCCAAGCTTTGGATAAAAATGGAAAATATTAATTTTATTGCTTAGACCTTGGGGATGACTACCCATCCTTTGCAGAGGACAAGTAGTACGATCCTTCCAATCCAAGATTTATCATGAAATGAGACATAGGAGCTTTGGGGAATCGGATTCTCAACCTAAGCGAGATGAGAATTTATGCCCTATCCTTACTACTCCATGTAGGTCAAATCAAAGCTTTGGGGAGTTGGATCCTCAACCTAAGTTCGATGAGGATTTAGCCCTATCCTTACTACTCTGATTTTAGGCTTTAAGCTTTATGGAAGTGGTCAAAACCACTGTTTTAAGGATCATGTTGCATAATAGGATAGACATGAAATACTTCTTTCGCCCAACCTTTTCTTCCAAGCAAGGTTTTGATCATTTTGCTCAAGATCCTTTTTAATGTGTATAAAATGTGCTTGGTTCTAGATATCTCAAGACTCAGTTTCCAACCTTAGGATTTTTTCACATTTATGTTATAGCACGACCCTAAGAGGATTTGACACACTTTAATGATTTATACCTGAGATGCATATGCAACTAAGATGGAATGTATATGTAAAGTGAGATGTAACATGAATGCATTATCTTTTGAATTGTAGATGAAATATTTGCCATACAAAACTGACTACTTCATGCATCACAAGTTTCAAACGATATAACTTAAAATGTTTGTGTTACTTGTGGAGCTTTTACAAGACAATTCCAATGTTTCATATTCTCCTAGTCTTAAGCATAAGTTGACATCTCAATTTAATTTTTCTTTTTTTTTTTTTATTTTTATAAAAACAAACAAAGCATGTCAATTGAAATCAAACACACAACTTAAATCATGATTAAACTAAGAATCCAAAAAATGAAACTTGAAAAACACAAACCAAAACCAAAACCCAAAAACAATCCCAAAAACAAAAACTTGAAAGCCCACACCAAAAAAACCAAAAATTATATACACTATTGTACAAGATGATGCCAAGCTTGGACTATTACTTTCCTGGATCCCAAACATGATTAGAACATATCAAAAAACATATGACACAATACACATGCCAAATTTTGTAGGAATCCAACAACAATAAGATCAAACCAAGCAATGCAACAAATTTCAACTTGCCATGCTCACCATCCCACTTTGATTTAGTTCTATTACCAACATCATAGGTGAGAATCAAATCAAATTGATTAGACAATGGTTGGTATTCAATTTTATCTTGTCTATTCTTTAAAGTGCAAGTTTCATCGTTCCATTCATGATTTAGAAGTAGGCTTTCCTTTTCAAATGTGAGATGTTGCAAACAAGAGCCTATTTCTAAAAATCTTGAATTCAAATCATTTTCCAGGATTTTAAAGCAATCAAAATCATTCAAAACTTGACAAGCATCAACAAAATTTGGCATTTCCTCATTAATGATGTTAGCATCCAAAGGGACATCATGTAACCTATCACTTGAAATTTTTGTAGCTACTACCAAAGGTAAAGATTTCCCCTTGTCATCCATACTCAACCCATCATGATTAAAATTTGCCATAACTTGATGAGTATTAGTAGCCTTTTCTTTTTTCTCGTTGTCTTCTTCATCGTCCAATACCTGTTCAAAAACACCAAAGTTAGGCACCCAATCAAACATGCGTCCATATTTTTCAAAACAAGAGCCTAATTTTTCAAGATATGTGTCACGTGACACCTTTCCACGATCAATGGCTTGAGTTGCCCCAAAATCCATATTTTCATTAAGATCATCAATAGCATCCAACCCACACCACTTAGGTTTTGTAATTTCATCATTTTGAGATGGCATAGACATTGTAGAAACAATAGGTGGATCAAGATTTTCGATTTCTTGCCCCCCAAGGGGAACAAAAACAATTGATTCTCCTTCTTCATCCATGGTAGTAGAATCATTATCCTTCTCCAACCTTTGATGAGATTCCAACCCTTCTTCCAAAGCATTCTTAGATTGTACAGGACTTGTAATATCCTCATATGAAAGGGCAATTGTATTATCCTCGCATATCAATAGGCACACAAATTTCATCGGAAGGTTTGGAGTGAGCATACTCTTCCAAAGAATCATAATGATCATCTTTCAAAATCAAATTGTGATGCTCAACTATTTCTACATCATCTTTTAATTCATCAACATATTTCTCATCAAATTTATCCTCTCCTTCCTTAGATGGTTCAATTACTTCCAAAATTGGGTTATTGCTTGTATTCAAATTGATAAGGTTATCATAATCCACATGTGTAACCCATGATTCATGTTTAACATAATTTGGAAGGTGTGAATTTTTTGGGCCATTACTTTCAACAATGTCATCCAATGTGTCATCCGAATCAGATTCATCCTCATAGAATTCATCTTTTGGTGAGTCAAGGGTTTCCAATCTGTCACATGTTTCCATACTAGTTGGATCTAGTACTCCTCCCTTGCCTAAAATCATATTCTTATGAAAATCATTGAAATTGATTTTAGCAACATCTTTTGAATCAAGATGAGTATTTTGAAGTTGATTCATACTTAAGAAAGATGGTTGATCTTGCATAGTAGGTTGAGGATTTTGAAATTGATTGAAGCTTGGGAATGATTGTTGATTCTGAAATTGATTCACACTTGAACTTGGTTGAGGTGGATAAATCATTGGGTGGGTAAAGGAGGTATTAAATGATTGAAGATTACATGATCCAAAACCCACACCATAATTTTGACAACTCAATTGTTGCTCAATTGCCATTGCTTGAGTATAGGCTTGTGACAAAGATGTGATTTGAGGCATCCCTCGCAAATATGTGGACATGGGTGAGTCAAGAGCATTGATGTATATTTGGAGAGCCACTTCTTCTTGAAGAACATAAAATGTCACTAATTGCGTATATAATCCAAAGAACCTTTCAGAAAATGACTTCACATTTTCACTTGGTCCTTTTCTAATATAGACCAACCGATTGTACATGAGAATTGGGTCAACTCGCTTTTTGTTGAATTGATTGAGAAATGTTGCCTCTAGCTGAGCCCAAGAAGTGATAGACCCTAAAGGCAGACTTGTAAACCAATCATATGCCACTTTGTCCAAGGTGTAAAGGAACATTTTACAAGCAACATCATCATACCAACTTGTTAAGTGATTCACAACAAATTTGAATGCTTGAATATGTTCTTCTGCAGTATTTGTCCCATTAGACAAAAATCGAGGAAGACATCTCTCAAAACCAACGGGCAAATAATGTTGAACTCCCGGTATGTTCAATGGGCTACCTGTCATCCACGGTGTAAACATAGCCATTAGTGAATCTTAAAGAATATAACTTTAATACCCAAAAATTTTTTATTTATTTATTTTTATTTTTTATTTTTTAAATCAAATCAAATCATATTATTCCTGTATGAACAATCAAAGCGTTAAGAACAGTGCATATCAATTCCTGTAGCACTTAAATCACAATAAAATAAACCATTTCATGCCCTCCTTCTAGCGCCAATCTGTTGAGTGGTGTTTTCACCCGATTGTGAAAGCACACTCTCCGATAGGATCTGAGTCCCAAAATCCTCTGCTTGCAAAGAAATTACAACAGATAATTTCTCCAAGGTTCCTGTTATGCTAGCTCTTTGTATACCAATGATGTTGTTCAATTTAAATGCTGGGAATACCTTAGTGTTGCAAGTGGATGTTAACAAGGGGCACTATGGTTTATTTTAATTTGAAATTGCAATGGACTCAAAGTGAATAAATCTAAGAGATGAATATATTTCGATCTCGAACTTTGATGGATTTTCAGTTATTTATTTAAATGACGGTAATTAAAATGCAGAAAATAAAATAAAGGATTGAAAATAAAAGAAATGCAAAGAAGATGAAACTAAACTACGTCCAGAATGCTACCATCTCGATTCGACAAAACCGAAGATAATGAGGTTTTTCGCATGCAACCTAACCTATTGAATCTGCAAATTCGCACAATCTGGATAAGCTAGGTGCGGGTTTCGAGGGTTTTTACTGTAATTTCAGATTTAGACATTCGCATGAAGCAACCAAGAACACTTGCATTAAACTTCACCTAGAAGCCTAGAAATCTGAAAAGGAAAGATAAAACATTAAATCTTGCATGCAAAAATGACTCCTTCTTTCTTATCAATGAGATGCCAACTCTCTATATTTCTGTATTAAAATGATATATCAATTACAATGACAGAATGTTCCAGGTTTAACAAATCCAGAACAAGTGAAGGAAATTGCTCCAATAGCAGGCCCAGAATGGCTTGTCGCCCTTGTCTCTGCAACTCCGCTAGCAGCAATTTCCAACCCTTGTATCAATCTGCGCTTCTGATTTTATACTATCTGGCATGGCTCTCTGTTTTGCCCTGCGTCGCTTCGTTTCACCTCCCGAATGCATCGTTTCGTATTCCCGCCTTTTCGTTGCTTTTGAATTTATGCTCGATGCCGAAACGTTCGATATTTTCTGTTTACATGTAACGCTTCTGTAACCCTGACACCTGTATGCCACGTGTTTCATGCTTCCTATGCATGTTCTATAATGGCCCCATGTAAATCGTGACATTTTTATGCATGCAACTTTGCTCCTTTGCTTTCATCGCAAAAACGCGACATGTCGCGATATCGCGACATTTTTCTGTCAATAGCCTTTCTTGCCTTCATGCACAAATGGCGACATGTCACGATATCGCGACACTTTTCTGTTTCGTACACTTTGCTATTTTCTATCGTGAAATCGTGACGTTTTTCATCTCCGTACGCCTTGGCTGCTTCCTATCGCGAAATCATGACGCTTTTTCACTCGGAGCTATCCTGCGCTTCTGTCATGAAATCGTGACGCTTTTCACTTGGTATGCCTTCGGCGCAACCTGTCATGAAATCGTGACATTTTTCACTTGGTACGCTTTTGGCCGCAACCTGTCGTGAAATCGCTACGCCTTTTCGTTTCTTTCACTCGACTTTCGTGAAATCGCGACACTTTTTTGTTTCGTACCATTTGCCAGCTTTCCGTCATGAAATCGCGACGCTTTTCTATTTCGGGCTGCTCTTGCTGTATTTGGCCACGAAAACGACATGTCACGAAATCGTGACATATTTTCCTTCCGTACCACTTCGCTGCTTGGAGCCACGAAACGATAGTGTGACATTTTTCCGCTTCATGCCTCTTTGCCACTTTCTGTCGTGATATCGCGACGTTTTTCCGCTTTGTGCCTCTTTGCCGCTTTCTGTCGCGATATCACGACGTTTTTCCGCTTCGTGCCCCTTTGCCATTTTCTGTCGCGAAATCACGATGCTTTTAGTGCCTTGCCCTGTTTGACTGACTTGACCCGCGATTTTGCGACATGTCGCGATATCGTGACACTTTTTCATTTTCGGCCGCGACGGAGCAACATGTCGCGATATCGCGACACTTTTTCATTTTCGGCCGCGACGGAGCAACATGTCGCGATATCGCGACACTTTTTCATTCTTGTGCAATTTTGCCTTTTTCTTGATTTTTAGCATCTGGGTCACTGAGATCTTCTTTGAAAGCATGCAAAAAAGGTGGGTCCCCAATTTTGGGGTGTGTTGTGGATCAGCCACAACATGTCTCAATTGTGTGTATTGATTTGTGCACTTGCTTACTATTCTTATCTATGTTATTAGTGCACACTGCTATATTTGGTTATTGCAATTGAGGACACTAATTGATATTGGTTTGGAAATAATGTAAAAATTGGGTGCTATACTGTTCATCCCCCTCTCAGTATAAGCTTGTGTTCTTCAATCATCCAGTTGTATCGTAGATGCAGTTGGCCTAATGGAAGTAGTTGTTGTGCGCTCTGATATTTGAGATACAGATGTTGTGGGTCTAGTACACACTTCTTTGATTATGCCTCCTAGATATTTTATTAGCGACGTTGGTTGCACATACAAGTGCATTGAGGGGAGAACAAATTCCCTCAAAAAATCTACTAGATTCACGTATTTAAAGTGTTCTTCATCTGAAGGCACCATGTGAACTTGTCCCTCATGAATGTATTTGATACATTGGTGTAGAATAAAAGGGACACAACACATTTATTCGATCCAAGACATCCCCATAAGTATATTATACTACATAGCACCTTCAATTACATGACATATCACCAGGATGTTCTTCAATCCCATCTGGATAGGTAAAACTATAGTATCGACCATCGAGCATAATGCATCATTGAATGCTCTCAACATGAAGGTAGAAGGAATGATATGCATCTTGGATAAATTTAGGCGAGCCAACACCTTGGTAGTTATGATATTGATCGATGAACCTGCATCAATAAAACCCACTTGAATAGTTTGTGGTTCACACAAACAATAATATATAGCGGTGGGTTTGCTATAACAGTGGAAACTTTCTTGACTTCATGGTCATAAAATTGAATGACCAGCACCTAAAATTATTGCACATGCCCCACAAAGTGTGTAAATACTTTAGGATCCTAAGGATCCACTTTGATGGACCTTAAGATATCCATAAGCATCTCCCTGTGCTTAGGAGACTACTGAATAAGCTTGTAAATTGACATATTTTCTAGAGTTGTCTGTAGGTTTTGGACCAACCTACTTCTGATGGTCACCACCGGTCTAGTTGGTAGGTTGGGCATATATTGGGCTGGCCTTGGAGGAGGTGCAACTTGGACTCTAATAGGTGCTGGAGGTTGATTCGGTCATTCATACCTTGCATTCCTTGTGACAACATTTACCATTCTAACGAACCCCTAGGTTGGTGGTTTGATGTGAACTTGGTTGACTTGGTCAACATTATTATTCGGTGCCTCATGATTAGGTAAAGGATTCTTATAAATTCCCACATTTTTATTGTTAAACGCTTATGGGTTGTCAACAAGAAGCGTACCTCTCTTGATCATATTTTGCACAAGGTGTTTGAAGGACCAACATACCTCAATGTTGTGACCCTTCATTTTGTGGAATATGCAATACTTATCATCTTTATAGCCTTTAGGCTTAGGATAATTAGGGTCTATCATCTTGAACTCGGGTAAGTTTATAACCTTCATATCACATAGCTGATGAAAAATAGAAGTCAACGACTCCAATAACTGAGTGAATACATGAGGTGGGTATTGCTCCTTATTCTTACCCTTATAAATGTTATTGTTCTATTTGTACTACATAGGCAGAGGTTGGGTCTGATAATTTTGCTTTTGTTGCTCTTTTTCTCCTTTCTGAAGCTTCAACACTACCTGATTAACATGGGCCAACTTGGCCTGATGTCTCTCAATGCTTTTATTGTGTCCCTCCTTCTTATTCCTCAACTTCAAGTGACCCTTATGTAACTTGATGTCCTCAACCACCTTGTCTTGCACCAAGCATCTTCAAATGTCTGGTATTACTGCAACTACAACAATAGCAAAATGTGTTTGGCACAATTCTTAGTGAAAATTCACATTAATTCAGAGGATGGGATGGAGAATGGCAACTTTACCATCATTTTCCTCCATAATTTTCCATAATATATCACTAGCTCATCGTCATGTTGCTTTAGAGCAGCCAGGTCGGATAATTTTACCTTCTTCTTGATACCGAAGGAGAAGCATTCAAGAAATGCATCAGCTAGTTGTTTGAAACTAGTGATGTTGTGCCTCTTACATTGGTTGAACCACTCTTGATCAGGGCCTGAGAGGGTTAGTATGAAGGTACGTAGGAGCAAAGCATCGTTGCTCTCAATTTGAAAGAACATATCTAGAAAACTAGTAACGTGCTCCTGTGCATCTTCCTCTCCTTGAAAAATTTCCAATTTAGGCATCTTGAAATGCCTAGGATATGCTGGAATAGGCACTGACGTGCATAGAGGTTCATTGTAAATTTTGTTCAAGGTAGGATTCTGATAAGTTTTCCCTTGCTTCTCTATGGCTTGAACCTTCTTTTCTAAGGTCTTGTAGGCTTACGAGGAAAGAAACTCCTGCTATCGAGATTGTCTTGGAGGCACCGTCAGAGGTAGATTCCTCCTCGATCAAGGTGGGGTACTAGGCTCACCCTCCTCAAATTAGGAGATTTTAGGATATTATTGTTCTAATTACTCTCCCACTTCATTCTCATACTGCCTATGCTCATATTGCTTGGATGTTGGATGCCGATATCTATGTTAAGTTGTATGGTGAGTATGGGTGTCTATGTTCTCAGGGTGTAACTCAAGCAGTGAAGCTGCTCGTCTATCAACACGCTCCCTGATCTCACAGTGAGGATGTAAACCAGTGCTAGAAAATAAATCCTCTCTCTACACGCTCCTTTTGATCAAGGATGCATTGTTCACACATGCACTGTTCATACAATTTATGTTTGATGAACCTCTGCCTCTAATTATTCTTGTTTTTGAGGCATTTATTTTCTACACAAACATCCTCCAATTGATCTTGGAAAATATACCGTCTCTGCTTTGATATAAATATATGAGCCCTATCAAGATGATCGATCATTTGAGGTCTTAGAGGGGTGCACTCTATTCGAGCGAATTTATGAGTATGTCCTCCAATGGAATGATTCACCACACTCTTGCCTCAGTTTGTAAAGACATAATTCATATCAGGTTGTCTCCTATACTCAGTGCTTGCATGAGATGCAGGAGCACACATGTCTCGAGAATACTTAGAGCACTCTCTAGGTTCTTGGGTGGTCCTAATGGTATCTCCACTACACATGCTTGCCAGTAGGGAGGGTGCAAGCATAGGCTTATATCCTATATTCCCTAGGACCTTTTCTAGAACATCCAATTTTTTGCTACACCATGTCTCATGAGGTGGTGTACCATTTACTCCCACTTTGGATATATCTATGGTAAACTTATTATGTTCACCCCTGTAGGGAGTTTGTGTGGGCCTGTGCTCGAAAGCAGCCCTCTCCTTTCACCCTTGAATGGGTGGATCTTGGACATGTCTATGATCTAAATGTGGAGGTCGTGAGCCTCTCTTAGATACATGTCAAAGGGGTACCAATATGGATCCCTCAAAGACATTCTTTGGTATAACCCATGGATCCACACAAAATATGGTCATGGTAGATGCTACCATATGTGGAACCCCCATGCTGGGATGTCCCATACTCCGATATGTGTCTAGAGGGATGCCTAGTACTCACTCTAATCAAGGTATTCTCGATGGAATCCCTTCATGTAGAATTATCCCCTCTAATGCTCGTTGAATGATGTCTAGGAGGATTAAGTGATTGAGGGCATTCTACATTGTGTTGTGCACTAGGTGGATCTTGGGCTTCAATATCGGGTCTATGCCCGGATTAACCTATTTGTGTTTGCACCATTATGTATTCTATGTCTAGATTTAACTTTTATTAGCACGCAAAGAATACAATGATGATATGACCCCATGATCATTGAAACCCTACTAGTGGTTGTATATGACTCCCAAATCACTAGTGTTTACTTTAGAACGTGGTGTGTGTGGTTATTTTTAATTTTGCATTAAGAAAATATGCATAATACAACAGTCACATGATCATTTCCTACATGATATGCATAAAAAGAACATTTGGTATTTTAGAAACATGCATGATTAATCTACACGATATTTGGACGATGCATATTAATGACAAAGTGGCCTCTAACTGAGCCTTAAGCAATCAATCCAACATACAAGGATAATTTAGCATACTGTATTCTAGGGCAGACTACAATCAAAGGTTCGTTGTTCCTAGCAATGCCTAATGAAACCCTAGAATAAAAAAACTAATGGATATAATTTGTTTCACCCTTTTTTAGTATTGTCTTACTTAGGTTACCATTTCATTCTTGCTGGAAAAAGGCAGACAAAGAATACAGGAAAGAAAAATGATAGTGAAACCTACCTCATGTCCACATTTGATCAATCTTTATCCCCCTATTATCTAACTGGTCTGTTGTTGATCGCAACTCTGATGCGTGGCTATGACTATTTCCCATGCCTATCAACCGCGGGCTAACTTTTTGACCATGGATGTTAGCTGTGGGGAGCACCTACCATAAAAAACACAAACACAGTCAGTTAATCATGGCTAGATATGTGGATTTCTGCCATGATCATCTATTGTAACCACCAAAAAAGCTCACACCTAGTCTAACTATTGCAATTGACAAGAAATACACAAATAAGAATGCATGATATTTACCATAAGAAATAATGCAAATACAAGGAATATTTTATTAATTTCAATGGAGTCAAATTATAGATTCATCCCTCTTAGGGATGATACATTAATTACAATATTATCTAATCCCTCTTAAGGGTAGATGTGAATCAAATTCCTTATAGGGTGACACGAACTGCTCTAGGGTGTCGATGACCCTCTTCTCCATGATTAGAGGTATTCACTGCATTGAATGGCATGATCTTGTTAATATTGCATTCAAGAAACAACATGAAGCATGTTAAAATCAAAGATAGCCTCTCTTGATGAGGCCTTTAGAGGGTATTAGCATAAATGATATCATGACTATCAATAATCAAGAAGATACAAGAAATATGCTAAAACTATGCAACACATGAAAATATTGTCATAAAACATGTAAGCTAAATAACATCTAACTATTTAGTGGCCAAATTACCAAATTAGAAGCATGGAAGCATGAAAAATATCCATTAGAGTTTTAAATGCCACAATGAAAGCAACATGCATAAAAACTATAAATCTATTTGTCAGGGTCTCTAAATTGCTAATTAAACCAGCAATAAAGCTAATCTAACCTATATAAATGATCTACAAAAGGAAAAACAAGGGAATCTCCCCTATTTTTCTCACCATGGCTCTAATGCATGGGCGACACTATTGACCACGATTGAGAGCCGCAGTGGAGCTTTGAGTAGGTTTGCCCTCCAAATTAGGGCTTTCTCTCTAATCCACCTTGTCAAATTGATGTCCAAGGGTTGTCCCTATATCCTCTGATAGGTTTGGTGGTTGAATTGGTCTGATGGTACACAGATTGCATGAATTAACATTTATTGGCTCTCCTAGGCTCTTAGGGCTTCCATGGCAATTTGATATCAAATTGAGTAGCAAAAGTATCCCTCTCAATGCATGTAGTTTCTTATGCACATGGATTCGCTACTCAATTGATGAATGTTTTTCCAGACTTATCCCTAATTTAAAGGGGAATTTTATAGCAATTTCCTAGGGCTAGGGGTGGCTTCCTCATGAAGCCAATATCAAGATTGGGTAGTTGAGCCAGTTGGATGGAAGGATCCAGAACCTTCCTCGCTCAAACCACTCCAATATAAAACCAATTGGCCATTGCAACAAACTTTAGGGTCGAATGAATGCCAACTAATTTTGAGTACTGACCGTGGCTGACATGCGCTGTGAGCACTACTAACCACGGGTGTCAGCAGTGGCTAGCACTGACTAGGAAAAGGTGACCAATTGAGTGGTAAAAACCACTGCTATACCTTGGATCTATCCAAAAGTATTCCATATGGTCCTCTAGCATATCCCATATGAGTAGTCACCTCGGCATGACATGTTTTAGGTGTCTGCAGATATCCCTTTTGAGATGCATTGTGATTTTGAACAATACTAAGTAAAACTAGACCTCCTAAAATGATGTCGTAGGTTGAATTATGATCATTGATCTGATCAACATTAGATGTCCTGAGTCTAGCAAAAGGATGCACATCCTAGAATCATTAATTCTAACTCGATAGAAGGCTTAAATTTTGAAAAATTTTACACTCATCATCATACATTCAGATAGCATCAATACCAAGTAGACTTTCACAAATGTCAATCCAAAAGGATGAGAGTTACAAACTATCATATTTGCTATTTTCCCCAAGCAAAAGGGTAAGCTTATGATAGTCTTTGGCAATGATTCTCAAGGACGAATGCAATTTTGATAAGATCAAGGGATCTTCTATTAACTTTGATTATGATTTGATATTATGACTACCCCATAAAGCGATGAGTCAATAAGGGTAATGACAATTAAATGAAGCGACGAGTCGATAAGGGTAATGACAATTAAATGAAGTGACGAGATCGCTTGACCACTATGAATGATCATTGCACAAATTAATATTTAGCATTTGAATACTTAGCAAGGCCTAATCAACTATGATTACACCGTTTAGAGTAATTGACTATTCCTATCTTATGGAGCGGTATAAACATGAAAGCCTTCTTAGGGAATCAAAATGATAGCAATGTCTATTAGACTTGTAGTGAATCATAATATCAATGATATGCTGAAAAGTATCATAGGAGAATCACAATGAATATATCATTCCCGTGGAGCAGTCCGACTGTGTAGGACTTCATAGAGATTGAAATGAAGCATAGCAATTCTATGATGATAAATTTGCCCCAAATGTCCTTATGGTAATTTACTCATCTTGTTGGATTGCATTGATCACAAATCACTACAACCACCAAGTTTATAGGGTAAATAACTAAATACGAGGTGCATTTGGCTTTTGATTTATTTCATTTTTTTTGTTAATTTGGAATTTTTTGGCTTATCTAGTCTAATAAATATCATTAATTTGACCTTTTAAGGCTTTCCACGATGGGAATTTGGAGTAATTAATGTGGTTTGCTAATCACGCCTATCAAACATGGGCCAATTCCTTAATCACGGATGCAAACCATGGGCGATAAACCGTAATCTGGGGACCGTTGATGTCAACCGCAGGTCGCATCAAATTTTAAAATTATATAAGATTTTTTGCTTTGTAAATTTTCATTATTTATCTGCATCTACTAGTAAAACTGAGCTCTAAGAGGTAAAATCTAACTTCTGACATGGAATGTTGCCAAAAACCTGACACACTTCCACACATTCTACACCGATGGCCGATCAACCAGAATCTTCGACTAGTGGAGGAGCTGGTGCTTCTAGGGTAACTCAAAAAGTGAGACCTCGCATGTCATTACTGGATGTAAAATTAACTTCATTAATTAATCGGTTAATTTACTACACTAAACCATTGGTAATGAACTTCACTGTAGTTAGGGTTTAGCGTAGGTTAGTTAGATGGGGGGTTTATTTTAATTTTTCAAGGTTTTTTTAGGAAGGGTGGACCCATTTAGGGTTTTGCTCCCTAGTCGCAGGCCCCAATTGGTAGATTGGGGGCTATGGTTGTCATCCACGATGGGTTTTAAATCCCAACGGTTGAATTTTTGACCATTGGGCCAGCTGTGGTTCTGACCCGCGATGCCCAAATTTTCTAGAATTTTGCAAAAAATTTCAATTTTTTGATTTTTATTGAATTTTTCTAGGCACTTAATGCCATTTTATTGCATTATGGAATGCTCTTTTAATGTTTTTAAAATTGGTTATCATATTTTTACATGTTTTTGTATTTTTATGCATTTTTTGATTTGTTTTGACATTTTAGAAGTATTATTTTTTATTGTTTTTCTTGTTTATTATTTTTATTGCCACTCAGACTTTGACCAACAAAGCGAGGGAGACCAATCTCCTTCATGACCTCCGTGGTGATCTCACTGAAGGGCAGCGAGAGTGGTTCATTGTTGTGGGGTTTGGCTACATCTTGGACCTCCCAACCATCCATATTGATCAGGCATATCTGACTGCCTTGGCCCATCGTTGGGATGTGTGGACCAACACATTTTAGCTACCAATGTGTGAGATGACTGTTACTTTGGAGGATGTGTATCACATCTTCCATTTTTCAATTTATGGTGAGGTCATCATGTCTTCTCCTACCACAGCCAAGAGGGTTGTATTTGATTCCATATTTGGTGGATGGAGTACAGAGGTGTAGGACCATAATGTCCATGGGGGTATCCATGTCAAAGAGTGGTTCGAGGTCCAATTATTCTCTCAGTGGGAGGTTATGTTTATGCTCCTGATTATTCAAATAGTACTCCCAGATTATTCAGGCATGAGGTTCCATTGGAACCTCCTTGCTCAGACCAGAGAGGTGAAGATGAGCTCGACTCGAGATCTTATTATTTTTTTGTGGGGGACTGCCTTGCTAGAACATCTCTATCACGAGTTGTATCATATCACATGCCAGAGAAGAGTTGTCATCAACTACAACATCCTCCTATAGGTTTGGGGCAAGAAGCACATATTGATCGAGCACCCTATTGATTTACCCCTGATGATCATTGAGATCGATGATGAGAGGCAGTCATATACCACCTATTGGCAATTTTGGGTACTTTGGGTACATTGCCTTTGCTCAAGTGTATAAGTTGTCATTGATGTCAAGAAGCTTTTGAAGGAATTTGATTTGATGTCAAAAGAATCTAAGTTCAAGGAAGGGTTTTTGTGAAAACCAAGGAAGACAAAATAAAAGGTTTTATTTAAAACCATGGACAATAGATTTGAAATGGGTTTTTATTAAAACCCAAGTTGGATTTTCGTTTCGTTGAAAAAGGTGCCCCGATGATGGAGATATTTAATTTTAAATATTTAGTTTAAATTTTATTTATTTAAAATTTAAATTAAAATTTTAAAATTAAATTAAAATATTTTCCACCGACGGAAATCATGTTAAAAAGGGCCGACGTGTTTGGAAATGCATCAAAGTGCATATAAAATGAGGCAAATGATTTCATTAATGTTTGTGCTAAGAGGTCGATATTAATCCCGGTGCATTTCGTTTTCGACATCGAGCCCCTGCGCCAGCGAAGGAGGAAGTCAAGCATGGCGTGGTCAAAGGAGTGACGAGTTAGTCATGGCACCAAGGAGGAGGCGCACGTGGTGGACAAACATTGCGTGGTCAAAGCTGTGACGAGTTGGTCATGGTGCCAAGGAGGAGGCGCACACGGTAATCAGGACGGAGGGTTCGGGTTTTCGCGCCAAGGAAGAGACCTGTTCGGAGATAAGCGGGAGGCCCCTCTCCCTTCCTCACATGGGTGTGGATGGCCCACGTAGTTTAGCCAAGAATCTTGGCTAGAGGAGACGGTGGGTCAAATCGCGTCGAATCCCTTTTTAGGGGTGTAAGAGGTATGCTCATGCGCTCAGATTTTTGCGGAAAGAATAGCAATTAAATATTAATATTTTTATTGCTAAGGTTAGCCTTGGGAGGTATAAGGAATACAAGTTTAATATTTTTGCTATAGTTGGATTGAAATTTAAAAGGGAAATAATTGCCATGGTGGTTGAATTATTTTGACATGACAATGTTGGGTTAATAATTTTTATGGAAGATCAAAATTATTAATGGTAGTAGATTTTCAAGGGCTTATTCATCTTCAATAAGGTATGGGCACGTTCTTCTTATGAGTATGATTGGTGTATGTTTTCTTGAAATAAGATTGGAGTGAAAAGGTATTCAACTAGGTTTCCTTTGGTTGGGTGTAAATCCTATTTTGTGGTTTGTTGAAGACTACTTATGCATTGTTATCCTTAAGGAGAGTTTTTGGTGAATGCATAATTTCTGGTTTGAGATAGTGGAAGCATTGTGCACTAGGGTTTATGTTTGTGAGTCTTTATACTTGCATTGATATGGTGAAACCCTTAGTTGGATGTTTTGATATTGATGGTTGAGTTGCTTCCATAGAGGTTGTTTTGATCAAGTTAGTGCTTTACTTGATACATGATATTGGGCTTACTCCATTGAGTTGATTTGAGCAAGTTATTCTTTGCATTTGGTGATATTGTGTTGGTGGCTATTTTGTTCAAATATCCTTGGAGGGAAAAGGATTTCTACTTGTTTCCTTTTCTTGTGATGATTGGTTGAATGCTTCAAGGTTAAATGATGAGTTGAATGATGTTGGTTAAACCTTGTCTATAAGCATTGTTGTTAAAGCCCTAATTGGTTGAGAAAAGATATTGGTTGTGGAAAGAACATGAATAGCATTGTTATATGAGATATTGCATGGTTGGAAATTGTTGGGTTGTGTTTCATGTTCTTGAGAAAAGCATACTACATCTATCTTATTCTTTTGAGATTTGAGATTGAGTTGAGATTGATATTGGGAGTTAAGTATAGAACATATTGAGTCTCTAACAATTCTCTTTATGTTTCTATGAGATTTGAGATTGAGATTGGGAGTTAAGTATAGAACATATCGAGTCTCTAACAATTCTCTTTATGCTTCTATGAGGTTGATGAATCACATTGGGTCTCTAACAATTCTCTTTGTGGGTTCATGCCAAGCAAGTTTTTCTTGATGAACTTGTGAGCAGGTTTTGGACAGGTTCCATTGGGGACTTGTAAGCAGATTTGGATAGGTTTCGATGGGGACTTGTGAGTAGGTTTTGGACAGGTTCCGTTGGGGACTTGTGAGCAGATTTGGACAGGTCCTAGTAGAGGACTTGTGAAGCTGAGTTTGATAGTTCTATCAGAGAACTTGAGGATAGAGGTGCATTGGTTCTATGAGAAGAACCCGAGGACATTTGTGCTAGATCGAAGGACTATGTTTAGTGCAAATTCGAGGACCAACTTTGGAGGTGATAGAGTTGAGGACAAAGGTCTCCAGCCAGAGAAGGGAAGACAGGTGTCTTCTATGGATAGAGTTCCATTTGCTAAGGGTAGTGGAGGCAGAGGTCTTCTAGAGGATCACCAGCCAGAGCAGACCTAGGGGAAGGTATCTCCTTTGAGGAGAGGCTCATAAATTCAGATTGGGGGAAGGTATCTCCTTTGGGCCGAGGCTCATAAACTTTGTAATTGGGAAGGTTTCCCAAAGAACTTTGAAATAAATTTTAGAGAAAAGTTTTGTGGACGTAGCCCAGGCTTTCTGGGTGAACCACGTTAAAATTGGTGTCACTTTGTGGATGATCTTGTGCATTGTTTTGATATTGCTTTGGATATATTGCTTTATTGTGTTGAAGTATAAAGGAAAAAGTAAAAGAGGTCTTATACTTTTCACCCCCCCTCTCAGTATAAGCTTGTGTTCTTCACCACCTGTTGGCCTTGGGAGCATGAGGGCTTTAGGAGTAGGTCTCATTTAGGATACCTAGAGCACTACATTGATATATTTGCATAGCTCTACCCTCAAAACATACGGTGGTGACCATATATGTACTGACCAGTCTGGATAGAGGCGGATAGGTACCTACATCAAGTGCATAGAGATAGATGGATCATCAGTCAAAAGGCTGACATACATGAGTACCACTTCTATTCTCGTGTGCTGAGATAGTTTGGGATTAGGCATGATGTCCCAAAGTTACCACTCATCTACAGATACCTGGTCCTCGAGAGGGACCTAATATTGCCCTAGGTGACTCCACTAGGGGACGATGATGATGACTTCCAGGTGTCAGGAAAAATGGATATAGATACTACTCTTGACTATGACGACTGGTGGGCTAACTTCCAGTGGTATGGAGAGGGTCCTCTAGGCCAACCAGCTAGAGGATTTGTAGCAAAGGGTGTAGAGGGCACAGAGGTGGATTCTCAAGGGTGTAGGACATACCAGTGGATAGAGGATGCATGGGGTGTAGAGGCCACTGTAGATGAGAGCCCATAGATGGAGGTAGAGGAGGAGGCATTAGATGAGGATGAGGCACCTTCAAAAATTGATATTAGGTAGTTCAAAGCCTAAATTTTTGATCTCCAAAGATAGGTTGGGAGACTACAGACTCAGCTACTTCACAGGGATACTTCTATCGCTACTCTAGATGTGAAGCTATCATAGGGGGATATGCAGTGGTAGGGATATGATAAGGAGAAGATAGCTCTCCATGCATAGGCTACCATTGTAGGCACTCAAATCACATAGCTCACTGGCCAACAATTTTTGGCATAGGTACAATTGAGTGCCATGACTACTATGAGGGACCTATTGAGGGTAGTGATGGGGGGTTCCTCATCCACAGAGTCTGTCATGTTGCCTCCGATAGTGCCCTCAACTTTACTACCAATAGGTCATGATCCCATGGTAGATATTAGGAGGCTTCATTCCCTCATGGTGGAGGGTAATGAGCGAGATACAGGGTGTGCAACTCACATTTCCAAACTGGAGGGCTACATCAGGATGATAGGTGGAAAGGTACCAGAGGATACCCACACTACAAGGACTCAACAAACTAGGTCTAGGACTAGGGAGACATGATAGTCTTCTGATAGCTCAAGCCATAGGATGCATAGGACTGAGAAGACTCATAGGTCCTCGAGCACTCATGGTGCTAGCTCGTAGAGGACTCACATGGATGGTAGATGTGACGGAGGTGCCTCACAGGCGAGGGGCACAGGTCCTGTCTAGTACAAATTTTTAGAGATGATTTTTGTACCAATTTTTGAATGTAAGGTCGAGGACCTACATAGTTGTAGCCTGTGGACATTTTGATATACCCTGATACTATGTACTCTTTGACACATATTTATATGATATGATAGTTCATCTCATTATATGTGTATTTTATTTTTGGTATTTTATGTTTATGTTATGCACATTGATGCAATGAAAATATTTGATTTATTGCTATATGATGTGATGTATGGATGACATGAACTAGCTATATGATGTGGATGTAGTGATATACATGTGTAGATGGACTACTTTATGATGCTATGTATACAAATGCAATATTTGATGTTTTAATGTAGTTTTGATCTGCTTCACTTTTATGCATTTACTTTATGTTGTTTATAACATGATTCGTGTCATGTATGTATTGCATGTATTTTTTATGATATTGATTTATTGTAAATGGACATGTATGTTTTAATCACTTAAAACACAATGTATGCAATATGATATGATATTTTAACAATCTAATGGATAACACCACATAATGTATAACAATCATGGATTGTAATTGCTATATTTGATTATGAATAGTTATTGATTTGACACTCATATGTGAGTTGCAATGCATTGTTTTTGTTTATAAATTTTTATAAATTAAAGATATGCATAACATAGTCAGTGGCCATTTAAATATCATTTCTGACATCCATCCGTTATCTAACATATATCACAAATAGTTCTAATAAACAAAATATCATAAATGAGACCTTATATTTGATGATTGCATTTAAAAATTTGATTGTTTGTATTTGGGAATTTTTGAGGTTTACCATGAGACTCAAACACCCTAGTTTACTGATCAAACGTTGTATACTAACTATACTAGACTTGTAAAACATAATGTTTTCGCTAGGATAGGCCCTAATTGTTCATTATCCCTATGTGTGCAAGTGAGTATATTTGAAAAGGCATAAGCATGCCCCGATGTCAGGAAGGATTCTTTTAGCCCATTGCTAATATTGGGGATCCACAAATGTCTTACCCAATCATAGGTTTAGATTTGAGTTGGACTAGACCACTAGGTGATACAGGACACCTGAAGCTAGCTCTTCCACATACAAATCTTGGTATGCACAAGAGCGAAATGCTAATGCATTAGATATATTGTCATGCATAAGGTACAGTAGTGCTAGCAATTCCGTGGATTCAAGTTCACTCCCTTCTTTTATTCAATTTTTTAGGATACTTGCTCATATAAAGTGATAAAAATCACTATTTATTTTTCTACTTAAGTGACAATAAACACTATTTATTTTGCACTATATTGATAAAAAAACACTGTTTATTTTGTACTTTCTCTTTTTTATTTTGAGTAAGGGATTTGATATTGATTTTACTTCCTTTGTACAATTTGTCTTCACTTGACTTGACTTTTTAGAATTTTTATTTGATACTTTGATTCAGAAAATTCCTTTGGGATTTTACTTTGGGGAAATATTTCTAGGATATTGATCTAGGATATCAATCTTATGATATCAATATGGGATATCAATCTGGGATTTTGATCTATGATATCGATATAGGGTATCAATCTGGAGGATTGGCCTAGGATATCACTCTGGGATATTGCTCATTTTAACGTAAGCAATGTATTTTAGTTAGGGAATGAACTTGTCCTTTTTCCAGTTACCAACATTTCTTGTACCATTCACATAGGGGGATAAGCAAGAATAACTCTTTTCACCTCAAGATATCTGGTCCTGCTTTGTGGCTTTCATCTTCCCCTAGTCCTTATTAGGATTGTTTAATTTTTTGATTAGTGATATGATTCTAATATGCTAAGGGATATACTAACTAGACCTCAACTACAAAAGCAAAACAAGATTTCTATTAACTCTTGAGAAGACCTCTAGGTATGGTTGAATGATCGAAAAACCCTAGTATATTCTTCATAGCAATATTTTTAGGTTGTGTTGAAAAACACAATTACTCACAAGGGTGATAAATAGATGAAAAATATAGTGCATAGATGCATGATTGAAACACAAACATGGTGTTTTTTGTAATATTGTAAACATAATTTATTCTAATGCAAGCGCGACGAATGATTATGCCTAATGCGATGCAATGGTGAAATGCAAAATGAACTGCAATGCAATGATGCAAATGAAATGCAAATGTTTTTTATTTTTGATATTTTTCCAATTTTTATGGATTTTGACATTTGGTTTGACCAAAGAACTTACGGATGCCTTTGGAGCCTTTTGGGATTGACCAAGTGGTTTTATGAAACCCTTAGAGCATTTTAGGATTGACCAAACGATTTTAAGAAAACCCTTGGAGCCTTTTGGGATTGAATAAGTGGTTTTAAGAAACCCTTGGAGCCTTTTGGGATTGACCAAGCTGTTTTAAGAAAACCCTTGGAGCCTTTTAGGATTGACCAAGTGGTTTTGAGAAAACCCTTGGAGCCTTTTTTAGATTGACCAAGCTGTTTTGAGAAACCCTTGGAGCTTTTTAGGATTGACCAAGTGGTTTTGAGAAACCCTTGGATCCTTTTTTGAGTGACAAAAGGGCTTATAGATGCCTTTGGAGCCTTTTATGAATGACCAAAGGGCTTATAGATGCCTTTGGAGCCATTTTTGGTTCTTAAACATAGAATGCTTTAAGATGAAGGATATTGAGAGGCTCAGGATATTCAACTCCTACAAGCGATGTCAAGCGATATGTCCCAGGTCCAATCTTCTATAAGATAATATAAGGACCTAACTAGTTAGCCATGAATTTGTCTCTCATTTCCAGTGATAAATTTGAGTTTTGTTGGTTCTCTTTCAGCACACGATCACCAACCTCAAAGTCTCTCAGATGGAATTTGCTATTGTAAGCTTGTTTTAAGCACTCTTGATAAACATGGAGGTGCTCAAGGGCATTCACATGATGTTCATAAAGTATCATCAATTGATCTAGGTGAGCTTATTATGTGGTGTTGTCAGCGATGAACTCTTTCAATGCGATGTGCAATATTGGAATTTCCAACTCTAGGGCATAATGGCCTTAGCACCATATACTAGTGAAAATAGAGTTAACCTAGTGGGTGTTCGAATGCTAGTCTTGTAAGCCCATAATGCAAGGGGTAGTTGGATATGCCAATATTTGTGGTGCTCTTGTATCGTATTTTTCAATATGGAGACCACTATCTTGTTTGAAGCTTCATCCTGCCCATTTTCTTACGGATAATAAGGAGTCACAAAATTGTGTTTGATTCTATACTTAGACATCAAAGCTCTCATAGTTTTGTTCTTAAATTATGTTCTATTATCTGAGACTATCTTGGATGGTATCCCAAAATGACTAATGATATTGGTGAGTATAAACTCAACAATACACACTCTAGTTATCGTTGTTAAGGGAATAACCTCCACCCACTTAGTGAAATACTTAGCAGCGGTAATAATAAATGTATGCCATCCTGATTATGGAGGAGATATCTTACCAATGAGATCAAATCACCACTGGGTAAATGGCCAAGCAACTTGAATGGGCTACAAGGCCTGTGATGGCAGGTGCATAATATTAGCATGATGCTGACATTTAACGCATTTTTTGACATACACATTGCAATCCTTCTCCATAGTGGGCCAATAATAACCCATTCAAAGGATGCGAGCCATGCCACTAAAATGGCCACCAAATGTACTATCATGATCTTCTAAAATTGCCCAAGATGACTCTTGGAGCTCAAGATAATGAAGAAGAACTCCATCGTAGCTTCTGCAGTATAGGATGTCTGCTAACAAGACATTTTTTATCGCTTTCTACTTGAATGTGTGCTTTGTGGCATGTGAAAATCCCTAAGGGATTACACCAATCTAATGAATTCACATATCTATGACATATAATTATGATAAGCTTTAGCCTCGACTGACAAGACATCATGTTCCTCCTACAGTTCTATATTGGAAAATGCAGACTAGAAAACAACCCTATGGTGAATGGTAGTACCACTCCCCGTCGTATCCTACAACATCATAGACCCCCAGGAAACTCTCTTCATAAAGTCTCTGGCTTTGTAGAACCACTCATGATTTGGTTCTACATAAATCATGTTGATTGACTCTTTGTTATCCAATGCTTCACGCAGCACAACAAAGTTTTACAATGTTTTTACATGGATGGTAGTAAAGTCGACATATAGATTCTTAGGGATTAGAGATGCCAAATATGCCATTGTGTCTATGAATATATTGGATAAATGAGGTATTGCCTCGATTTCATACCATTCTAGTTGAGCTAGATATGTGTCAACAAGTTTTTTGTAAGCTTTCAATACCGAACATCAGTATTGAAATAGTCCTTTAACTTGGTTCACAATGAGAAGGGAATCGTAAAATATATTTAGCCTTTTTATCTTCATGGTGATAGTTGTTTGGAGACCCAAAATTAGGGCTTCGTATTTAGCTTTATTGTTAGTGAAAGGAAAGTCCAACTTTAACGACAAGGACATTGGAGCTCCTTGTGGCATGAACAACACTATTCCTGCACCACCCTTTGCTCACACTTCAAACCATCGAATAACAAGGTCATATTGGATTTGTTGTTCGATTCTTTGGGTTCGGGTGCTTCTAATGAGGCAAATATTGCATCATCAAGAAGCTCTATGGTGAGGGGCCTGTTATTTTTGAGAGGTGCCTTAGCCAGATGATCTGCTATGATTTGTCCCTTAATGGAATTTTTTCTTATGAATTCCAAATCGAATTCTATCAGTAGCATGATCCACTTTGCAGTACGTGTATTATGATATAATATTGCTCATCATATACTACAAAGGATTTTTTTTGGATATAATATATGTCGTATGACTAAACATATAGTGTCGTGATTTCTTGGTAGTGAACACTACTGCTAAACATAGCTTCTCCACATATGCATATCTAATATCATAGCTCACCAAGGTTCGACTAATATAATATATGGCTTGTTCTTTGCTTTGCGTATTCTTTTGGGCTAGCATGGTTCCCAATGCAAAGTCGATTGTTGATATATATAATAGAAAAGGCTCGTCTGGACTTGGTGGAGCTAGCACTAACAGTGTCACCAGGTATTTCTTAATTTTAGTAAAGGTTGCTTGACAGTCCTCATACCAATTGAATGGGACCTTCTTGTGTAGTAGTCGATTCATGGGTCAACATTTATCCAATAATTGAGTGATAAATCACTTTATGGATGCTACTTTGCCCTAAAGGCTTCTTAGTTATTTGATTTTTTGTGGGGGGATGCATTTCTAGAATAGCCTTGACCTTTGTTGGATCAACTTTGATACCTAGTTTTGAAATGATGAACCCTAAAATCTTTCTTGAAGTTACGCTAAATGCACACTTCTTAGGATTCAACCTGACATTATGCTATATCAAGTGATCGAAGACCTTCAGGAGCTCTACATGCTCAGAACGCAATAATGAATTTGCCAATAAGTCATCCATATAATATTATAATATTTTATGCATATAGTCATGAAATATATATGTCATAGCCCGTTGATATGTGGTACCAACATTTTTAAGACCGAATGGCATAAATTTATAGCAAAATGTTCCCCATAGCATTATAAACGCAATTTTATGTTGGTCTTCGAGTTTAATATGAATTTTATTGTAACAAAAAAATCATCCATTAAGGAGAGCATCTCTTGAACTACAGTTGTGTCTACAAGAGCATCGATATTCGGTAATGAAAATAAATCCTTTGGTGTTGCCTTATTTAGGTCTCTGAAATTCATACAAATATTGATCCTTCCATTAGGTTTTCCTATAGGTACCATATTGGATACCCATTTTGGATAGTCGATGGAGATAACAAACTCTACATCCAATAGCTTTTGCAACTCATCCTTAACCATTAAGGCTACTGTTGGATGCATCTTCCTAAGTTTCTGCTTGACTGGATTCTTTGATAGGTCTAACGAAAGGTTATGAGTAACCAATTTTGGATCTAGACCTGACATATCCTTGTAAGTCCAAGAAAAGATAGGAGGTCTCTCTCTCTGTAGAGGGATGAGGTTGGTACGCTCATCAGGAGTTAAAATTTCTCCAAATTTAACCTTCCTTGGATTGGTGGGATCATTACTGATATCCACTTCGAAGGTTTCCTCTACTGACATATGGGATCCCTCCTCAAGCTGATGAGGCATAGGGATCAAGTGGATGTCATCTACTGGGTTTACATATTCCTCATTGGAAGCATCCTCAGCATGATAGACATCATGTGCACATCCTAGAACAAAATGGAAATGTTGTAGCATTTCTTCATTAGGGAAGAAATATTCAGGCTCTAGTGGTGAATCAGCATGATTCTAATCAATAGCATCTATATTTAGAGGCAATGGTTTGGATGGATCGGCTGGATTATGGAGTGAAGTGGTCAAATAAATGGATACCATGTTGATGAAAAATATCATATCTCCAGGACCACATGCAAGTGACTCATCATTAGCAAAACTACCATCCTCGATATGTGGTTCTGGGGGTATGGGGATCTATAGATCTGGTCTATGAATAGAATGTCAAATGGGATCATTGGGCTCAAGGAGCCTCATGTATTTTGATATATTGAGAAACACCATATGATAAATCATATTAATATTCGATGGTCTCCTCTTAATGTGAGGATGGAGATTGATCTCTCTACGCATATCCTCAGCCATATAAGGTGCATTGTGATGGTGTAAGTAGGGAGGTCCTAAGTAGGCTCTCTTTGTCTCATCTTCTTCATCACTATCATAATATAGGCCTTCATCGCTACCCACTAGAATGGGACACTCTAGAAAATGTGGCCCCATATAGGTTATCTCTTGATCACTATCGTCATTGTCTAGTAAAATCGGGTACAAGCTCTATAAATACGATACTACCGAATAGACTGGTCCAACCTCATCGTCTGATTGATCGTCAGGTGAGGAATCACTGTCCTCTCCTATACTGTAGCTTGGTCAATCTATATCAAATATGGAATTTGCTATATCCTCATCCAGAATGTCCTTCTAATTCAGGATCTATCACTACAATAATATCTTGACCTTGCATGCCCATGTCGTCGGCTACTCCACAAATGTTTTGACCAAATTTTTCCCTTGGTAAATCATCTGGACTGGTACCCACCAAGATATCCTTGTGATATGTCTGGAGTGGTCCTATGGTGATTTAAGACACCATATGGTTATCCCTATGGAACACATAAGTATTAGGGTGATACGGATTGAAGTCAACCTCACCCTCCAGACTAAGGTACAGGTGGTCTAAAGATACCACAAGGAGTTTAGCCTATCCTCCACTGTATAATCCCAACCCACACCTATCAGTAGGTAACTGATACTATGGTTATATAGGCTTCTTACGCCCCTGCTCAAATAGTTAGAGACCGTAACCATACCAATGGTAACACTCGAAGTATTACATGGCGTAGTCGAGGTTGGAAAGATAATGAAAATTCATGGCGAATGGTTCATTATCATAATCATCCATGGGCATGGGATATGTGATCTGGTCTAGCCCTCCATAGATGAAGTTAGTATAGTTAGGTGGTACTCCTAATGGTTCCACCGTCCCTATGGGAAGGTTATGGGCTCGTGGTCGACCCATGTTATGTGCAGTATTGATAATCAGTGTGAGCATCACATTCTACACAATATATTCCCCTAACTCGAGATTAACCAAATAGATGGTCACCTACGGTGCAGATGACCCTGCTGAAGATGTAGGTGAAGCAGGCTAAGGTGCCTCTTCGACTCTTCCTTGAACTTCCTCTACTTCCATGGTAGTAGGGGTTTCAATGATAACTGACTTGGGCTTTTGTTTTATCTTATTTTTGTCCATATTTTCTTTCAACTTCCTATCATCCCGATGTACCGTAGATGCAATTGGTCTAATGGAAGTGTTGGTCATCAAATCTGCCTAGGAAAGGATTTTGGGTGAGTGTATGCGCCCTAGACCTGGACCAACATTGAAAGGCCGAAGGGAAGAGATGCCCCTCGTGCCAATCTCCGGAGAAAGGCCGGCTCCTATGCTAAACTACTTGGGTGTTTGAAGATAAGGGTGCAGGAAAGAGATAAAAGGAGTTAGGGTTAGAGAAATCGGTGATGTAAGGTGGGAGAGAACAGGAAGCACGATCACCAACTAGCAACTTGAATAGAAGCAAAGAACACCAAAGATAAACGAAAGAAATGCAATATCGATTTTCCTATGTATCCTTCAAGCGAGTTTCAGGGTACATTCCCCGATCGCACACTGGACGCAGGGTTCAACATCCAACATACAAACGAAGAAAGACAAAAGAATCAAGCACAAGGCAGCATAAAAGAAACCAATACAACGCTTTCACTCCTATGTATCCTTCAGAACGAGTTTCAGGGTACAATCCCCGATCACACGTCGGGCGTAGGGTTCAGCATCTCGATATACAAACGAAGAAAGACAAAAGAATCAAGCATAGAAGGCAGCATAAAAGAGAAGAATTGAGCTCAAAGCCTTTTAGTATTAATCGCAGGACATCAAGTTACAGCAGCTTTCTAGCAGATAGTTCCCCCCATTTTCTTATTACAATGCCTGGGTTTTTATAGAGGACCCGGGCCTCTGAGTCATAATTACATAGCAAAGAAGAGTACGCCCTCGAGCCCTGAGAATTTGGCTCCCCGAGGCTCTCGTGACCGAGTTTTCAAATCTGTTACCAAACCGGCAACTGCAACCGGGTCAACCATGGAAAGGTGCATTGATGAGCCGTCTGGACGTCCTTGGTCTCCGGGTGCGGTGCTCGAGTGGCCGCCATGCTCGTCGGGCTCTCCATCATGGCTTGATACTTCGTTTTTGATTGCCAAAAATGAGCAGAGAGCTTGTTGGGCATGAAAAATTGCATTTATGAGGCACTTGATCGCCTCGGGAAAATACCCAGCTTGGAACGCGTGCCCGTGAAGCGCTTCGCTAAGTTTTCATTCACAACTTCGCTTCGCAATGGTTCTGGGCCAAAGCAAAAACTCCTCTTTGGTATGTACTTCACAAAATTGAGCTTCGCAAAACTGCTTCGGGGGTGAGGAGTGCCGAAGCATATTCGCTTCGCAAAATGGGCCTCTTCGTCTTTGCCGCTTCGCTGACCAAATTACTTCGCTGATGCCCTCGGGAAATGCTTCGCTGCGACCCTCTTTCTAAACTATGGTTCGGGAGAATTTCGGCCGAAGCAATTGTCTTCAAAAGACATTGCATCCTTTTACTTTGGGCAGAAGTACTTCGCACAAAATTAGCCGAAGCAAATGCTTCGCAATGAGCTTTTGGCGAAGTAAAAGTGGTTCGCTGATGGAGGGGCCCGAAGTGAGTACTTCGGCAACTTCCTGGCGAAGTACTTTCAATGCTCCTTGAGTTTCGCTTCGCTGATTTCCCGACCGAAGTGACTGATGGAAATACTTCGGATGCGAAGTAGTTTTACCCCCTTTTCTTTGTATTTCACTTCGGCACACCGCTTCGTAGAAATCTTACCCGAAGTAGCTTCTGAAAATGCTTCGGGCCCGAAGTAGATTTCTTGCCTTTGCTTTTCGGCAAAGTTGTTCTTTCGAACGCTGCTTTTGTATTCTACTTCGGTGATATTACTTCGCAAAAAACTCCACCCAAAGCAGTGTTGAAAATGCTTTGGGTGTGAAGCTTTCTTTTCTTCTGAACGCCGCTTCGCTCAACTTTCGCCCGAAGTAGCTGCTGGAAACGCTTCGGGCATGAAGTAGTTTCATTCTCTTTTCCTTGTATTTTTCTTCGACGAAAACTACTTCGCAAAACTTTTACCCGAAGTAGTGCTGGAAATGCTTCGGGTGCGAAGCTCTTTTCATTTTCCTTCGGCGAAGCTCTTTTCCCTAGCTTGTTTGGCAGCGAAGTTCTTTCTTTTCTATTTTTATATACAAAGGGGTGGCATTGGAAGCCAAAATTGCTGCATCTTTTCAAAATAAAAACAAAGCAAAAAAACTTTACACAACACTGTACAAAATTTGTTTTCCTTTTCTACCCCTTAAGAAATTTGACAAAATTGTCAACATTCTTGGCGGCTCGCGGGGCAACGAGCTCGTCTCGGTGGGAGAACCCTTTAACTTTGATCCATTGGGCCAGAGTCTTTTCTCGATCCTTCTCCTCCTTCTTCCTCTGGGAGTGCTTCTACAGCTGGTTCTTGTTCTCCCTCTTCTTCTGCTTCTTCTTCCTCCTCTGCTCCTTCGTCTATTGGCGTGGCCTCCTGCTGTGGTGATGGGACAAGGCGGTCATGGATTCTCTTCATAGTTCGGCGAACATGAGCCCAAACCCCTTTCTGAAATGGTTCTTGGTCTTCGAGTGCCTTGACCAGAACATGGAACCGATCAATCTGCCCTATGTCAGCGTGTTTGATTCTTGCACCTAGGTCATTCAGATAGGCTACGATTTTGCAATGTCTCAGGATGAAGTCAGTGACCTGTCCCTCCGTGACTGGCTCTTCCCACTCATCAATTTTGGAGACGTCACTTTCAAAATGGAGCCACGCCGGCTTAAGTTCTTCCCTGGTGAGAAGGTTCCCATCATCGTCTATGAAACTCGAGAAACCCAAAGAAGAAAGGTCTTCGAAGTATCCCATTGATGTGCGCTGCTCCTGCTCAAATATATCGAGGAGGTCCTTCACCTTTTGCGCTTTCTTCACCTTGGAGAAGAAAGCGCGAACAATGGCTTGGGCAGTAGACCAATCCCTAGCCGTTCGACTCATAGCAGCGACCTGCAGGTCTTGATATCTAATGCTTTGAACTTCAAAGGCAAGCTTGAGTCGCCTCTTGATTTTTTGGATCACCTCATCCACTATTGGTCCCTTCTTAGCAATGGCATGCTGAGCTTCGGTGACATAAATCAAAATTGACAAGGCACTGGAGGCCCGAGATCCGAAACCTTTGAGTAGGTGAGAGCGGATCTCCTTGATCCTACCTTTGTCGAACAACTCCAGGTTTGCCTTTTCGTACAATTGCTGTTGGGCCCGCAAGATCTTGCTCTCGAGCTCTTTGGCTTTTAGCTCATTTTTGGCCTGCTTTTGTGCTTGTTGCTCGGCCGAAGTCTGCAATTGTAGAATTTGTTGTTTGAGGGCATGTGTTTCCCTTTTGAGCAATTTGCACTACTTCTGCGAATCCTCCAGCTCAGAGTGGATCCTAGCCAGCTCTTCTTCCAACTTGATGTTGGCGTTTTCTGCTTCAAACCTGCGCTGGTTGGCAATATTCGCATGTGCTCGAAAAGTTTCAACCCTGACATGCATGGATGCGGATTCGTCATCTATGTTTAAATGCTCCAGGTCCTTGGTCTTCTCCTGGTAGTCGTAGTCGGCTGGAGTCATTTCATCCAGAGGCTTCTGGACCTTAGGGACCTTCCTAACCTTATGCAACTTTCCACCTTTCAAGTCGAAAACCGCACATTTTTCAACTTGGGCCAGAGTTTTCCCTCTTTTCTTTCTTGCCTCCTTTAGCATCTTCTCTGTATTCTGTCGAGCTAGGAGTAGTTTTTCAGCCAGGGGGCACTCCTTTATTGAGGATAAATCTATTTCAGAGAAGGCCGAATCTCCAGCCAAAGGTGTGAACAAATATAAAGAACTAACGGGGAAGGATTCCCCTGACGGCTCGGGGATGGGTGTAGCAGGGACTTCGGTGAGCGGGACTATGCTTTGAGCTATGGGAGAGTGGGCTACGGGGCTTGGTGTAGGCGAAGTGGTTTCAACGGGCTTATCCTGGTCAGATGACTCGGGAGGAGTGGGGCTATGTAGGATTGGACTGGCAATGGGCAGTTTTTGAGTGGGGGATTGACCCTATGGGGGATGGAGAGATTGATGAGGGCTTCCACTCGGGACTACCGTGGATGTGTCAGAGACCGAAGCGAAGGGAAGAGAGTGCGTACCTGCGTGCCCTCCTAGAAAAGTGGCTGTGGTAACTTCTTGCGTGGTCGGCTCTTGTTCCTCTTGGGCTTCATCACTCTCGACCTCCACAACTCCTACTCTGGGGTCTTTCTCTTGTTGGAGGAGTTCCTCCACATCGATGATATTTATTTCAGGGACCGTCTCAGCACTTGGTGGCCCTGCATCCTCAACATTTGCTTCAACCGGGCCTGATGCAGGTGATTCAATAGGAGTACTTGAAGGCTTTGTGCGAGGGCGCTTTGGGTGGCTCGGAGGCACTTGAATTTGCTCCTGCCTTTTTCTTTTCTTTCTCTCCAAAGGTTGCTCTGCTTCTTCTGCACTTGTATCATGAACTTTCGATGGCCTCTGTGGTAGTGCTGTAGGCGTAGCTTCGGCCCCTACTTCCTTTTCTTTATCCGAAGCATCCTTAGCGCCTCCTGGGCTTTCGCCTGACCCTGGGGTGGCCGGGGGAACAAAATCAGCAAAGGATATAGACTTCCAGGTTTTGACATTGGTGTCATAGAGAATCGTGAAGTCTTTATCCGAGGCTAAGAGTCCATAAGAATTCACTTTTTGATGGTGGACTCTCATTATCCACCATTCCCGAAGCTTTTCCTCGCTCCAGTATTTTACTTCCTCCTTCAAATCGTCCCTTGCCTTCTTCCAAAAGGTGGAGCTTGGAGTCGGGAGGGGGTACTGATCAGGGTCGAACTCGACCTCCATAGGATAGAATTCATGCCATGGAGGCAATGTCCTCATTCTTTCCAAATGCCACTCCAGGTATTTTTCGTTGGGGTTATTCCTTTGTTCCACAACCTCGGGGTGAGGGCAGATGTGGAAGTTCTTGAATTTCAAATGATCCCTCATCACGCCCAAAGGATCATAGAGCCATTGCTGAGGAATCTGGAGTAGGCCAAAATCGGCAAGCTTTTCCTCCAGGAAAACATTCTGTTTAAGGGCAAAGACTTCGATTACACCCATTCTGAAGGGGAAGTCACAGGTATGTGCCCACTTTCGACCGTGGCCATATACTGCATTTGTAGAGTCGCTCTGTCGAGCGACTTCCAATGCGAACTAATATTCGGGAGGGGTAGACTGGTAACAGGAAGGGCTTCCCTATGAAGCCGAACAGGCGAATCACCAGTCCTTGTGTTAATTGGAAAACGTCCCCCTTTTTTCCCAGCACCACTCTATCTCTCAAACTGAGTGGTACCCGAGGACAAGAACCTTTTAACAAGTGCATGGCGGGTCCCAAAAATTGTTGATTAAAAGAATAATAGGACTCTTCCTTCAATAAGAGGGGAGTCCATTGATACACTGGCAGAGGATTTCCATCCTTGCCGCTTGGAGAGATGGCGATATGGGGAAAACGCTTATGAACCTGGTAGAAGTACAACCAGACAAGAAAGGAACAGGGTGCGAAGTACTGGCCTGCTGCTGAATTCTTCATGCTAGCGAGCCTTGTATGCAGGGTTCGGGCCACCCATTCCGCCCAGTCAAAGAAAACTGGGTTGGTGTTCGGCCTTGAAGCGTCAGGGGCATAAAACTCCCCTCTTGAAATGCATTCGGCCAAAGACACCTGCCAGGGTTGTACTGAAGCATCTGTTGACAATCTCGCCACCCATGCAATGATGGAGAAAATATCGATGTTTTTGAAAGCCTCCAAGGGTAAGGGCATCTGGGGCAGCTTGTTTGAAGGTAGCCCGCTCTTGAGATTCTCCCGCAGGAACTTCAATATGTAGCTGTTGGAGGTGAATCTCTCCATTTGTTCATTTAGGAGGACATTGCGAATAGAATAGCCCTTGGGCGGGCCCTGTTGTGGTGCGAAGGCTGCTTGTACATCTTCCTTCAGGATGGAGAATAGTTTGTGTCCCGAAGCATCTAACACCTGCCTGGATGCAGGTTGGTAATTCTGTGCGATAGCGTAGATCAGCTCAGGACAATGGTGAGCAGGCGGGGTTAAAAACCAATAAATCTGGGAGTAATATGCAGCAGCTCTCTTATTTTTTGGTGTGAGCCTGCTTGTCATGAACTCTATGGTGTGTCGAAGATCGGATACACCCTTAGAGAGCTGTGTGTCTCGGATCTTCTCCCACCCATCAATTGGTGGCTCCACAAGTTGTTCTTCTTTCGAGTCGTCCCCCTCTTCCATTGGCTGCTTTTCGGGTCGAAGGGGAAGATTTAACTTCTTCGGAGTACGCTTTTTCTCTTCTTTCCCCTTCTTTGTTTTTTTGGGGCCTGCAACTTCGGGCTCTTTCCCCTTCTCCTTAGAGTTTTTCTTTCCCATGTTGTTATGGACAACAACAGAGTTCTTGATACAGAGGGCTTTAATGTGAATGGCCAGATGCAAAGGATGGGAGGGTTGCAGAGTATCTGAAGGCTCTCAGTCTAGTTCTAGCTGATAGACAAATAACTTCCCTCTTGCCAGGAATTCGCTTTTATAGCCTAAAAAGGCAACCACCTAAATTTATGGCACCTACCAAAATTAAGTTTGCACCTCGGACGGAAGAGATTGTCGTATTCTTAAACCATTTTTGCAACGACATGGTACACAGGGCTGCATGCTTCGATGATTACACTTTGTACTGGAGACGCCACCCGCTGCCACCTCGTACCTTAGTGCGAGCTTTTCTTTTCCCTTTTTCTGACTCGATCATCTCGAGAAATGCTCCACCACCCTTTTTCCTTAAATTCGTCCGCTTTGTACTCCTTTCAAGGCCGCTGTCGGCACGTTCTCCGAGGTATGTTTCGAATTCTCCACCTCGCGCGTGTTCGGTTCGGCGAAGTTGAACTTCAATGTTGAAAATGCTTCACGGTGAACCTTTGGTTCGGACTACTTTTCGATGCTTCGGGCCCGAAGTACTTCTTCTTCACCGTGTTGCCGCTCTGCCTTACGAAGGTCGTCGAAGCTTCCTCTTTTTGAAAACTACTTCGCAGAAATTTTGCCCGAAGCAGCTACTGAAAATGCTTCGGGTGCGAAGCTCTTTTCATGCCTTTGCTCGAATTTTGGTTCGGCATGCTTCGCGGTGAACCTCCTTGCAACTGCTCCTTCGTGTAAAAGGCCTCCGAAGGAGATTATGAAGTGTAGTACTTGGCTTTTGTGATCTTGGAAGAGGATGTATACATAGATGCAAACTATATACAAAAGTATATATACACTCATTTTTTTTTTTAAAGAGAAATTGTACTTTAGTGGTGAAAAGTCTTCAGATGAAGACCATTGATAGAGATCGGCAGAACTTGACCATCTGCATCTTTGAGGATGAATGAATTGGCTGAGTTCACCTTCATAATTTTGAACGGTCCATCCCAAAAGGCGTCCATCTTGTCGTGATTCCCAGGCTTGGCCTTCCAAGAGTCCCACTTCAATACCAGATCTCCCACGTTGAATGTGCGATCGGATGACTTTTTCTTGAACCAGTCTCGGGTGACCTGAGTATGCTTGGCGAAGTTCTGGTATGCTTTTTCGTGATCTTCCTCTAGTCGTAGCAGCTGAGCTAACCTATTTTCCATTGGACTAATTCCATCTTCTGCTTCTAACAGCTGCAGCACGGGGATCTTCACATGGATGGGTAAGATGGCCTCTTTGCCGTAGACCAGGGCATAAGGCGAAGTCTTGATTGACCTTTTGATAGAAATCCGATCGGCCCACAAGGCCCGATCTAGAAGGAGATGCCAAGTCCTTTTGTTTGTCTCTATGAGCTTCCTTAGCATTCTCAACAGAGTCTTGTTGGTGGATTCTACCAAGCCGTTGCCCTGTGGATAATAATTGGAGGATACTTTATGATATATCCCATATCTATAGAGGAATTCATTGATTTTAGTGCCTGTGAAGCCAGGGCCATTGTCCGTGATGATCGCTTCGGGGATGCCGAATCTGGTGATCAATCCTTCTAGGAAGGTGATTACAGTCTCTTGATCTGCATGCTTCGTGGGAATCGCTTCGGCCCACCTGGTGAAGTAGTCTATTGCTGTCAGGATGAACCTATGTCCCGTAGAGGAGTTTGGTGATACGACTCCTATAAAATCCAACCCCCATTGTTGAAAGGGAGTTTCTACCTGTATCGGGTGAAGGGGCATCGAAGCATTTCTGCTTTGGTCGACGAACTTCTGACACTGCTCGCATTTGCGACAAACAACGAAGGCATCGACGAAGAGTGTGGGCCAATAATAACCCGCTTTGATAATCTTTAGTGTCATTGTTCTTCCTACGAAGTGACCTCCAGATAGCCCTGAATGGAACTCTCCTAGGACTTTTCTTTTATCATCGTCTTTAATGCATCTGAGAAGGATCCCATCAATATTCCTAAAAAATAGGCCTTCGGGACGTAGAGTATAGCGGGAGGACCGCATCCTAAAATGCCTTCGCTGTGAAGCATTTAGATGCGAAGGACAACTGCCAGTGTTGAAGTATTCAACTATTTCACTGACCCAGTCTTTCTCGTCCTCTTCCCGGTTAACGAAGCATTCTTCAGCTGGTAAGCCATCCCACTGAGATTCTGTAGCTTCGGTCGCTGCGCTCTTTGCTAATTCTTGACATAATGCATGACCGTGAACCAATTTGGTGGGCTTGATCTCAATGTCAAACTCCTGTATCTTGTTCACCCAACCAGCTCTTTTACTTCCCAATTCTCCTTGGATGATGAAATTGCACACGTCGGGGTGAATGACAAAGACTGTGACCCGACTTTGAGAGATGAACTGTTTGAATTTTCTAAGGGATTTCATTACTGCATGCACTTGGCGTTCTATGAAATTATATTTCTCTTCATGGGGGTTGATCACCTGGCTCAAAAACGTGATGGGGCGCTCCTCGCCATCTTCCCCCTTTTGTGTCAGGACGACAGCATAGCTTTCGGGTTCCCCTATAGCATATAGGATGAAATCCCGACTGTAATCTGGATTGATCAAGACCGGCGCTTGAGCGATTCGAGCCTTAATCTCTTCAAAAGCTTCTTTTCTTTCTTTCGTCCAGCTAAATTCGGTGCCCTTCTTCAGGAGTTGGGACATTGGCTTGATGACTTGGGCAAAGTCGGGGACGAACTTCCTTACGAAGTTAATCTGGCCGAAGAAATATTGAAGTCCTTTCTTGTCTGCTGGGAGCGGGAGCTTCATTAGAGCCTCGGATCTGTCAGGATCTACAGCGAGCCCCTTTTTTGATATCGCGTGTCCCAGCAACTTTCCTTCGCTGACTACGAATATGGACTTCTTTGGATTAATTGAGATGCCGAACTCTTGACATTTTTTGAAAACTTGTTGTATATGTGTGGGGTGATCTTCCCTTCTTCGGGAGAAAATGGTCATGTCATCCAGATAGATGACGATAACCTTATTTAGAAGCTCGCCAAAAGCAAGATCCATCTGCTCTCTGGAAAGTGGCACCAGACATTCGACAGGCCAAATGGCATTCGTTGGTAAGCAAATGTTCCCCACTTGGTGGTGAATGTTGTTTTGTGCTGGTCTTCATCCTTGACCCAGATCTGATTGTATCCAGAAAAACCATCGAGCAAGGAGAAGCGTTGAGCTCCAACCATCGAGTGCAAAATTTGATCGATTTGTGGGAGAGGATAGTGGTCCTTGAGGGACGCCTCGATTTAGATTGCGAAAGTCCACGCATAACCTGATATCTCCATTCTTTTTTTGACTGGGACCAGGTTCGCTACCCATGAAGAGTGCTTGATGGGATATATGATCTTTGCCTCGAGCATCTTCAAGAGTTCGGCCTTCATTAGGACCTCGATCTTGGGATTAACCGGCCTTTGCTTTTGTCGAAAGGGTTTGACCCCTTCCTGCAATTCGATTGTGTGTTGAACCAGCTATCGATTGTATCCCCGGAGATCTTGATAAGACCAAGCAATTATATCGAAAAACTTTCTGCATAGATTCTCGTATCTGTTCTATCTCCTCTAGAGTGCAGTCGGTCCCAACCTTTATTGCTTTTCCAGGTTCAAGCTCTAAATCCTGATACTATTTTTCATTGACTTTGATCATGTGAGAAAGAGCTCGGTCATTCCGATCAAAGAGGCTTTCAAGGGTGATTAGTCCCTTGGGAACATGGTTATTCTTCAATTGAATCAGCCCTTCATATTCTCCTTCATCAGAGCTTCGGTCTTCGACTGTGGCGGCTTCTTGGATCATGAAATTTATAATCTGCTCATCGTTGTCAAACACTTGCCAATGCAGATCTTTGTTCTGGGATAGAGGGTCTATAGATCATCCTCACAACTCTAGGCTTGTGCACCATGTCTTCTCGCTGGAGAATACTTGGCTGCGATGGATGCCAGAACATCGGCATGTCGATTCTTTTCTCGTGGGATTGATCGCAGATTGAGAGATTCGAACTGGTCGAACAGGTCCCATACCCTGTTGCGGTATGATTTTAGATAATGCTTCTTTGAAGTACACTTATTTGTGACCTGGTTGCAAACCAGTTCGGAATCTCCAAATATTTGGAGATGCTTTATGCCTATCTTATCAGCTTTCTTGAGTCCTAGGCACAATGCTTCGTATTCTGCTGCATTGTTAGTGCAGCTCCATGTCAACCGATAGCAATATTCCTTTTGCTCCCTGGAGGGTGAAATTAGAAGAATCCCTACCCTAGCACCATTTTTACATCGGGCGCCATCGAAGAACAACTTCCATAGTTCTTCCTGGGCACTTGTTCTATTCCTAGGTTGGGAGTGATTTTTAGGCTTGGCGATCGCATAACATCCTATCTCGGTCTCCACCATGGCGTTGAAGTCTGCCAATGAAAACTCATCTTCATAACTTAATTGCGCAAGAGATTCCTCGACCAGGTCTATCTGCTCTATCTCCTCCACCATTGCATTCACTGGTTCGCTACTTTCTTCCTCGGACATCTTCTGCACAAGAAAGGAAGAAGGCTTTTCATTGTAGATCTTCACCTTCTTTCCTTTGAATGGAATCTCCAGATGGGAGTAATCCATAGACAGATATCCACCCAGCTTCGTCGTGAATTCCCTTGACAAGCACATACTGAAATATGGCTCTAAGTCGACTACCACTACCTCTTGTATGACTGTGATCTGAGGCATCTTATGTAGTCGGATAGGAATGTCCTTGATCACCCCTACAGTATTCATTGGAGTACCATCCAACTGGAGTACACCTTGGCTGCTTCGCGTATATTCCATCCCTATTTCTTCGTAGACTGCTCTTGGCATTACTGTTGTAGCGGCCCCAGAGTCGATCATGCAATTATGTACAATATACCCTTCCATTTGTAGGGATAGGTAGAACGGAGGTGGTCTGTTCTTCCCCGTGATGGATGTGGATAGGGTCTGCACAAGAGCAAGTGGTGCCGCCTTTTTTGCTTTAATTGTCTTCAATGATTCTTGCAGTAGGTCTACTTGTCCAGGAAGTTATAGTGCATCATATAGGCTGATCTTGGCCGGAATCTTCTTCAATTCCTCTACAATGTTGTACGCCAGGGATTTGAGCGCTTCGGGCTCCTTTCTGGGCTCATACCTCATGCGATACTGCTCTGTAGCTTCCACTCTTTGTCGCTTAGTCAGCGAAGGAAACTTGAGCTTTTCCTTAGCCTGTTCCTTGGTTTCTACCTGAGGCGGTTCGGTAGAGGCCTTTTGAGCCTTTTCTTTGATTGGTGCAAGTGGAGGAGCTTCACTCGGGGCCGAAGTAGATGATTGTCCTTTCTCAGGTAGAACTTGCTCTTTTGAAGGAGCCATCTGAGTAGCATCTGCTTCTATTGTCCTTTTTCCTCCTCCTGGGGAGTGCAACCGGCTCCTCCTCGCCAATTGTCAGGTTGTGACTCATCTCGCCTAATGACGTTGACTTGACCGTTATGACTACTGTTTGCCAGCGTTTGTACATAGTGTTGGTGGAGGGTGCAGGTATTCTCTTCATGCGGATCATTGCACGTAGAGCACCAATATACATAATCGAAAGTGCTCGGAGCTTCATCAATTGCAGCATTTCTCGTCGAAGCCTTCCCTTGCTGGACTGCTTGGTCCTTGGTAAGCGCAGGCATAGGATAAGGTCTTCTCGGTAGGAATTCTTGCTGCGCTTGCTTCTTCTTCACAATTGTCATGTCATTGGACAACATCTGAACTATAGAGTTCAGAGACTGCATCTCTTGTAGAATTTTAGTTTGTATATCATCGGCTTTCGGAACGAGTGGCAATGAAGCCATCGTCGGTATTGGAGGAAGGGCAGGGTGTTGAGGTGGTGCTGGCAGCACAAGAAATGCCGAAGAGACGGTGGGCTGTGGAGTTGAAAATGTAGGGAAATGAATTTGTGGGGCGGTGATTTGAGACACGACAGGATTCGGATTCCAAGATGAAATCGGGAGTGCGGGGGTTGTGGAGATTTGTGAAGCGGCTGCGCTTGCATATTGGAATTGTAAGAATTCGGGAAGTATGGGCATCGACATCCTTTGGGGAAGCTTGCCCACAGCTATCAAATCCATTTCTGCTCTCTTGGCTAACTCATACAACTCGGGAAAAGTATTAACGTTAGAATATCTTACCATGAGACTGATATCGGGATTGAAAGCCCGAAGGAAATAGAGTGTTGCAGCTTCGTCGGTTGGCCGAAGGCCAATTGGCACTCTCTGCCAGGTTCGAGCGAACCTAACATTGAAATCTATGATTTCTTCTTGTGGATGTCTCTTGATTGAAGTGAACCGATGCAGAAGAGAAGTAGGATCGGAAGACTCATTGAAGTTTCCCATCATTTGCCCAGCTAATCGGTCCCATCCCGTAATGCTACCGGGTGGTAGAGATCTATACCAGTAGAGGAGTTTTCCTCTAAGGGAAAGAACCAAAAGCTTTACCATAATTTGTTCTTCTATAATGTCATGGATCGTCGCCAGAGATATTATGTCCTGGATATGCTCTAAAGCAGTCTTCCCAGTTCCATCGAACGTTGGGATCTTCTTTATGGCAGCAGGTGGCACTTGCCCTTGTCCTGCTAAATTCAGTGGTGACAAGGAATCCCATGCTGGGCACAACCTGGGCGGTTGTGGCTACTGCATTTTTTGTTGTTGTTGTTGTTGTTGTTGTGCCATACTTGCTCTTGGATTTTGAGAAATAGGAATTCCCGAAGCTCCCCCTTGACTGCTAATAGGACAACTAATAGGAATGGAGGGACTAGGACGCTTCGAAGAGTTGGGAGGATTGGGAGGAAAACTAGATGTTGTACTATCAGAAGTTGAGCCTTGTCTGCCAATAGAGGATGTTCCTTGTAACAGTGACTCGGGGGTGATCAACCTTGATTGTTCCCCGAAGGCGTCAATATCTAGCTCAAAGAACTCGGTTTCCTCTCCTCTATTCTTAACTCTCCATCTTGTTTGCATGAAGGCACAGAATTTTGGTACTGGTCTTTTCGACTTAAATATTCTTGGGTAAACAGAGTCGCCAGATGCTAAGAGTCTTTTAGTAATGAGGGCATCAGTCCTCACTACCACTAGTCAGGTGAGACTGACCGGGTCACACCGAGAACTGGTTTAAAACTATTGGCCCCGGTGAAGACGGGTTTTGCATTAAAATATGGGACCTTGACTGGTTATGGATCTTTCTAAGACAGATACAGTCGGTCCCATCGGGCGTGCCAAAAACTGTTGGTCATCAAATCTGCCTAGGAAAGGATTTTGGGTGAGTGTATGCGCCCTAGACCTGGACCAACATTGAAAGGCCGAAGGGAAGAGATGCCCCTCATGCCAATCTCCGGAGAAAGGCCGGCTCCTATGCTAAACTACTTGGGTGTTTGAAGATAAGGGTGCAGGAAAGAGATAAAAGGAGTTAGGGTTAGAGAAATTGGTGATGTAAGGTGGGAGAGAACAGGAAGCACGATCACCAACTAGCAACTTGAATAGAAGCAAAGAACACCAAAGATAAATGAAAGAAATGCAATGTAGATTTTCCTATGTATCCTTCGAGCGAGTTTCAGGGTACATTCCCCGATCGCACACCAGACGCAGGGTTCAAGCATCCAACATACAAACGAAGAAAGACAAAAGAATCAAGAAGAAGGCAACATAAAAGAAAGCCAATACAATGCTTTCACTCCTATGTATCCTTTAGAGCGAGTTTTAGGGTACAGTCCCCGATCACACGTCGGACGCAGGGTTCAACATCTCGATATACAAATGAAGAAAGACAAAAGAATCAAGCACAGAAGGCAGCATAAAAGAGAAGAATTGAGCTCAAAGCCTTTTAGTATTAATCGTAGGACATCAAGTTACAACAACTTTCTAGTAGATAGTTCCCCCCTTTTTCTTATTACAATGCCTAGGTTTTTATAGAGGACCCGGGCCTCTGAGTCATAATTACATAGCAAAGAAGAGTACGCCCTCGAGCCCTGAGAATTCGGCTCCCCGAGGCTCTCGTGATCGAGTTTTCAAATCTGTTACCAAAATTGGCAACTGCAACCGGGTCAACCATGGAAAGGTGCATTGATGAGCCATCTGGACGTCCTTGGTCTTCGGGTGCGGTGCTCGAGTGGCCGCCATGCTCGTCGGGCTCTCCATCATGGCTTGATACTTCATTTTTGATTGCCAAAAATGAGCAGCGAGCTTGCTGGGCACGAAAAATTGCATTTATGAGGCACTTGATCACCTCGAGAAAATACCCGGCTTGGAACGCATGCCCGTGAAGCGCTTCGCTAAGTTTTCATTCACAACTTCGCTTCGCAATGGTTCTGGGCCGAAGCAAAAACTCCTCTTTGGTATGTACTTCACAAAATTGAGCTTCGCAAAACTGCTTCGGGGGTGAGGAGTGCCGAAGCATATTCGCTTCGCAAAATGGGCCTCTTCGTCTTTGCCGCTTCGCTGACCAAATTACTTCGCTGACGCCCTCGGGAAATGCTTCGCTGCGACCCTCTTTCTAAACTGTGGTTCGGGAAGATTTCGGCCGAAGCAATTGTCTTCAAAAGACATTGCATCCTTTTACTTCGGGCAGAAGTACTTCGCACAAAATTAGCCGAAGCAAATGCTTCGCAATGAGCTTTTGGCGAAGTAAAAGTGGTTCGCTGATGGAGGGGCCCGAAGTGAGTACTTCGGCAACTTCCTGGCGAAGTACTTTCAATGCTCCTTGAGTTTCGCTTCGTTGATTTCCCGACCGAAGTGACTGATGGAAATACTTCGGATGCGAAGTAGTTTTACCCCCTTTTCTTTGTATTTCACTTCGGCACACCGCTTCGCAGAAATCTTACCCGAAGTAGCTTCTGAAAATGCTTCGGGCCCGAAGTAGATTTCTTGCCTTTGCTTTTCGGCAAAGTTGTTCTTTCGAACGCTGCTTTTGTATTCTACTTCGGTGATATTACTTCGCAAAAAACTCCACCCGAAGCAGTGTTGAAAATGCTTCGGGTGCGAAGCTTTCTTTTCTTTTGAACGCCGCTTCGCTCAACTTTCGCCCGAAGTAGCTGCTGGAAACGCTTCGGGCGCGAAGTAGTTTCATTCTCTTTTCCTTGTATTTTTCTTCGAGAAAACTACTTCGCAAAACTTTTACCCGAAGTAGTGCTGGAAATGCTTCGGGTGCGAAGCTCTTTTCATTTTCCTTCGGCGAAGCTCTTTTCCCTAGCTTGTTTGGCAGCGAAGTTCTTTCTTTTCTATTTTTATATACAAAGGGGTGGCATTGGAAGCCAAAATTGCTGCATCTTTTCAAAATAAAAACAAAGCAAAAAACTTTACACAACACTATACAAAATTTGTTTTCCTTTTCTACCCCTTAAGAAATTTGACAAAATTGTCAACAGGAAGTAGTTGTTGTATGCTCTGATCTTTGAGATACATATGTTGTGGGTCTAGCACACAATTCTTTGATTATGCCTCCTATATCTTTGATTGGTGATGTTGGTCGCACATCCAGGTGCGTTGAATGGAGCACAAATTCCCCTAACAAATCTACTAGATTCACATATTTAAAGTGTTCTTCATTCGAAGGCACCATGTGAACCTGTACCTCATGAATGTATTTGATACACTGGTGTAGAATAAAAAGGACACAACACATTTCTCTAATCCAAGGCCTCCCCATAAGTATATTATACCACATAGCACCTTCGATTACATGACATATCATCGGGATGGTCTTCAGTCCCACCTGGATAGGTAAAACTATAGTGCCGATTGTCGAGCATAATGCATCATTGAATACTCTCAATGTGAAGGTAGAAGGAAGGATATGTGTCTTGGGTAAATTTAGGTGAGTCAATGCCTTGGTAGTTATGATATTGATCGATGAACCTATGTCAATCAAAACCCACTTGAACGATTTATGGTTCACACAAGCGATAAGATGTAGCGGAGGGTCTGATATAATAGTGGAAACCATATTGACTTCGTGGTCATGAAATTGAATGATCAGCTCTTGAAACTGTTGTACATGCCCCATAAAGTGTGTAAATGCTTTGGGATCCTGAGGCTGCACTTTTATGGACCTTAAGATGTCCATAAGTGTCTCCCTATGCTTAGGATACTATTGAGTAAGCTTGTAAATAGATAACTTTGCTGGAGTTATCTATAGGTTTTGGACCAACCTACTTTTGATGGTCACCACCGGTCTAGTTGTTGGGCCGAGCATATATTGGGCTGGCCTTGGAGGAGGTGCAACTTGGACTCTGATAGGTGTTGGAGGTTAATTTAGTCATTCATACCTCATGTTCCTCATGACAACACTGACCATTCTAACGAACCCCTAGGTTGGTGGTTCGATGCGAACTTGGTTGACTTGGTCAACATTATTCTTCAACTCCTCGTGATTAGGTAAAGGATTCTTATAAATTCCCATATTTTGATTGTCAGGTACTTGTGTGTTGTAAAAAAAAAGCGTACCTCTCTCGATCATATTTTGCACAAGGTGTTTGAAGGACCAACATACCTCAATTTTGTGACCCTTCATTTTGTGGAATATGCAATACTGATTGTCTTTATAGCCATTAGGCTTAGGCTGATTAGGGTCTATCATATTGACCTTGGGTAAGTGTATAGACTTCGCCTCGCATAGTTGATAAAAATCAAAGTCAATGACTCCAATAAATGAGTGAATATGCAAGGTGGGTATTGCTCCTTATTCTTACCCTTATAATTGTTATTGCGTTGCTCGTACTACGCAGGTAGAGGTTGGGCCTGATAATTTTGCTTTTGTTGCCCTTTTTCTCCTTTCTAAAGGTTCAACACTACCTGATTAACATGGGCCGGCTTTGCCTGATGTCTCTCAATGATTTTATTGTGTCCCTCCTTCTTATTCCTCATCTTCAAGCTATCCTTCTATAACTTGATGTCCTCAACCACCTTGGCTTGCACCAAAGCCTCTTTGAATGTCTAGTATTGCTGCAATTGTAGCAATAGCAAAATGTGTTTGGCACAATTCTTCGTGAACATTCATGTTAATTCGGAGGATGGTATGGAGAATGGAAACTTTGCCATAATTTTCCTCCATCACTTTCCATAATCTATCACTGGATCATCATCATGTTGTGTTAGAGTGGCCAGGTCAGATAAGTTTACCTTCTTCTTGATGCTGAAGGAGAAGCATTAAAGAAATGCATCAACTAGTTGTTTGAAACTAGTGATGATGTACCTATTTAGTTGGTTGAACCACTCTCGAGCAGGACCTAAGAGGGTCATGATGAAGGTACGTAGAAGCAAAGCATCATTGCTCTCAATTTGAAAGCACATATCTATAAAACTAGTAATGTGCTCCTGTGTATCTTCCTCTACTTGAAACTTTTCTAGTCTAGGCATCTTGAAATGCTCAGGATATGTTGGAATAGGTACTAATGTGCATAGAGGTTAATTGTAAATTTTTTTCAAGGTAGGCTTCTGATAAGCCATCCCTTGCTTCTCTATGGCTTGAACCTTCTCTGCTAAGGTCTTGTAGGCTTGCAAGGAAAGAAACTCCTCCTCTCCAAATTGCCTTGGAGGCACCTTCAGAGGTAGATTCCTACTCGGTCAAGGTGGGGGTCTAGGCTTGTCCTCCTCGAATTAGGATATTTTAGGATATTCTTGTTCTAATTACTCTCCCACTTCATTCTCATATTGCCTATGCTCATATTTCTTAGACACTGAGCATTGATCTCTATGTTGAGTCATATGGCGAGTATGGGTGTCTATGTTCTCAGTGTGTAACTCAAGCTGTGAAGCCACTTGTATATCGACACGCTCCTTTATCTCACTATGAGGATGTAAACCAGTGCTAGCCAATAAATCCTATCTCTCTACACACTCTTGGTCAAGGATGCGTTGTTCACACATGCACTATTCATACAATTTCTGTCTGATGAACCTCTACCTCTGAGTATTCTCATTTTTAGGGCATTATTTTTTTGTGCAAACATCCTCCAATTGATCTTGGAAAATCTACCGTCTCTACTCCGATATCAGTCTATGAGCCCTATCAAGATGATCGGTCATCTGAGGTCTCAGAGGGATGCACTCTATTTGACCCACTTTATGAGTATGTCCTCTAATGGACTGATTCACCACACTCTTGCCTTGATTTGTAAATATGGAATTCGTGTTAGGTTGTCTTCTATACTCAGTGCTTGCATATGATGCAGGAGCACGCATGTATAAAGAATTCTTAGAGCACTCTCCAGGTTCTTGGGAGGTCCTAATAGTGCCTCCACTACACATGCTCATTAGTTGGAAGGGTGTAGGAGTAGGCTTATATCCTAGATTCCATAGGACCTTGTCTAGATTGTCCAATTGTTTGCTACACCATGGATCATGAGGTGGTGTACCATTTGCTCCCACTTTGGATATATCTATGGTAAATTTATTATGTTCACCCCTATAGGTATTCTATGTAGGCCTATGCTCAGAAGAAACCCTCTCTATCCACCCCTGAATGGGCAGATCTTGGACATGTCTATGATCTAAAGATGGAGGTTGTGATCCTCCCTTAGATACCTATAGAAGGGGTACAAATATGGATCCCTTAATGACATATTCTTTGGTATAACCCATGGATCCATGGTGAATACAGTCATGTTAGATGCTACCATATGCAAAACCCCCATGATGGGAAGTCCCATACTTTGATATATGTCTAGAGGGATGTCTAGTACTTCCTCTAATCGGGGTATTCTCAATGGAATCCCCTCATATAGAATTATCCCCTCTAATGCTTGTTGAATGATGTCTAGGAGGATTAAGTGATTGAGGGCATTCTACATCATGTTGTGCACTAGGTGGAGCTTGGGATTCGATCTTGGGTCTATGCTCGGATCGGTCTCTTCATTTTTGCACCATTATGTATCCTATGTCTAGATTTAACTTTTATTAGCACGCAAAGAATACAATGATGATTATCTTTTTTTACTATTTAAAATGAGCCCTAAAATGTTTGATGTGTTTTCAATTTGTTGTATAACTCTTATCATGTTTTTGCAAAGTTTTGATGATTTTCTCAATTGTTTAATGACTTTCACCTATATGCTCATAGCTCGAAAACCTGGAAATGAACTGCATGTCGCATAATTCTCCCAAAGTGTTGTAATTAAGCCCACACCCAGGCAGGTAGCATAGGTCCTCCTAGATTCTCACCTGTTTTTACCCAATCAGTGTCATACCCTCCGAAGAGGAGTATATGCAAATTTTCCGGACTACGAAAGGTTCTTAGATCCGCTATTGGTCTAGAACATAGGGTATGTGGGATTTGGGCCAACGGATGGAAATCACCTCCACCATAATTGAAACCCTACTAGTGGTTGGATATGACTCCCAACTCACTAGCGTTTACCTTGGAACATGGTGTGTGTGGTTTTTTTTTAATTTTTCATAAAGGAAATATGCATAATACAACACTCACATGATCATTTCCCTACATGATATGCATAAAAATAATGTTTGGTATTTCAAAAACATGCATGATTAATCTACATGATATTTATACAATGCATATTAATGACAAAGTGGCTTCTAACTGAGCCTTAATAAATCAATCCAACATACAAGGACACTTTAGCACGCTATATTCTAGGGCGGACTGCAATCAAAGGTCTATTGTTCCTAGCAGTGCCTAATGAAACCCTATAACGAAAAACCTAATGGACCTAATTCATTTCACCCTTTTTTAGAGTTGTCTTACTTAGGTTACCATTTCATGCTTGCTGGAAAAACACAGATAGAGAAGACAAGAAGGGAAAATGATAGTGAAACCTATCTCAGGTCCACATTTGATCAAGCTTTATTCCCCTATTCTCTGACTAGTCTATTGTTGACCGCGGCTCTAATGCGTGGCTTGGACTATTGCTTGTGCTTGTCAACCACGGGATAACTTTTTGACCACAAATATCAGCCACAAGGAGAACCTGCCATAAAAAACACAAACATAGTCAGTTAATCATGGCTACATATGTGGAGTTCCACTGTGATAACCTATTGTAACCACCAAAAAGGCTCACACCTAGTCTAACTATTGCAATTGATGAGAAATACACAAATAAGAATGCCTGATATTGACCACAAGAAATAAAGCAAATACAAGGAATCCTTTATTAATTTCAATGGAGTCAAATTATAGATTCGTCCCTCTTAGGGATACCCATTTGATACGTTAATTACAATACTTTATAATCCCTCTCAAGGGTAGATGTGAATCAAATGCCTTATAGGGTGACACTAAATGCTCTAGGGTGTCGATGACCCTCTTCTCCATGATTAGAGGTATTTGCTATGTTGAATGGCATGACCCTGTTAATCCTGTATTCAAGAAACAACAAGAAGCATGTTAAAAGCAAAGATAGCCTCTCTTGATGAGGCATTTAGGGGGTATTAGCATAAAATATATCATGACTATAAATAATCAAGAAGATGCAAGAAAGATGCTAAAACTATGCAAAGAATGAAAATATTGTTATAAAATATGTAAGCTAAAGAACATCTAACTATTTAGTGGTCTAATTACCAAATTAGAAGCATGGAAGCATGAAAAAGATCCATTACAGTGTTAAATGCCACAATGAAAGCAACATGCATAAAAACTATACATCTATCTATCAGGATCCCTAAATTTCTAATTAAACTAGTAATAAAGCTAATATAGCCTATCTAAATGATATTCAAAATGAAAAACAAGGGAATATCCCCTTGTTCACTCACCACATATCTAATGCACGGGTGGGACTATTGACCACAGTTGAGAGCCATGGTGGAGCTCTGAGTAGTTTGACCTCCAAATCAAAGCTTTCTCTCTGATCCACCTTGTCAAATTGATGTCCAAGGGTTGCCTCTATGTCCTCTGATAGGTTTGGTAGTTGAATTGGTCTTATGGTGCATGGATTGCACAAATTAACATTTCTTGGCTCTCCTAGGCTCCTAGGGCTTCCATGGCAATTTGATCTCAAATTGTGTAGCAAAAGTATCCCTCTCAATGCATGTAGTTTCTTATGCAATTAGACAGGGCTTCGCTGCTCAATTGATGAATTTTTTTCTAGACTTATCTCCAATTTGAAGGGGGATCTTATAGCAATTGCCTAGGGCTAGGGGTGTCTTCCTCATGAAGCCAATATAAATATTGGGAAGTTGAGCTAGTTGTATGGAAGGATCCAGAACCTTCCTCGCTCAAACTACTCCAATATACAACCAATTGGTTGTTTCAACCAAACTTTGGGTCGGATGAAGGCCAACTGATTCTGAGTGTTGGCCGTGGCTGACATGCACGATGAGCACTGCTAACCGCGGGTGTCAGCAGTGGCTAGCACTGACTAGGCAAAGGTGCCCAATTGAGTAGTAAAAACCACTACTATACCTTGGATCTGTCCAAAATTCTTCCATATGGTCCTCTAGCATGTCCCATATGAGTAGTAACCTTAGAATGATGTATTTTAGGTGTCTATAGATACCTCTTTTGGGATGCGTTATGATTTTGAACAACACTGAGCAAAACCAGACCTCCTAAAACAATATCATAGGTTGATGATAATTGATCTGATCAACATTAGATGCCCCGACTCCAGCAAAAGGATGTGCATCTTTGAATCATTGCTTCTAACTCGATAGAAGGCTTAAATTTTGAAAAAGTTTGCACTCATCATCAGACATTCGGATAGCATCAATACCAAGTAGGTTTTCACACCTGTCAATCCAAAAGGATGAGAGTTACAAACTAACTATCATATTTGCTATTTTCCCCAAGCAAAGGGGTAAGTTTATGATAGTCTTTGGCAATGATTCACAAGGATGAATGCAATTTTGACAATATCAAGGATCTTATGTTGACTTTTATTATGATTTGATATTATGACTACCCCCTCAAGCGACGATTTGATGAGGGTAATGACAATTAAATGAAGTGACAAGGTCACTTGACCACTATGAATGATCGTTGCACAAATTAAGATTTAGCATTTGAATTCTTAGCAAGGCCTAATTAGCTATGATTACACAGTTTAGAGTAATTGACTATTCCTATTTCGTGGAGTGGTCCAACCACGAAGGCCTTCTTAGGGAATCAAAATGATGGCAATATCTATTAGGCTTGTAGTGAATCATAATGTCAATGATATGCTAAAAAGTGTCATAGGAGAATTGCGATGAATATCTCGTTCCCGTGGAGTAGTCCGGCTATGTAGGCCTTCTTAGGGATTGAAATGAAGCATAGCAATTCTATGATGATAAATTTTCCCCAAATGTCCTTATGGTAATTTACTCATCTTTCCGGATTGCATGGATCGCAAGTCGCTACAACCGCCAAGTGTATAGGGTAAATAACTGAATACGAGGTGCATTTGGCTTTTGATTTTTTTAATTTTTTTATTAATTTAGAATTTTTTGGCTTATATAGTCTGATAAATATCATTAATTTGACCTTTTAAGGATTTACACAATAGGAATTTGGAGCAATTAATGTGGTTTGGTAATCGTGCCTATCAAACATAGGCCAATTCCTTAACCATGGATGGAAACCGTGGGCGAAAAAACCTAATCCAGGGACTGCTGATTTCAACCGTGGGCTGCATCAAATTTGAAAATTATATAAGATTTTTTTCTTTGTAAATTTTCATTATTTACCTACATCTACCAATAAAAATGAGAGCTCTGGGAGGTAAAAGCTAACTTCTGACATGGAACGCTACCAAAAACTCGACACGCTTCCACACATTCTGCACCGATGGCTGATCATCTAGAATCTTCAACCAGTGGAGGAGCTAGTGCTTCTAAGGTAACTCGAAAAGAGATACCTCACATGTCATTATCGGATGTAAAATTAACTTCATTAATTAATCGGTAAATGAACTACACTAAACCGTTGGTAACGAACTTCATTGTAGTTAGGTTTTAGCATAGGTTAGTTAGATGGGGGATTTGTTTTTAATTTTTCAAGGTTTTTTTAGGAAGGGCAAACCCGTTTAGGGTTTTTCTCCCTAGTCACGAGCCCCAATTGGCATATTGGGGGCTACAGTTGTCAGCTGCAATAGTTTTAAATCCCAACGGTCAAATTTTTGACCGTTGGGCCAATCGCGGTTCTGACCCGTGGTGCCCAAATTTTCTAGAATTTTACAAAAAAATTCAATTTTTTTATATTGAATTTTTTTGGGAACTTAATGCCATTTTATTGCATTGTGGAATGCTCTTTTAATGTTTTTGAATTTGGTTATCATGTTTTTACATGTTTTTGTATTTTCATGCATTTTTTTATTTGTTTTGACATTTTAGAAGTATTATTTTTTATTGTTTTTCTTGTTTATTATTTTTGTTGCCACTTAGACTTTGACCAAAAAAGCGAGGGAGACCGATCTCCTTCATGATATCCATGGTGATCTCGCTAAATGGGAGAGAGAGTGGTTAATTTTATGGGGTTTGGCTACATCTTGGACCTCTCCACTATCTGTATTGATTAGGCATATCTGACTGTCTTGGCCCATCGTTGGGATGTGTGGTCCAACACATTTCAGCTACCAATGGGTGATATGATTGTTACTTTGGAGGATGTGTACCACATATTACGTCTGTCGATTGATGGTGAGGCCATCACATCTTCTCCTACCATGGCCAATAGGGTTGTATTTGATTCCATATTTTGCATATGGAGTGTAGAGATGAAGGACCGTAATGCCCACGGGGGCATCCATGTCGGAGAGTGGTTCGAGGTCCGATTCTTCTCTCAGGGGGAGGTTGTGTTTATGATCCTGATTATTCAAATAGTAATCCTATATTATTTAGGCATAAGGTTCCTTTGGAACCTCCTTGCTCAGACTAGAGAGGTGATGATGAGCTCGACCTGAGATCCTCTCATTCTGATGTGGGGGAGCGCCCTGCTAGAATAGCTCTACCATGAGTTGTATCAGATCACACACCAGAGTAGAGTTGGAATCAAATACAACATCCTCCTCTAGGTTTAGGGCTAGCAACACATCCTAATTGAGCACCCTATTGATTTACCCTTGATGATCACTAAGATCGACGATGAGAGGTAGTGCTATACCACCTGTTGGCCTCGAGAGCATGAGGGCTTCAGGAGTAGGTCTCATTTAGGAGATCTAGAACACTACATTGGTAGATTTGCATAGCTCTACCCTTAGCACATACGATGGTGACCATATATGGACTGTCTAGCATAGACAGATGCAAATAGGTACCTACATCGAGCATGCATAGATAGATGGATCATCGGTTGGAAGGCTAACATACATGAGTACCACTTCTACTCTCACATGATGAGGTAGTTTAGGATCATGCAATATGTGCTAGAGTTGCCACTCATCTATAGATACATGGTCCTAGAGAGGGACCTAACTTTTCCCTAGGTGACTCCACTAGGGGACGATGATGATGACTTCCAGGTGTTAGGCCAAACGGATGCAAACACTACTCCTGACTATGATGGCTAGTCGGATGACTTCTAGTGGTATGGAGAGGGTCCTCTAGGTCAAATAGCTAGAATATTTGTAGCAAAGGGTACAAAGGGTGCAAAGTTGGATCCTCAAGGGTGTAGGACCCACCAGTGAACAGAGGATGCATGGGGCGTAGGGGCCACTATAGAGGAGGTCCCACAGATGGAGGTAGAGGAGGCATTAGAGGAGGGTGAGGCACCTTTAGATATCAATATTGGGTAGTGTAGAGCATAAATTTTTGACCTCCAGAGCTAGTTTAGGAGACTATAGACTCAAATATTTCATAGGGATACTTCTATTGCCACTCTAGAGGTGAAGCTAGAACAGGGGAGAGACAGTGGTAGGGATATGAGGAGGAGAGGATAGCTCTCCACACACAGGCTACCACTGTAGGCACTCAGATCACATATCTCACTGACCAACAAGATTTGACACAAACATAGCTAAGTGCCATGACTGTTGAGAGGGACATATTGAGGGTAGCGATGGGGGGTCCCTCATTCACATAGGCCATCATGTTGCCTCTAGTAGTGCCCTCAAATTTACTACTAGGAGGTCATGATCCCATGGACAAGATTAGGAGGCTTCATTCCCTCGTGGAGGAGGGTAATGAGTGAAATATAGGATGCACAACTTGCATCTACCTACTGGAGGGCTACATAATGCTGATAGGTGGGGAGGTACCAGAGGAGACCCACACTACAGGGACTTAGTGGACTAGGTCTAGGACTAGGGAGACAGGACAATCTTCTGCCAGCTCAAGCCATAGGATGTACAGGACAGAGAGGACTTATAGATCCTTGAGAACTCATGGTGCTAGCTTGCAGAGGACTCACAGGGATGGTAGAGGTGACGGAGGTGCCTCACAGGCTGGGGGTGCAGGCCCTGTCTAGTACAAATTTTTAGATATGATTTTTGTATCAATTTTTAGTGTAAGGTTGAGGACCTACACAGTTGTATCCTGTGGGCATTTTGATATACCCTGATACTATGTACTCTTTGACACATATATTTATATGATATGACAATTCATCTCATTATATGTGTATTTTATTTTTGGTATTTTATGTTTATGTTATGCACATGGATGCAATGCAAATATTTGATTTATTGCTATATGATGTGATGTATGGATGACATGCACTAGCTATATGATGTGGATGTAGTGATATACATGTGTAGATGGACTACTTTATGATGCTATGTATACCAATGCAATATTTGATGTTTTAATGTAGTTTTTATCTGCTTCATTTGTATGCATTTACTTTATGTTGTTTATGACATGATTCGTGCCATGTATATATTGCATGTATTTTTGATGATATTGATTTATTGTAAATGGACATGTATGTTTTAATCACTTAAAACACAATGTATGCAATATGATATGAAATTTTAAAAATCTAATGGATAACACCACATAATGTATAACAATCATGGATTGTAATTGCTATATTTGATTATGAATATTTATTGATTTGACACTCATATGTGAGTTGTAATGCATTGTTTCTATTTATAAGATTTTGTAAATTAAAGATAACATAGTTAGTGGTCGTTTAAATATCATTTCTAACATCCATCCGGTATCTAACATATATCACAAATAGTTCTAATAAAAAAATCTCATAAATGAGACCTTATATTTGATGATTGCATTTGAAAATTTGATTGTTGCTATTTGGGAATTTTTTAGGTTTACCATGAGACTCAAACACCCTAGTTGACTGATAAAAAGTTGTATACTAACTATACTAGACTTTTGAAACATACGGTTTTCACTAAGATAGGCCCTAAATTTTCATTATCCCTATGTGTGCAAGTGAGTATATTTGATAAGGCACAAGCATACCTCGATGTCAAGCGGGATTCTTTAAACCCATTGCTAATATTTGGGATCCACAAATGTCTTACCCAATCATAGGTTTAGATTTTAGTTGGACTAGACCACTAGGTGATACAGGACACCTGAAGCTAGCTCTTCCACATTCAAACATTGGTTTGCACAAGAGAAAAATGCTAATGCATCAGATATATCATCATGCGTAAGGTAAAATAGTGGTGGCAATTCCATGGATTCAAGTTCACTCACTTCTTTTCTTCAAATTTTTAGGATACTTGCTCATATAAAGTGATAAAAATCACTATTTTTTGTACTTTAGTGACAATAAACACTGTTTATTTTGTACTACAGTGATAAAAAATCATTGTTTATTTTATAATTTATCTTTTTTCTTTTGAGCAAGGGATTTGATATTGATTTTACTTCATTTGTACAATTTGTCTTCATTTGACTTGAATTTTTAGAATTTATATTTGATACTTTGCTTCAGAAACTTCCTTTGGTATTTTACTTTGGGGAAATGTTTTTGGGATATTGATCTAGGATATAGATATTATGATATCAATATGGGATATCAATTTGGGATGTCGATCTATGATATCGATCTAGGGTATCAATCTGAAGGATTGACCTGGGATATCACTTTGGGATATTTATAATTTTAATATAAGCAAGGGATTATGGGTAGGAAATGAACTTGTCCTTTTGCCAATTACCAAAATTTCTTGTACCATTAGCACAGGGGGATAAGCAATAATAACTCTTTTCACCTCAGGATATTTGGTCCTGCTTCATGGCTTTCATATTCCCCTAGTCCTTATTAGGATTGTTTAATTTGTTGATTAGTGATAGGATTCTAATATTCTAAGGGATATACTAACTAGACCTTAACTACAAAAGCAAATCAAGCTTTCTATAAACTCTTGATAAGACCTCTAGGTATGGTTGAATGACCAAAAAACCCTAGTATATTCTTCATACCAACATTTTTGGCTTGTGTTGGAAAACACAATTACTCATAAGGGTGATAAATAGATGAAAAATATAGTGCATAAATGCATTATTAAAACACAAATGTGGTGTCGTTTGTGAGATTTTAATCATAATTTATTCTAATGCAAGCACGACGGATGATTATGCCTAATGTGATGCAATGGTGAAATGCAAAATGAACTGCAATTCAATGATGCAGATGAAATGCAAATGTTTTTTATTTTTGATATTTTTCCAATTTGTATGGATTTTGACATTTAGTTTGACCAAAGAACTTACAAACACCTTTGGAGCCTTTTGGTATTGACCAAGTGGTTTTAGGAAACCCTTGGAGCCTTTTAGGATTGACCAAGCAGTTTTAAGAAAATCCTTGGAGCCTTTTGGGATTGACTAAGTGGTTTTAAGAAACCCTTGGAGCCTTTTAGGATTGACCAAGTGGTTTTAAGAAACCCCTTGGAGCCTTTTGGGATTAACCAAGTGGTTTTGAGAAAACCCTTGGAGCCTTTTTGAGATTGACCAAGAGGTTTTGAGAAACCCTTGGAGATTTTTAGGATTGACCAAGTGGTTTTGATAAATCCTTGGAGACTTTTTTGAGTGATCAAAGGGCTTAAATATGCCTTTGGAGCTTTTTCTGAGTGACTAAAGGGCTTACAGATGACTTTGAAGCCTTTTCTAGTTCTTAGGCATAGAACACTTTAAGATGAAGGATATTGAGAGGCTCAGGCTCTTCAACTCCTACAAGCGATGTCAAGCGATATGTCCCAGGTCCAATCTTCTTTGAGATCATATAAGGACCTAACTAGTTAGCCACAAATTTGTCTCACATTTCTAGCGGTAAATTAGAGTTCTGTTGGTTCTCTTTCAGCACATGATCACCAACCTCAAAGCCTCTCAGATGGACTTTGATATTGTAAGCTCATTTTAAGAACTCTTGATAAACATGAAGGTGCTCAAGGGCATTCACGTGATGTTCATCAAGTAGCATCAATTGATCTAGGTGAGCTTCTCACGCAATGTCATCATCGATGAACTCTTTCAATGTGATGTGCAATGTTGGAATTTCCAACTCTAAGGGCATAATGGCCTCAACACCATATACTAGTGAAAATAGAGTTGCCCTAGTGGGTGTTTGAATGCTAGTCCTGTAAGCCCATAATGCAAGGGGTAGCTAGATATGCCAATATTTGTGGTGCTCTTGTATTGTATTTTTCAATATGGAGACCACTATCTTTTTTGAAGCTTCAACCTACCTATTTTCTTATGGATAGTAAGGAGTCACAAAACTATGTTTGATTCTATACTTAGACATCAAAGCTCTCACATATTTTTTCTTAAATAACGTTCCATTATCCAAGACTATCTTGGATGCTATCCCAAAATGACTAATGATATTGGTGAGTATAAACTCAACAATACGTGCTCCAGTTGTCATTTTTAAGGGAATAGCCTCCACCCACTTAGTGAAATACTTAGCAGCCATAATAATAAAAGTATGCCAGCACGATGATGGAGGAGAGATATTACAGATGAGATCAAATCCCCACTGAACAAATTGCCAAGCCACTTGAATGGATTGTAAGGCCTGTGATGGCAGGTGCATAATATTAACTTGATGCTGACATTTAACACATTTCCTGACATACACATTACAATCCTTCTCCATATTGGGCCAATAATAACACATTATAAGGATGCACTTGATGATAGCCATGCCTTTGAAATGGCCACCACACGGACTGTCATGATCTTTTGAAAATGCCCAATATGACTCTTGGGACTCAATACAACGAAGGATAACTCCATCATAGCTTCTACGGTATAGGTTGTCTACTAATAAGACACATTTTGTTGCTTTCTACTTGAATGTGCTCTTTATGACACACAAAAATCCCTAAGGGATTACACCAAGTCTAAGTAAGTCACATATCTATGACATCCAATTATGATAAGCTTCAACCTCGATTGACAAGACATCATGTTCCCCTTGTGGTTCTATATTGGCAAATGCATACTGAGAAACAACCCTATGGTGAATGGTAGTACCACTCCCCATCAAATCTTGCGAGATCATAGACCCCCAGGATGCTCTCTTCAAAAAGTCTCTGGCTCTATAGAATCACTCATGATTTGGTTCTACATGAATCATGTTTATTGACTCTTTGTTATCCAATGCTTTGCACTGCAAAACAGAGTGTGACAACATTTTTACATGGATGGTAGTAAAGTCAACAGACAAATTTTGAGGGATTAGAGATCCCAAAGATGTTATTGTGTCTACAAATCTATTGGACAAATGAGGTATTACCTCGATGCCATACCATTCCAATTGAGCTAGATATGTGTCAACAAGTTTTTTTAAGCTTTCAATACCAGACATCGCTATTTAAATAGTCCCTTAACTTTGTTCATAATGATAAGGGAATCACAAAAGATATTTAGCCTTTTTATCTTCATGGTGATAGTTTTTTGGAGATCCAAAATCAAGGCTTCCTATTCAACATTGTTGTTAGTACAAGGAAAGTCCAACTTGAACAACAAGGGCATTGGAGCTCCTTGTGGCATGAACAACACTATTCCTGCATCACCCCCTTACTCACACTTCAAAACATCGAAGAACAAAGTCATATCATATTTTTTATCTAGTTCTTCGGGTTCGAGTGCTTCTAATAAGGCAAATACTGCATCAGGAAACTCTATGGTGATGGGCCTACTATTTTGAGAGGTACCTTAGCCAGCTAATCTGCTATGACTTGTCCCTTAATGGATTTTTGGCTTATGAATTCCAAATCAAATTATGTCAATAGAATGATCCACTTTGCAGTACGTGTATTATGATATATCTTGCTCATCATATACTACAAAGGATTTTGTTTGGATATAACATATGGCGTATGACTCAACATATAGTGTTGTGATTTCTTGGTAGCAAACACTACTGCTAAACATAGCTTCTCCACATATGCATATCCAATATCATAGCTCACCAAGGTTCGACTACTATAATATATGGCATGTTCTTTGCTTTGCATATTATTTTGGGCTAGCATGGTTCTCAATGCAAAGTCAGTTGCTGATATATATAATAGAAAAGGCTTTTCTAGCCTTTGTGGAGCTAGCACTGGTGGCATCGCCAGGTATTTCTTAATTTTAGCAAAGGCTGCTCGACAGTCCTCATCCCAATTTAATGGGACCCCCTTGTGTAGCAATCGATTCATAGGTCAACATTTATTCGATAATTGAGTGATAAATCACTTTATGGATGTTAATTTGCCCTAAAGGCTTCTTATTTCTTTGATTTTTGTGTGGGGACGCATTTCTAAAATATCCAAAAGCTAATTGTGGGTGTCAAAAGTGGCTAGCATTGACTAAGCAAAGGTTCCCAATTGAGTTGTAAAAACCACTACTATACCTTGGATCTATTCAAAGGTCTTCCATATGGTCCTCTAGCATGTCCCATATGAGTAGTCACCTCGGCATGATGCATTTTATGTGTCTACAAGAAGATAAAATACTAAATAAGGACAAGCAACAAGTCCCATTCCATATCCCAACAATAGCAGATTTTAGAGATCCAGGAAGGAGATCTCATTGCCAACACTTCCATAGTAGAAGGTTGAAGGAAATGTCTCATTGGGAAGACCATAGAAGCTGTGAGAGTGAAGACCCTAGAGAAGAGGTCTCAAGGAGAAACAAGGAGAAGGCTTGGTGAGATCCACTGAAGGATATTTAGATAAGACCATTAAAGGAGTTCCTAGGAGAGATCATTGGAGAAATTTACCACCAAGGAGAAGTTATTGATAAAATAATATTTTGGGATAATTTTCACCATCAAAAAACAAGCCCAAACAAAGATAGATTTGGCAAGAAGCTTGCTAGAATTAGGAGGAGATTGGTAAAGACCCCAAGAATTTCAAATTCTTGAGAATAAGGCCTATATTGAAGTTAGAAATTGACAAGAATACTGAAGGAGAAAGGATCCAAACATTACTACCAAACCTTAAAGATTTGAAGATTACCTTTGAAGGCTAGAAGGCTCATTCAGAGAAAGGAGATAGGGGTTTGTTGAATCTATAGCAGAAATACTGAAGGGTTCTTGAAGAAAAATATTAGCTATGATTTGGAGGAGTTCCCTACCAAATTTTTGAGATTCAAGGATAGCATTTCAGCAGAGAGATTGACTGCTTTACAATTTGAATTTTTTTAGATTTAAGGATAACAAGAAAGTAGTAAGTTGGGCAGCATCAAGGTTCAAATTTCTAGGATACATCCTCAAGGAGATTTGAAGTCACTTACTACAGTTTTAGGGCAGAAAATTAGAGGATTTCATAGCTACAAATAGGTGAGCTAAAGAGATATTTTAGACAGCCAAGAAGAGCTACAAATCCATACAGTAAAAGCAAGCAATAAGGTGAATCTACTCACCTTGCAATCCTTCATCTACAGATTTCATTAAGATAAGCAACTTTGGTGCAATAGGTTCATCACTAAACATTAAGTTACTTAGTTCTTTATTAAGTTTCATTAAGCACCATATTAGAGTTAAATTTGCAAGGAGAAGGTTGCATATTAAAGTATTCAAAGAGAGTGCATAAGATAGTTTCTTTTAAGGTTAATACCTTCACATTAAAATAGGAGTTAGATATATTTTGATAGAAATAAAAATATCATCTTTCTATTATCTAGTTACAACAAAGAAGACATTACTACTAAGTGAAATTTGCAAAGTTTATTAGTTCATTTGAGAGTTCTTTAAGAGTTACTATTAGTGCATCTTGCAAGTTACTTTGAAGGAGCAATAAGGTGAGATTACTATTGCACTATTTTAGTTGTTCTTAACTACATTAAACTTATTACTCTTAAAGGATTATTATGTGCATTGGTTGTTAAGTTAAAGTGAAAAACCAAAGAGCACAAATCATCATACTATCAAAGTGTCTAGAGACAATATTGAGCATATAAAACCTATGTTGGTAAATGAAGTGCAAAATAATTCAGTCAGACCAACTAACTAAATATTATTGATGCAAGAGTTTATATAACATTAGAAATAGGCTATGAATAGCCTAAATAAGTTACTCCCCCTAAACTTAGCTTAACACATATTAGGTTTCCTCCCTAAAGGTAGCTAACCACTTAGGAATTAACGCTAACCAACTAACAAATATTATTCACTTAACATTGTGAATAATCATTCATGTCTTAAAAATAGGTAATCGTTAAATATATTTACAATGGTAAAATAAAGTAAATAATGGAATAACCTAATGGTAAAATTAAATACTAATTTTTACCCTAACATCCCCCCTTTATTACATTATTTTTTAATATAAAGTGTACTTCTAAACAACTCAAATTTGACACATCCAAGTGCCTTTGTGAATATATCTGCAACATGTTCGTCAGTGGGAATTAATTAGAGCTTGATGTTGTGTTTAGGAACTTCATGAATGAAATGACACTATGTGTCAATATGTTTGGTACACTCATGGTGAACTGGATTCTTCACTAAGTTCAAAACACCTTGGTTGTCACAAAACAACTGAATTAGAATTTTCTTGGGTAAACCCATATTTGCTATGATGCAACTCAACCATATCACTTTGTACACTACATCTCGTATTGTGCGATATTCTGCCTCTATTGAAGATATAGCAACCACCCATTGTTTCTTGCTATGCCATGAGACAAGTTCAGATCCTAGATGAAAAATTTATCCAGATGTCAACTTTTGATCACCTACTGATCCAACATAGTCAAAGTCTATGAAACCCTATAATAAGAATTTTTCATTCTTCCTATACTCTAAACCATACTCCACATTACCACAAATATAGTGGAGAACATGTTTTGTTGCTTTCTAGTGAGTAACTTTTGGTTCTTGCATGAACTAAGAAAGATAATTCACAGTACATGTGATATCCGATCTAGTGTTTGTCAAGTATATAAGGCTTCCAATAATTTTATGATAAAGTGTGCCATCTACCTGAGGTGAATCATCATATCGTGACAACTGAAGCCCTTGTTCCATTGATGTTGCTTTTGGCTTGCAATCAGTCATACGATACTTTTTTATTAGTGTCTTGGTGTACTTCTTTTGAGTTACCCTTAGGCAATTTTTTTTTTTTCAATCTCCAAACCAAGATAATAGTGGATAAGTCCCAAATATATCATATCAAATGACTCTCTCAAGTCATTCTTCACGATGTCTATCAATGTCTTTGATTTGTTGGTTATGATCAAATCATCCACATAGATTACAAGTATCACTATCTCAAAACCAATGTTCTTAACATGGATATTTCCATCTGAAGGTCTTATATTAAATCCATGTTGTAGAAGGTGATTTTATATCTTTATATACCATGCTCTAAGGGTTTGTTTCAACCCATACAAGGATTTAACCAGTTTACAAACTTGTTGCTCATGGCCTTACTCAACAAATCCTCGTGGTTGAGTATTGTATATTTCTTCATTCAAATCACCATTTAGGAAGGTTCTCTTTACATCCATTTGATTAAGTTTCCATCCATACTGTGCTTCCATATCATAAAGAACACGAATGGTGGTCATCCTTGCAATGGGTACAAAGGTCTCTTCATAATTGATGCCTTATTTTTTAGCATAGCCCTTTGCCACAAGGCAGGATTTATGCTTGTCAATGGTTCCATTTGCCATGTATTTCATTTTGTAAACCCATTTATAGCCAATGGATTTCTTACCTAAAGGTATATTAACCATCTTCCATGTATTTTTATTGATAAGAGATTTATATTCAGCATCCATAACTTCCCTCCACTGTGGCTCACTAAGTGCTTCTTTGACCGTGGTGGGTTCATGTTCATCATATGAAGACATATAAACCCTCTCGTAATCAATAGCCATGTCTTCTCCACTATCAATATATCTATCTATAGAAATCTCTTAAAAATGTTTGCAAAGTTCATCAAATGTTGGTGATTCTTCTTCTCTCTTCTGTCAATACATGCTGCGAGTTTGAGGATGGTTCAGAGTAAGATCAGGAAGTGAGGTCAACTTTGTATCTCTCACCATACTTGTATACCATTTTGCAACTTTTGCTATGGTGGATGAGTTTTATTTTGTGGCTCCTCATATTCCAAGTATATTGAGGATGTGATGTCAGGTGTGAAAGCCTCATCAAACACCACATCTCTACTTACATGTATTTTATTTGTTCTAGGGTCATACAATCGATACCCTTTAGAATATTCATCATAGCCAAGGAAAATACACTATAAGGTTTTCTCATCTAGTTTCTTTCTCTTTTCTTTAGATATGTGCATAAATGCCTTACACCCAAAAACTCTTAGATGAGAGATGGAGGGCTTCCTGCCACTCCATGCTTCTTATGGAGTTAAATATTTAAGGGCCTTTGTGGGTGCCCTATTCAAAAGATATATTGTCATTGTGACAACTTTTGCCTAATAGCGTTGCTCAATATTTCCAGCCTTAAGCATATTATGAACCATTTCCATGATGGAATGATTTCTCCTTTCAACAACTATATTTTGCTATGCAGAATAGGCTATGGTTAGTTGTATTTTGATCCCATGTGTTTTCAAAAATGAAGAGAATTCATTTGAGGTATATTACCCCATTGATCTGAGTGAAGGGTATTTATGTAGCATCTAGACTCTTTCTCAACTAGTTGTTTGAACTACTGAAAATAGGAAAATGCTTTAGATTTTAGTTGAAGAAATAAGATCCACATTTTTGTGAGTGATAGTCTACAAACAACTAATAATACCTTTTACCTCCAAAACTCGGTGGTATGGGATCGCACAAATCAGTGTGTACTAATTCCAATTGTTTCTTAGCTCTAGAAGATTTAGCTTTGAATGGTGCTCAATGTTGCTTTCCTACTAAGCAATCTGAGCATATGGGTAATGTAGATGAAAGGGTGAGAAGTCCCTTCACCATTTGAGATTTACTTATATCAAGTAAATACCCTTTACTAATATGCCCAAATATCTTATGCCAAAGAGAAGTGGTCTCCTTTATGTTGACTATCATTGCAACATAAGGTGTAGAAACAACATCTAGTATGGACAAGCCATGCTTGTAAGAACCGGTTGCTATGTGTTTACCATGCTTGGTGATATAACAATATTTCAGTCCATTTTCCACTTTGAAATTGACAACCATATTTTTATCCAAGATTTGTGGAACTGACAACAAGTTGTTTGTGAAGAACACAAGCTTATACTGAGAGGGGGGGTGAACAGTATAAGACTTAACCAATTAATAATTTTAACTTTAGATAGCAGTGGCATCAACACAACATTAATCAAGATAGAAAGCATCACACATTGAAGACCCATTTTTAACGTGGTTCACCCAAAATGGTTGGGCTACATCCACAAAAACTTTTCTCTAAAAGTTATCTCAAGGTTCTTTGGGAATCCTTCCCAATTACAATGTTTATGAGCCTCGGCTCAAAGGAGATACCTTCTCCCAATCAGAATTTATGAGCCTCTGCTCAAAGGAGATACCTTCCCCTCTCGCTCTGGAAATGATCCCTCAGAAGATCAACTGCCTCTACCTCTTGCCAGCACGTGGAACTCCTTTCCACCGAAGACCTCCTATCCTCAATGCTTAGCCTAAGAGACCTCTGCCTTCTATGATCACGTCCACAACAGCTCAACAACCAAATCTGTCCTCAGGTTCTTCTCATAGAACCAATACATCTCTGTCCTCAAGTTCTCTGATAGAACTATCAAACTCAGCTCACAAGTCCTCTACTCTCTCTGCGCAATCACAACCGCATTTTGGTCGAACTTCAACCTTTGCACTATCTACGCAAACACAGCGGTACTTAGAAAAATTCACCATGACTCTTCGCTCACTCTGCACACTTCGATCGAATTTTGCACTCTGCTCTCGACGATCGAACTTCTCACTCTGCGCTCTATCAGTGAACGTCGCAACACACATTCAATCACCCAACTCTCCAAACAACCCTCCTTTTATAACAGAATTTTCATGATGAAAACTTTAATCTTAGTCGACTGTTATACCAAAAACAAACCCTAATCTACGTCGGCTACAAGCCCTAATTTTTTTTAGCTAAAATTTAACTTTGTCGGCTTCACTACCTCTATAACTCTTCTGTAGCTTCTACCGCGAAACTACAACATGTCACGATATCGTGACACCTTTGCAACCGTACACTTTCTTTTGGCTTTTGTCATGATATCATGACACTTCAGCCTTTGACGACTTCAACTAAGCTCTTGTCGCGATATCGTGACACTTTTGTCTTTGTCAGCATCAACTTTGCTTTTGTCATGATATCGTGACACTTCTCCCTTCGTCGACCTCCTTTCTGCTTTTGTCATGAAATCGTGACACTTCTGCCTCTGCAGACTTCGACTTCACTTCTATCATGATATCATGACACTTCTATCTTCATAGCCTTCCTCTTTGCTTTTATCATGAAATCATGACACTTTCTTCCTTAGACTTCCTTTTTGTTTTTGTCATGAAATCGTGACACTTTCTCCAACCGAACGTTGCCATCTCGATCTGTCGCGAAATCGTGACACTTTCTGCATCTGTTTGCTTTCTCTTCAACCTATCACGAAATCGTGACGCTTTCAACTTTCGTACGTCTTCTTTGCAACCTGTCATGAAATCGTGACGCTTCTCATTTCAGACTCTTCCCTTTGCTGCATGTCACGAAATCGTGATAGTTCTCACTTCGAGTTTTGCAGCATGTCGCGAAATCGTGACACTTTATCTTGCTTCCACTTTGTCTTTTGACTTGTCACGAAATCGTGACACTTTTTCTCCTTAGCGCTTTTCTTTTCTTCGGGTCATGAAAACCCGACATGTCGCGATATCGTGACACTTTTTCTCTCGGACTCTCTCTCTTGCATTATGTCACGAAATCGTGACACTTTTTCTTTCGGACTCTCTCTCCTGCAACATGTCACGAAATCGTGACACTTTTTCGTCCGTTCAACCTTCCTTGCAATATGTCACGAAATCGCGACACTTTTTCTTCTTTGCCTTCCTCTTTGAGTCGCGAAAATGCGACATGTCGCGATATCGCGACACTTTTCTAAATTGCTTTCTCTCTCCTGCTTAAGTCGCAAAAATGTGACATGTCGCGATATCGCGACACTTTTCTAACTTGCTTTCTTTCGAACCTGTCATGCCGTAACCTTCATCAAAACAAATTATTTTACATCAAATCAAATTCCTTCAAAAGCTTCTTGACATCAATGACAACTTATACACTTGAGCAAAGGCAATGTACCCAAAGTACCCAAAATTGCCAACAATCTCCCCCTTTGTCATTGATGGCAAACCTTTACTGAAAACACGTCTCAAGAGCCAAAACCGAAACCAACTATGCTAACAACTGAGAAACTGTGCCCACAACTGAGAATATTCCTTTGAAGTTTTGCTCCCCCGAACTTGAAGCTTTCCTCTTCACTTGAAGCTCTCCCCCTTACTCATATCTCTCCCCCTTTGTCATCAATGGCAAAGGGTCACCTTTGGGGCTCGGGACTAAGAATGAGCCTCTTAGCTTGGTCCCTCCCCCACCTCCTGATGAGGTGATTAATTCTGGGGTGGGAGTACAACTCCCAATTTCTCCCTTAGATACTCAAACGTATCTCTTGGAAGAGGTTTGGTGAAGATATCTGCAATCTGCTCTTTAGTAGACACATACTCTAGCTTGACCTGCTTGTCTTGCACTTTCTCCCTTAGAAAGTGATACTTGATGGAAATATGCTTTGTCCTTGAGTGCATTACTAGATTTTTGGAAATACTTATGGCACTTGTATTATCACAAAGTATGGAGATGGGTTGTTCATGCTTGACTTTGAAATCCTCCAAGGTGGTTTTCATCCATAAAACTCCGTGTACACCCAGACCACTGTCTGCTATGTATTCAGACCTCTACTGTAGATAAGGAAACCGAAGGTTGTTTCTTACTTAGCCAAGAAACCAAACTCTTTCCCGGAAAGAATGCTCCACCACTAGTGCTTTTCCTGTCATCGCATCTGCCTGCCCAATCTGCATTTGTATAGGCCGTGAGGGTGAAATCATCACCTTTGGGATACCAAAGCCCAAGGTCCATAGTGCCCTTCAGATATCCGAATATCCTTTTAACTGCTATAACATGAGAATATTTTGGAGCTTCCTGAAATCTTGCTACTAACCCAACTGCCTGCATGATATCTAGTCTGGTAGCTGTAACATATAATAAACTACCAATCATTGATCTGTACAACTTTTGATCTGCCATTGGAGATTCATCATCCTTACTCATCTTGCACCCTGTAATCATTGGAGTACATCTTGGTTTGCTGTCCATCATCCCAAATTTCTTCAACATTTCTTTGATATACTTCCCTTGAGAGAGAAATACACCATCTTTTGATTGAGAAATTGAAGACCTAAAAAGAATGACAACTCTCCAATCATAGACATCTCAAATTCCTTCTGCATGGTGTTAGCAAAATCTTTGCACATCTGAGTCTTATTTCCCCCAAAAATAATATCATCAACATAGACAACCATAATCAACATATCATCATCTTCATTCTTAATATACAAATTGCTATCTGCCACACCTTTCCTGAAACCTTGCTCATGAAGATAACTGTCAAGTCTTGAGTACCAAGCCCTCGGTGCTTGCTTTAACCCATACAAGGCCTTTTTTAGTTTACACACATAGTCTGACTTTTCTGAGAGAGACACTCCTTCTGGTTGTTCTATGTAGACTTCTTCTACCAACACCCCATTTAGAAAAGCTGACTTTACATCCATTTGATATACCTTGAATGATTTGAAGCTTGAAAGTGCCAAAAACATTCCGATAGCTTCAAGACGAGCAACAGGAGCAAACGTCTCTTCGAAATCAACACCTTCTACTTGAGCATAACCTTTGCGAGACTAACCTAGCTTTGTTTCTGACAATTTTTCCATCCTCATTGAGTTTATTTCTGAATATCCATTTTGTGCCAATGACATTCTTGTCCTTAGGTCTTGGAACCAAATCCCAAGTTTCACTTTTCTCTATTTGATTTAGCTCTTCATCCATTGCTTTTACCCAAAACTTATCTGCACATGCTTCCTTGAAATATTTTGGCTCAATCTAAGATAATAATGAAACATTTGTAGAATCATGTGAAGGAATGACTCTTCTTCTTGTTTGCCTGCTATTTGGATCACCAATGATCAAATATTTGGGATGATGTTTCTGAACATATCGTGAAGGAGTTTTGGGAAGCGATTGTTGTCTTTCCTCTTCTTCATCCGAAACCTCTCTGAATTCTTCTTGACAAATTTCATCACTGAGTTCCTTGACTGGTTCTCTTATCCCTGTCTTTTCATCAACTGTTACATTTATGCTCTCTACAACTGTATGAGTTCTTTTGTTGAAGCATCGGTAGGCCTTGCTTCTGCTGGAATATCCAAGAAAGATTCCCTCATCACACCTAGGATCAAACTTACCCAAATTCTGATCTTCCCTTCGGATGAAGCACTTACTCCCAAACACTTTGAAGTATTTTACTGTAGCTGGTCTTCCTTTCCACAACTCATAAGGAGTTTTATGATGATTGACTCTAAGTTGGGCCCTGGTGATAATGTAGACTATTGTATCGACTGCCTCTTTCCAAAAGCCATCCGAAAGTTTTGACTCATTTAACATAGCTCTAGCCATATTTTCAATAGTTCTGTTTTTCCTTTCAACTACTCCATTTTGTTGAGGAGTTCTTGCTGCTTGAATATTCTCTTTTGATTCCTTGTTGCTCACAGTATTCCACAAATTCATTTGAAGTGAACTCTCCTCCTCTATCCGATCTTAAGCATTTGATTCTCTTGTCAGTCTCATTTTCAATCATTTCTTTGAAAGCTTTAAATTTTTCAAAAGCTTCAGATTTTTCTTTGAGAAAAGTAACCCAAGTCATTCTAGAATAATCATCTATAAACAACATGAAGTAGCTTTCTCCCTGAATGCTCTGAGTTCTGGTAGGGCCACATAAATCAGTATGAATAAGATCCAATGGTTTTGAAGAAGTATACCCTTTTGATTTGAAACTGGTTCTGGTCTATTTTCCATGTTGACACGGACCGCAAATGATGTTATGGGGCCTTTTTATTTTGGGCAAGTCTCTAACTGCTTCCTTGTTACTAATATTGACAAGATTATCAAAGCTCAAATGCCCCAATATTTTATGCCATAGCCAACTCTCATCTTCTTGAGTTAGAAAACACTTTTCCCTTTTTATCTCACTTAGCATGTAAAGATTGTTTGGAGTCCTTGTAGCACTCGCAATGAGTTTTCCATTTTTTTCTTTACTTATCTCACATCTATCTGAAAAGAAAGATACTATGTGCCCTTGATCACAAAGTTGACTCACACTTAGAAGATTATGTCTTAGGCCTTCTACATAAAGCACATTTTCTATTTTGGATTTCCCATCCAAACTAAGAGTCCCTTTACCACAGATTTTAGCTGACTCGTTATCTCCAAAACTAACTTGTTCCTCTGTTTGTTTTTTTTAAGACCAAAAACTTTTCCTTTTCACCAGTCATATGTTTTGAACAACCACTATCAAGATACCATTTTTCTACTTTGTCTTGAGCATGAAAAGCAGTTTGAACTATCATTGACTTAGATTTGATCTCATTTCTCTTTTTAGTGAACTCAAGGCTAGATCTATCCAAACAGCACATCCTTGCTATATGCCCAAAATTCTTGCACTTGTAACACATGACATTTTTATTCATAAGAGGTGCAAAAGAGTTAACATTTTCCTTACTATGGCTATTCAAAGACTTATTGCAATGCATAGCTTCGTGACCAAATTTCTTGCAGGAAAAACAATAGCCATGGAAAGTATTATGTAACCTATTTTGATGCCTTGGATGGTTGTTCTTCTTGTGACCAACTGGAATCCACCGCTCTTCAAGATGAAGATTGATCTTGCTTGAAGACCCTGTTTCATAAATGGTGATACCATCCTTCTTTTGCTTTTCACATGGAGTATTTTGTCTGAGAGTCAACTGTTCCAACTTCACTCTAAGAGACATAACCTCTTCTTCTAGTTTCTCGCAATCAGCTTCCTTTCCTTTTAGAGCCTCTGTCAGAACCTGTTCAATCTTCTTCCCTTCTTCAGCTAGAATTTTGAAGTCTATAACACTTTGAGACAATTCTGATCTTGCTATCTCTTCTTCCTGACATTGATACTTGAGAACAGAATTCTCTTCCCTGAATTTCTCAAGCTTTCTTAGAGCCAAGAAGAATTCACCTTTGAGATCGAACTCAACCTCTTCATCTCTTTCTGAATCTGTATGTTCCTCTGATAGATCCTTCTCCAAGCTGTTAGGCTCTTTCTGGAGAGACCCGCTCTGATACCAATTGAAGAACACAAGCTTATACTGAGAGGGGGGGTGAATAGTATAAGACTTAACCAATTAATAATTTTAACTTTAGATAGCAGTGGCATCAACACAACATTAATCAAGATAGAAAGCATCACACATTGAAGACCCATTTTTAACGTGGTTCACCCAAAAAAGGTTGGGCTACATCCACAAAAACTTTTCTCTAAAAGTTATCTCAAGGTTCTTTGGGAATCCTTCCCAATTACAATGTTTATGAGCCTCGGCTCAAAGGAGATACCTTCTCCCAATCAGAATTTATGAGCCTCTGCTCAAAGGAGATACCTTCCCCTCTGCTCTGGAAATGATCCCTCAGAAGATCAACTGCCTCTACCTCTTGCCAGCACGTGGAACTCCTTTCCATCGAAGACCTCCTGTCCTCAATGCTTAGCCTAAGAGACCTCTGCCTTCTATGATCACGTCCATAGTAGCTCAGCAACCAAATCTATCCTCAGGTTCTTCTCATAGAACCAATACATCTCTGTCCTCAAGTTCTCTGATAGAACTATCAAACTCAGCTCACAAGTCCTCTGCTCTCTCTGCGCAATCACAGCCGCATTTTGGTCGAACTTCAACCTTTGCACTGTCTACGCAAACACAACGGTACTTAGAAAAATTCACCATGACTCTTCGCTCACTCTGCACACTTCGATCGAATTTTGCACTCTGCTCTCGGTGATCGAACTTCTCACTCTGCGCTCTATCAACGAACGTCGCAACAACACCATTCAATCACCCTCAACTCTCCAAATAGCCCTCCTTTTATAACAAAATTTTCATGATGAAAACTTTAATCTTAGTCGGCTATTATACCAAAAACAAACCCTAATCTACGTCGGCTAAAATTTAACTTTGTCGGCTTCACTGCCTCTGTAACTCTTCTGTAGCTTCTGCCATGAAACTACAACATGTCGCGATATCATGACACCTTTGCAACCGTACACTTTCTTTTGGCTTTTGTCATGATATCGTGACACTTCAGCCTTTGACGACTTCAACTAAGCTCTTGTCATGATATCATGACACTTTTGTCTTTGTCAGCATCAACTTTGCTTTTGTCACGATATCGTGACACTTCTCCCTTCGTCGACCTCCTTTCTGCTTTTGTCATGAAATCATGACACTTCTACCTCTGCAGACTTCGACTTCACTTCTATCATGATATCATGACACTTCTATCTTCATAGCCTTCCTTTTTGCTTTTGTCATGAAATCATGACACTTTTTCTTCCTTAGACTTCCTTTTTGTTTTTGTCATGAAATCGTGACACTTTCTCCAACCGAACGCTGCCATCTCGATCTATCATGAAATCGTGACACTTTTTGCATCTGTTTGCTTTCTCTTCAACCTGTCGTGAAATCGTGATGCTTTCAGCTTTCGTACGTCTTCTTTGCAACCTGTCGTGAAATCGTGATGCTTCTCATTTTAGACTCTTCCCTTTGCTGCATGTCACGAAATCATGACAGTTCTCACTTCGAGTTCTGTAGCATGTCACGAAATCGTGACACTTTATCTTGCTTCCACTTTGTCTTCTGACTTGTCACGAAATCGTGACACTTTTTCTCCTTAGCGCTTTTCTTTTCTTTGGGTCATGAAAACCCGACATGTCGCGATATCGTGACACTTTTTCTCCTGGACTCTCTCTCTTGCATTATGTCACGAAATCGTGACACTTTTTCTTTCGGACTCTCTCTCCTGCAACATGTCACGAAATCGTGACACTTTTTCGTCCGTTCAACCTTCCTTGCAATATGTCACGAAATCGTGACACTTTTCCTTCTTTGCCTTCTCTCCCTTTGAGTCCGAAATGCGACATGTCGCGAATCGTGACACTTTTCTAACTTGCTTTCTCTCTCCTACTTAAGTCGCGAAAATGCGACATGTCGCGATATCGCGACACTTTTCTAACTTACTTTCTTTCGAACCTGTCATGTCGTAACCTTCATCAAAACAAATTATTTTACATCAAATCAAATTCCTTCAAAAGCTTCTTGACATCAATGACAACTTATACACTTGAGCAAAGGCAATGTACCCAAGGTACCCAAAATTGCCAACAGTTTGTCAATCCTAGAACATAAAGGATATTTTGAATGTGATATTTTCCATCTAGAAGGGAAATAGTGAAACTGCCTCCTCCCTGGACACGATAGCTCTTATTATCAGTAATTGTTATTGGTTTGCCTTCTCTTACCACAAATGTATCAAACCACTGCTTGTCACCAGTCATGTATTTGTTGGTGCCTGAATCAATGTACCAAATAGAATCCTTCTGAGTAGAAGTTGTATGGGTCATGAGCACTTTGTGTGCTCTTTCTAAATTAAAATCAGAATTTTCAATAGCAACATGTCCTCATTATTCTTTATTGTTCTTTTGTGGCTTATTTTTTTCCTTTTTGTCTTGTTTTTTTTTAAACCAACACCATTTGGTGTCATGGTTTTCCATTTTGCAATGTGTGCAATACTTCCCTTGAGATTGAGGTTGCTTACCCTTATCTATTGATGATGATCCTAAAGATGATCCTCCCTTTTGAAAGTTACCTTTCTTCTTTCCACCCTATTTATTTGTGTAAAATGCATTGTTTAACACTTCATCACTTTGAAGTTGATTTGCTTCTTCTGTTTGAAGCAAATTGACTAACTACACAAAGGTGAATGTTCTTTGAGATACATTAAGGGATTTTATTAACATCTTATAGGATTAAGGAAGAGCCCTCAATATTACTAAAGTCAAAATAGTATCTTCTACTTTGGCTCCTAAAGCATTCAGCTTTGACTTTAGTTCTGTCACTCTACAAAGTAATAGCTCTATTAATTCTTCTAACTTCATATGGAGTGTATGAAGTTGTGTTTGAAGGTGTAGAATAGTCGATTGATTATTTCCTTCAAAAATGGTACAAAGTGCATCCTATGCATCTTTATCATTTTTAGCTTCACTTATGTGAGGCTAGATCTCATCAAAAGTAGCTAGGAGAATCAACATGAGAAGACAATTGTTCTTTTTATCCCATGCTTTCTGATTTGCTCTTGTTGATGTGGGTCTTGTATCAGTGCCATTCACTAAATCCCACATTTCCTCTACAGTAAGTATTGCTTTCATCTTGGTTTTCCATGCTGAAAAATTAGGACCTTTAAGCAATTGTGTATCATTTAGGTATTTTTTTATAGTTTCCATGATGAAGGTTCTATAATGGTTCCAATATGGTCTATATTTTTCTCTTTACTTGATATTTAATGGCACCTACCTAAAAAATATTTGTGAAGGATTTATCAGTTTGAGGATATTTAAGCCAAATAAGAAGAAATTAGAGATAATTCACTCTTGAGTGATATTTAATGGCACCTGCCTAAAAATCCTCCCGAAGAAGGATAGTTAGTTTGAGGGAATTAAGCCAAACAAAAAAGAGTGAATTAGGGATTTTGATGTAGGAGAGAATATCAAGAAAAATTGGCTTTTAAACCTGTGCAATGAGTTACACAAATTATTATGAAATTTTGGGGTTTTTAATGCTTTTGATTTTGTTGACTTTAATTTCAAAAAATAAGAAAGTAAATGCAATAATTAATCAAAGAGGACCCACAAAATTTTTATCACTAAGGTGTCAGATGCAACAAAAAATGCACCTTATTTATGAATGCCAATTTTTAATATAGGTGTCGAGTAATATTGAAAATGCACCTAATTATAAGTTTTTGCAACAAAATATGGATTTGTATTTTGCAAAAAAAAAAGATTTGAAGTTCAAATTCTCCCCCTTTGTGTTACAATTTTTGCAAAAAGACAATTTTATCAAAGATCAATTATCCCTCCTTTATTTTGCAAAAATAACAAAGTGTCTCACCTTTCAAGATAAGTCAACATGGGAGCAGTGAATGGGAGGGGGCAGAGCGGGATGGCTGCAGTACCAAGTTCTCTGTGATTGTCCAGTCCTACTTTTACATTTACTTGCCCCTCTCCCTGGGTTGCTCTTTGGCCTATTTCTTGGGATTCCTAGATTTCTAAGTTTCCTATTTTTTGTTGAATTGTTTCATTGCAAGGAGTGTGTTGTGGTTTCTATCCCTAAGTACCCTAGTTTTGTGGGTTTTTTGCCAGCTTGGGGATGGCTTCTAGAAGAGGTTTTGGCTCTGATTTCGTATTTACTACTTAGGATTCTCATTTGTCTTCTTTTTCAGCTTTGAGGGAGGGGGCCTGGGCTTCATTCCCACATATGAATTTCCTTCTCAGTCGCTCCAAGAACTCTTTGCCTTTGGTATCTCCTTGTAGATCCAGTGGATGCTTTTTTTTGTATGGATCCTTGGTTTCTTCTCGTAATCTATCCTTTTTGTCTTGGAGGGGGATCCTGAGCTTCTTTGTGCAACTACAACTTTCCCTAGATACATCCTTTTACAGGGAAATAGTGGGACTGGAAGATTTTTTGCTGGTTGTTTATGTGGTATGTTTCTTTATAGGTTTAAAGGTCTTGAGATGGGACCTCATGATTCATCGTCTACTGCAAATGCACTATCATGTTTTTCAACCTGGGCAAAAAATCCTCTCCAATCACAAGCGCTCATGTGACGGTTTCCTTATTTCTCCTTTGCAGTTGCATTCCCAATCACAGGGGTGATCTAGTGGTCTTGGGTATTTTCCATTTTTGTTGTTCCATTTACATACCTTGCCCCAACCTGGTTACCTCTTACTCCTGTTGGCGGGATACCAATGCAGCAATTTTTCAAATACATTTTTTTGCTAGTTTTCTTGCTGGGTGGGATTTTTCAAATTGATTGTTTTTTACCTTTGGTTTGGTTGGTTGACCTATTGTAAAAATGTTTTGGGGTCCTTTCAAAACCTTCTTTTAATATTTTTTTAACCTACCAAAAAAAAAAGACAAGTCAACACGTGACAAACTTTTGAAAGGCTTTCCAGAACCAGTCGATAAATGACTTGGTTTTAATGGACCCTTTGAGGCTTAAATTTTCATATATTGGAGGGGCATCAGGATTAAAGGGTTCCCTAATCCTCATGGGACCATATATTTGGTCCAAATCCTTCCAAGGATCGGTGTAAGTATTGAAACAAGGTAAACTTCTTCTATGCTCTCGAACCATATGATGAAAAAGAGATTTTGTTGTTTGTCATTAAAGTTAATTCCTCTTTATTATAATTCTTTGACGATGAAGATCTTTTTGTATCCAAGGCCTCTTCTTCATGAGATAAAACTTGTACTCTAAAAAAATGATTATAATGATTTTGGAGCAAAGTGTTAGAAATCTCAAGTTGTTGCAAAAGAAATTGTGTTTAAATTTTTTTTGTCTCTTATACCCTTATTGGAGAAAACAAGAAAAATTGATTCTTGTATTTTGCATTTAAAAATACCTTTATTTTCTATTTTTTATTGCATTAATTTAATTAATTCTAGCATATATAAATTAATAATAAAATATTTTTTTTGAAAAAAAATCACTTTAATATTGAGAAAAAAGATTTCTAAACTAACAATAATTAAATTATTAAGAAAATACTAAAACAATAAAAAAAATATAAAAAAATGAAAGGTTGACCTTGGAATTGAAAAAAAAATCAATTTTTATGCAAAAATTGCATATTGTCCCTATCGGGACTCGAATGCGGGTCTGTCGGGTAGACCATTTTATATTGGTCTCAGTTGCTAGTTGAGCTAGCTAGCCCGATGACAATGGGAGGAGGCTACATTCTACTTGAAGGCTTTACCACCTATGAGCAGGGAAAAATGGGAGATTATCCCACATGCGTCCCACAGATGCATTTGTGTGGGATAAAAGAGTAAACTCACCCTTTTTGTTTTGACTGCTTGCAGGTAGTCAATGTTGCCTTTTTTCCAACAGAGGAGAAACCACTACGTAGCCATGTATCCATGTGAGAGCCTACCACATTGGACCTTGTAAATTGTTCCACCACCATGTCAGCAGCAGCTCACCTCCCACCACATCAACATACTGATAGGTCACCATGTGTCAGTGTCCACATCAGCTCATACCTCGATTTTAATGTCATCCATGTACCACATAAACATATCGATAGGTCACCATGTGTTAGTATCCATGTCAGCTCATACCTCAATTTTAGTGCGTTGGTCCTATTGTCTAGTTTGTCAGTCCCTCTCCAATGGTCACATTGGGTATGGTGGTCTATCAGTCCCTGTTTGGTGGTATGTCAGGTCTGGTGGTCTATCAGTCCTTGTTCACTGGTCTATCAGGTTCAGTGGTCTATCATTTTTGGTGGTCTATCAGTATCATCAAGAAGTGTTCCTATTCATTTTTTAGTCGGTTCCTTATGCCCTGCATCAGGATATAGGGGTTAGGTCAGAAGGTGCTCCTACCCTCAGGTCAAGGTTGGCTACCTCGGATCGGTTGTTGAAGTCACATATCTAGTCATCGATATGATGGTACACCTATAGTGGGTGGACTATGGGCCAACTGGTCCACGTGGGCCACATGCTCATGTGGGTGGACTACGAGCCAATTGGTTTAGTGTTTCAATAGAAACACAAAAAAAACCTTAGTTTGAACAATAAATCAAACAAAAAAAATCAACACAACCTTTGATGATATTCCATGTTGAGGCTACCTTGAAATGTGCATAGAACGAGAAGACTTCCTCCCGTCTTACCCAGTGTGTGCCTTGTCGAGTGATGTCCCATATTTATGATGCCAATGTTGGAACATGAAGTGTGAAATAATTCAGTCAAAACAACTAACTAAATATTATTGATGCAAGAGTTTATATAACATTAGCATTAGGCTATGAATAGCCTAAATAAGTTATTCCCCCTAAATATAGCTTAACGCATATTAGGTTGCCCCCCCTAAAGGTAGCTAACCACTTAGGAATTAACGCTAACCAACTAACAAATATTATTCACTTAACAATGTGAATAATCATTCATGTCTTAACAACAGGTAATAGTTAAATATATTTACAACGGTAAAACAAAGTAAATAATGGAATAACCTAATGGTAAAAGTAAATTATAATTTTTACCATAACAACCTATAACTTATTGTGGCCTAGAGAAGCCACAAAATAGGGTACTATCCCTCCAAGGATTGGATAAGAAAACCACCATCAAATCTAGTATAATGAGCTGCAAAATGAGACTTGGAGAGTCTCATATTTTAGGTGCAACTAAGGAGTATTTTATAGGGTTATACAAGCACCAAATTTGTCTCTATTATTACATCAAAGGGAGATAAAGGTTAAGTGTCTTAAGGAAACTCTATGTAGCCTATCATCCTATCTACAAGTGGCCGCCATTAGCACTAGAAAAAGTGCTCAAAGAGGAGCCATACAAAAGGGGCTCAACATCCACCATTAGCACTAGCAAAAGTGCTTAAATAGGATCCATACAAAAGGGGCTCAACATCTACCATTAGCACTAGCAAAAGTTCTCAAAGAGGAGCCATACAAAAGGGGCTCAACATCCACCATTTGCAAAGGGTAAGCACTAGAAAAATGTGCTTAAGAAATGAGCCAATTAAAAGGTTTGATATCCAGCTCGTTAAGGCATTAGAAGATACCTTAGTCAGCACTCAAGTCAACATCAACCTGCAACATAGAAAGGGTCTATGTATGGTGAATATATTCTATTGCACCATATGTAAAAACATAATTCTAAGTACAACATGTTTCAAGCAAGGAGGAGAATGGTATAAAGTGATATCAAAGGTGTATTACCAAAGATCCAATGTGGTTGAATTTCTAGTTGAGAACCACATCGAAATATACCATTGGAACACCATTGTAGCACTTGGAATCCATCACAATTGAAGCTAGTTTCATCACAATAATGGTTTCTTTTAAATAGAGAATTGAACACAAGAAACTATAAGGTACTTACTAGCATGAAATTGATGTATTATAAGAGACATTGGGGAAGCTCTACATGCACAATTTTAGAGTGACACTTGCAAAGTTCTACTAGGGATATTTTCCACTTTGCACAAATATGAAAGAACATCTCCATATTCATAATGCCAATGCTCAAGATAAAGGGTACCTAAGTAAAGTAATTCCTCACATCATAGCTAAAATGCTTAAGAAGGCATATACAACATTCATCAATACCTAGGAGTTACATTCAAACTTACACCACATAACATAACACTTCTCAAAACCCATAATAGGTGTTGCACCATCTAAGGAGACCAATATTCTTTGGAAATTCCTAGTGCCACCTAGAACTTGCTTAAAGACAAGGGAAGCACATTTATAGCCACTAGAAGTAATAACACTCATAGAGGAGAAAGTGCATTCTAAGTGTGCATTGAATGTAGAGAAGCCAAGGGATGTCTAAGTGGGATTAAGATCAATATCAAGGTGCGTTTAAGATAAAATTTCCAAGGATTTGAAAAGGATTCAAAGGAGCATTAAAACCTAATAACATACACGTTGCCACCACTATCATACATTTGTCGCCAAAGGAATACATCACCCACTATTCATAAGGCTACAACATTATAGAGGTAAATTTTTACCTTAATTAAAATTGCTTTCATTTAGGAGAGATAAGGTGTATAACATAAGGTTGAAGTTCATTCATAATTTACATTGGAAAGTTTTAACAAAATCAACCTTAATACATTTGAAATCATATCAAAGGAGTACATAGTATTTCAAATCACTTTAGTTGAAATACAAGTATTTTAATATTTGTAATTAAATACCATAGGATATATAAGGGTTTCTACTTGGAAAATCAAAACTTTATTCTATTGCAAATATTATTATTTTCTAATATTCCAAATTAGGAAGTTATGATGAATACTACATCAAACATAGTTTATTGGAATTTAGAAAAATAAATTATTGGTTATTAAAGGATAAAGAAGTAAAATTAATTGCTTACTTAAAAGAGTTGGAATTATTTACTTATACTTGTCCCATAGTCACATTAAAAGGACAAAATAAATCCAACCATAGAGAACTTCATAAAATTGAAAAGTGCATAGGGAGAAAGGAAATTAGGAGTTGAACATTATATCATCAAACTATTAGGGATTCAAAAGGGATTCAACTCAAAGTAAACCTAAAATCTAAATCTACTATCAAGCACTTTATCAAAACTTTAGATTAATTAAATCACTTGGGAGATATAAGGAATTTTATCAAGTGTGATCAGATACTCAATTTACTTGAGAAATATATAGTATTCTACAAAACCCTTAATTAAAATATTAGGGAGGCAAAAAGAATATTTTATATCAACATTATAGAGCATACTTGAAAGTTAGTAGTTTGATCATAAACTCAATTTACTAGGGAGTCATAAGGTAGACTACTACAAAGGATTCTCAAAATATTAAAGAGCTAGAAGAACTCTATTGATTGATCTCAAGATAATGGATGAAATAGTAAGAAATGCATTCAATAGTGAGGATCTATTTCAAGAGGTATAATTTTACTCTCAAAACTTAATAGACACTTTTGAAGGATACAAGCTTTTGTCCACTAGTGAAAAAGAAATATTCTCATTATTTCTCAAAGAAGCAAAAGAAGGCAATTTTGTAACATTAATTGGTTATCTTCATGAAGTCCTTTTTAGAGCCTGGTGGAATACACAAAAAATAGTTCTACTCACATTAGAAGAATGTTTAATGATATATCTATCATTAATTTTTTTTTCACATGATCAAAACATAAAGCAAACTAGCAATCCTAATCAATATTATTGTGATGATAAACTAACTCATCATGAAGTAGATATTCCTCTAGTAACAATGTAAAAATGAAGAAGAAGGAGGAAGAGAAAGCATAACAGGAGAAAACAAGGCAAAGATACTCATCAAGATATAAACAAAGAATATAATGAAGAGAGTATAAATACTGAAGCAAATTAAGGAAAATGACCAGACCAAGTTGAAGAACATCTAAAAGACAAATACAACATGAAGACCAAAGAAAAAGAAGTGGAAGAACCAGATCCAACAAAATAATATTTGAAGGATGAAGATCCATATTGAAGACTAAAGTCTTCAATACCCAAAGAATGTAATATAGGAGGGTGTTAGAGTATATTACATTATTGAGTACATATCAATGTACCACCTTTGGTACATTATTACATTAGGATTTTATCTTATGTTAAGTAGTTACTTGGGGAAGAAGCAATAAATGCACAAGTGTTAGAATATGCAAATATGTAAATGTGCATGTAGTCCACATGTACATGAGTCATAGGAATAGGTAGAGTAGAGCTCAAGGAACTTATCTTCCTATATATATGTACCTTGATCTATAGTGTGGTAAAGAGTGTGTGAGAGAGACAAAGTTACTATAGAGTAGTGAGTAGGTACAATGTAGATCTTCATTGTAAAATTTTAGAGTGTTCATAGTCCTCCATTATATTGCATTATACCATTTTAGTGAGATTTCATGAATGGTATTTTACTGAGTTATTGCAAAGGTCTATTCTCTTATTTTCCTGCATATTTAAGTACTATTATTATATATTTTCTATAACCTGCATATTTTACATCTTGTGGTTGCAACTCCATTAATATACATCACCAAAATCTAGCACCTATATGTTGATGGTTTGATCTACATGCTAATTAGTTCAAATATAATGAATTATTTTAAGCATACTATGATGAAATAATTTGATATGAAATATCTAAGACTGATGCAATACTTTCTTGGTGTGGAAGTACATCAAGGTGATGGTAAATTTTCATTTTTCAATCAAAATATGCAAAAGATATGTTGAAGAAATATGGGATGGAAAATTTCAAAGTATTTCAAACACCTATGGTGCACAGAGAAGTGTTGTGTAGATATTATTATGATGAGAAATCTGATAAAAAAATATTTAGAAGCATTGTTAGGAGCTTAATGTTCCTTACTACAAGACATGCTATTGTATTTGTAGTTTTACTTGTATTAAGGTACATGAATGAACCTTCAAAAAACCACATGAGAGCAACCAATATAATATTGAGGTATGTCAAAGGAACCTTGAATTTTGGCATACATTATGATGCTAACAATAAAATAGAGCTTGTTGGATACAATGACTCAGATTGGGGAAGTTGCTTGGATGATAGAAAATCAACTTCTAGAAATTATTTTTCACTTGGTTTAGGAGTGATAAAATGGATATCAAAGAAGAAAATTATTGTTGCTTTATCTTTTGTATATGCATAATACGTTGCAACTACAATAGAATGTACACAAGAATTTTGGTTGAGAAAGGTACTTGAAGAGATTGGTGAATTTCAAAATAGTCTAACAACATTTTTTTGTGATAACACAAGTGCAATCAAGATTGTAAAAAATATAGTCCATTATAGTAAAACTAAACATATTGATTTAAAGTTTCATTTAATAAGATACATTGTGGAAAATAATGTTATAGATATGAAATATTGCAACACCAAACAACAACTTGCAAACATGTTTACCAAAGTTATCAATAAAGAATAATTTTTGAGATTGAGAGATAAACTTGTCTCACCACTCAACATCAATGTGGAGTAGGTTGTATATTGATGTTGATTAAGAAATATAAGTCTAAAATTTCTTCATAAATTTAAAGAAACCCATAATTTTCTATAGGCTTTAAAGAGTACCCATGACAGTTGGACTTCCTAGAATGTGAAATGAAGTGTTGTAACATCATTTTGTCTCTTGTAAATGTAAAATAGAGTATTATAGTTATAGAATATTGTGGAAAAATATTTTTAATACTTTTGAGTTCATTTGGAATGAAAAACAACATTCTATTCCATTCATTTTGTGAAAAACATGCTTGTTGTCCATGTTTTCTAAAACTTATAGTCAACTTTTAGAGCTTATAACTTTTGTTTTATAGATCTATTTTTTACGTGTTATAAACTTTTGGAAAGGTATTTTTATGTAGAATTCACTCCCAAAATTTCATCAAATATTGAGAATTTTTTGTCCCTCAAATTTATACTATCCTATGCTACTACAATTTTTGTTGCATTTTTTATTGTTTGCAATTTTTTTGTTGTTGCATTTTTGCTGCACTTTGGTGCTCTTTGTTTTTGGGTAATTTACTTCAGTGGCACTAGGTGACATCACCCCTTTTCTTAGTAGTGATGATATGATAGGGTTGTATAAATTTCATTTGTTAGTTTGTATAACTTATGTGGTAGTCCATATGCCTAATTTGAAATCCAACACATAAATATTGAGGTGATACATGGTAGTCTATACAATTGACTTGGTGAACAAAACATAAATTTCAAGGCAACAAGTAGTAGTCCATATAAGTTACATAGTAATCCATACAAGTGATGTGGTAATATATAGGTCATGTGGCACAACTTATGGTGGTCTATGAAGGTGTTCACTCAACTAATGATATGGGATGCATCTTGACGTGACACTTGATAAGTGATATAGAGGCTAATTCATACACTTATGTGATGTGTTATGATTGGGTAAATATGGTATATTTTAATCTACTTGGGACATATAATTTAGGTTTGGCCAATCACATTTTACCAACTCATCAAACTTATATAATTAGTAGTAGACTTGGCAATACATGAGTTTCAAAGTAAATTAGGATGTGAAAAGCAACATTATATGGTTCATAAATAAGGCAAGAAATCAAATCTTGACAATTGGCATCATCTGATTTACCAATATTCTATAGAATTAGCATACATAGAGAACCCCCTTAGCCATTCATATAGTGACATGTGGTGACCTTTCATTCACTATAGGTACTAAGTTTTAAAAATTTCAAAGGTTTTGGAGGTATGTTTTGTGATTTTAGAGCAAAAGTTCAAGGGGACATAAGTTTTGCATACAAAAGTACTTTGAGATTCTTTTCTATATCACATGATGTTTGGAGCTCTCTACAATGGTGGTGTTTTTGGTCACAACTATATGCAAATGTTTTTTTTTTGGGTAGAATAATTATGGATCATAATTTATCCTTGTTAAGTAGTTCTAACTAAACTAATTAGAAGATCAAGTTTGAAAATATAATCTAAAGTAAGGGGTTGCTCAAATATGTGAAAGGATCCTCATGATACTAATTTTGAAGAAGTAACCAGATCTATAGAGACAAAAGAATAATATTTATGGTATCATTTATCTTCATGTTGATAATGTTTATGACATTCATTTTAGCATAGCTATGGATCCTAAAGTGTTGTTTGAGAAATTTTATGGATTGTATCATCAAATTGAATCCATGGAAATCAATATATTGGGGGCTTAGATGGAAACCTTACCCATGGACTCATTTGATACTTTTGATGGATATATAAATTGGTTCAAGAAACTATAAGAGGACATATTTACTGTAAGAAGGATGTCCAAGGAGAGAAGACAAGGACAAGAAGCATTAGAAAAGAAATGGAACATTGAATTGTGCAATATTATCTTTAATAGTATCTAAAACATATGGTATAGTTGTTATTATCCTTGATATGCATCTTGTATACTTTCCAAATTATTCTACACCACCCATTGATAAGATATTTAATTATTTTTTGTACCCTTAATCTATGAAAAATAGGTGTAAGGGAAATTCTAATTTGAATCAAGCTCACCCAAAAGAAGTTGTTGCTAAATTTCAAGATGAAAAAAATCCAAAATAGAATGAGAAGAATCCTAAGAATCTTACTTATGAGTTTTATAGAAAACAAGATCATAAGACATAATTTTGTAGGATTTGGATCAAGAAGCTTGATAAACAACAAAAAATGGGATGTTTATGATACTCTCTTCTATGCACAAGGTGAGGATAATTTTGATGGAGAAACTTCATAGGTTCTTGTAGTGGTTCATTCTACATATTGGACATTCACTTATTTCGATGAGTGGATAATATATTCAAGGGCAACTAGGCACATGAAAAAGCAGAAGCATCTCCTTCAAGCCTATAAAAAAACATATATAAAAATATATTATGATTGGAGATGACTCTTAATCATTAGGATCCTCAATCCTCAATCCTAAAATTATTAGTTAGTATTATTAATCATTTAATTATTATATTATTAACTTATAAAGTGAACCATCACAACCCTTCATAACGTGAACCATCACATCTCTTCATATGTGAACCATCATATCTCTTCACCAACGTAGCTTTAGGGTAGATATATATATTAGGTTGGCCATCCATATCAAATCATCCAAGAAGAAGAATAATAAGCATATATTCTAAGGAGGGAGCCCCCTATAGTGGCAAAGCGATTACAAGGGAGCCCCCTTTGAGTGGCCTGTGATTACATTTACATTAATTTGTTAATAATTTTATAGTAAGACCTTGGGGTATTACCATTTGGTATCAGAGCCATGTGGGACCCAGTCATGTGGGAATTGCTCAAAGATCTTCATCAAATCACTTATGTGCGTTAGTATCAAGCTCGGTTTGAGGATATCACCAAACACAACACAATATTGGATGAATCAATTCTCATCAATGGATTCATAGGGGATTAAAAGAGGAAATTAGAATGGAGGTGACAAGGTTCAATCCCTATACCATGATGCAAACCTATGGATTGGTAAAATTAGCTGAAGATAAAATCAATGCACAACAATGATTAGAGAAATCACTTATGGAAAAATCGTCGACCACTTACATCGCTCCCAAACCTATGCATAATGGAAGGGCACAAAGCACTTACACAACCCCCAAATCTAATCGAACTTTACGAATTAAACATCTTAGCTCTAAGGAGATGAAGGAACGACGAGCAAAAGGACTCTGTGATAATTGTGATGAACAATTTGGACCCCACCATAAATGTGCTACACTAACATTGTATTTATTGAAGGAATTTGATCCCTGTCTCTCCATAGAGCAATCAGATGAGGTAGTTGTGTTCAAAGCAACCAGTGCACCTACTCACTACAATGAAGACAATGAGGTCGATGTGCAAGAAGTGATTGATGTACCAAGCAAGGATGAAGTAGACATACCCAAAGTGATCAATGCTAGCCAAACATGCACTCTACAAGACCTACACATATCTTCCTCATCAATAGTGAGTTCTTGCCATATGACCAAACCTATTCGGAACCAACGTAGAGTGACTACACACTCCTTCTCCATTGGCTCTACCAAGGAACCAAAAAAGGATATGAAATCATTACCATCACTTTTGATGCATCATTCTGAAGTATTTGAGGAACCCCAAGGGTTGCCCTCCCATCGTCATCATGATTTTCCTAAGGGAGATTCTACTATTGTTCTTGGCAACCCCCGCTAATGCTTCATCATTCTCGATATCCTTGCCTATGAAAGGATGCCATTAAAAGAGTCCAAGAACTTACAAAAATCCTTCTTGGAAAACAAAGGACAAAGATTCTCACTTTGAGCTTTGAGGACAAATCTCTTTTTAAAGAGGGTGGCATGTTAGGATCCTCAATCCTAACATTATTAGTTAGTATTAGTTAGTATTATTAATCATTTAATTATTATATTATTAACTTATAAAGTGAACCATCACAACCCTTCATAACGTGAACCATCACATCTCTTCATACATGAACCATCATGTCTCTTCACCAACATAGCTTTAGGGTAGATATATATATTAGGTTGGCCATCCATATCAAATCATCCAAGAAGAAGAATAATAAGCATAGATTCTAAGGAGGGATCCCCCTATAGTGGCAAAGCGATTACAAGGGAGCCCCCTTTGAGTGTCCTGCGATTACATTTACATTAATTTGTTAATAATTTTATAATAATACCTTGGGGTCTTACCAAGATGACTCTTCATTGTATCGTCATCCTTTAATGATGTACTTCATATTCAATGTTGACCCTAACCTTTTGTCTATTTATCACATTACTCATACAAATAAGAAGGTAATATTTTGTTCTGATAAATGGGAAAGTAAGGCTATAAAATATGGGTTTAATAGTATTGCTTCTAGTTATTGTGATGAGATTGACCACATGTATAAGTTGGAAGAAAAACCTACCTCTTCTTGCCCTCTTTCTAGGAAGAAAAGCTTTGTTGCTATGGTTGCTTATGCTGGTACTAAAAATCAAAAGTGGAATCATAGGCTTGGGTATGTCAACTATGTTTCTTTGAGATACATGAATTAGCATTATATGGCTAATGGGATTACATGCATATCCCATCCAAGTGGTGCATATGAGGGGTGTATTTTTAAAAATCATCATAGGGAGATCTTTTCAAAGGATTGCAAGGTGAGCATATCATCCCATACATAGTGAAATTCATGGACTTATGGATACAACATTACACATTATTGTATTTCATCATAATAAAAAATTATGAAGCATGACCACAATTTAACAATACAACATCAAATTGATATGAATATTTGATTCATGCATTGACCATTTTGGTCCATGTATTTTTGACCAAAAATGCCCTAAAACCTATTTTTTTATCCAAAATACATTGCATAACTTTGTGATTGGGATCTAATTTTGATCCATTCAAAAAGCGTTGGAAAAATTAAATAGAGAACAAAATTTTCAATAGGTAACTCTATTGTAGATAGATTTGACAAAACTTTGTGAAAAAAAAGATCTAGAGGCCCTAAAAAAATGCAAAACAAAATAGATACTAAAAATAATAATTTTATATTGTAAAATTTCATAGCCAAAATAGATCTTTAGCCATGTTGACACATTAGTAGAAGATAATAAAAAATAATAAATCATATGTATATGATTTTTAATTAAATATACTTTGTAATTCATAGAAGGTGAAATACTACATTTTCATATGGGTGATCTTCTAACTCATGGAAGGTGAACCATCACATTTCCATATGGGTGACATTCAACATTCAATACAATGGACTTCCAGAATAACAAAATATTGTATAAAGAGATATGCACCCCTAATTGTAAAGACATGAGTAATAGATACAATGTTATAGCATCACATCTCTTATCAAATATCAATAAAATCACAATGTTATTTTGCTTGTAATTTTTTGTGTTCTACTTTGTTATTGCTCCTTTTCTATTTCTATTTTTATGCTTGTGCTCTAACTTGAAAGCAATTTTTCATGCCTCTCCTAATGTATTCAATTTCCATGTGCTCCCAAATGTACCATTACAACATACTATAGTACTTGAGGTTTCAATGTCTTTCATTATCTTGAATACATAGTTTAACTACCATGGAATAGAAATATTCATTATAATATTGAAAATATTGATCTTTAATATGACATCAACATTAATTTTTCCTTGTAATAAATTTGTTCCAGCTAAGGATATTGTTGAGCTTTATTTTACTCATGTATGGCTCAGCTTTGGCTTACCAAAGTCCATTGTATCTAACAAGGATTGTAGATTTCTAAGCATTTTTTTGTCCGTCATATGGAGCATGATGGACACCAACTTGAACATAACCACAAACTTATATCCTTATATTGATGGCCAAACAAAAACTATGAATTAATTGATTGTACATCTTCTTTAAATATACAATCAATTAATTCAACCCTTAGCACCCATTGATTTAACTCTCCTTGTGCAACCATATAGTACTCACCTCATGGATCAAAAGAAGCGTAAAAGGAAATATGGTTTTTGGATTGGATTCAACACATCCAACAATAGGTCCATGAAATCTTGGAAAATGCATATAAGAAATATAAGCAATGCCATGTGCAAAATTGGGTACCACATCAATTTAAGATTGGATATAAGGAATGGTTACATATTTAGAAAGAGATACTTGCAAGACCCCATAGGAATAGCAAATCTCTTTGCTATGCACCATACGTCTTGACCAAGAAGGTGGGAGAAAATACTTTTGAATTGAATCTTTCATATTATATTGGTTTGTATCCAATATTCAATGTTGAACTTCTCAAGCCTTATCACCCATTTCTATTGGACATTTATATAGTAGAAAAATAGTTGGATATTTGAAGAACTCAATATGAATAGTTTAGCAATAATGAAGGAGGATTAGATTGTTGAAACATGAACTAAGACCACTAGAAGGTAGTCCATTCAAATGTACAAAGTGGTTAATGCAAGATAGCTTGGTGACAAAGGGGAATGGCTTATAAAAATTAGATAAATAAATATGTTTGTCATCTGATGTAAAAATTTAATGTAATGAGGACCATTTCTTTATAAGGAGGGATGAATGATCTTGGCATGTGACCTTTTTGGGGCATGGGTTTTTTTTTAAATGCTTGAAAATATATTTTTTAATCCTAACTACATTATTAGGGACATAAAATTTTCTTATGGCTCTATTTTGGTCCATTCAAGAAGTTTTGGAAATATTAAAGAGAGAACAACAATTTCACCAAGCAACTCAATCACAAATAAGCCACCAATAAATTTATGGAAAAAGTACTCTACAGACCCTCAATATGTAAAAATAAATAGTTACTAGAAATAGTAATTTTCTATATTTAGATTTTTGTAGCCAAATGCATCTCTAGCCATGTTGACATATTGTTAAAAGGACAAGTCATATGTCTATAATTTTGAATTAAATATACTTTGTATTTTGATTGGGTGAAAGAAGGGGTTTTGAAAGGGTCCTTGAACCTTTTACAAAGAAAGAGATACTACAATCCTAAGAGAGAACCCAAAGACTGCAGAGAGCAACATCAACAAAACTGATGGCCTAGCCACCACTCAAAATTACATCATCCACATAGGAAAGGAAAACCAACAAGATCAAGAAGGAAAGCAAACTGAATAGACCAAGGACCAAAATAATGTCGAACCATAATAAAACTAATCCAAAAAATCCCAACACAATAACCAAAGAATCATGAGAGGTAACAACAATGAGTAGAAGGATCCACAAACAACTCCAAAACCAAGAGAAATCCTAGAATAGTCATTCCTTCAGGTCCACCCTACCATCTATATCCTTAGCCATCTTTGAGGTTTTAGGTCCCCACTGGTCCCACCCCATTAGGAATTTTATCTCCTCAATGCATGAAATGGTCATGTTCAGAGTGCCAATAAGGGATCCCATAAAATCCATCATTTTTTTCCAAAATAATTTATAGTTTTTGAGGTATCCTAATACCTACAAAATTTAACATTCTTCTTTCCTGCTAGCCTAAAGGAATGCTTGGCTTTCATCTTGGGTAGGTTTGATTCTTCCAAGTCCAAGTACTCAATGTAAAGTGGTATCCTCTCAACTTTTATAGCTTTCACAAACAAATATTTGGATCTTCTATACTTTTCCTCACTTTCATCAGTCCCTTTAAGGTATTTAGAGGCTTGTCCTTAACCCTTCAACATTTTAGGCATATTTTCACTTATGTCAAACATAGTGAAGGAAATAATTACCTTCGAGGCCTAAGAATTACTAGATTTATACTATGAATAATTAGAAGAGACTTCATCCATAGGTAGGTTTGCAGGGTTGGCCATAGGAGTTAAGTTAACCTCACCTATAATACCCCTTTTTTCACCATAAAATCAAAAATTATTTTTGTCAAGCCCTGGTGAATTGGATTTGACTCCTCTCCACTTTTAACCTGCAACATGGATTTCTCCATAGACTTGAAGAGGAAGGAGGGGATGTTTAGAATCCTCTTTCAATGAAGCTAGTTTAAAAAGACAAAATGATAGCTTCTTAGGCTATATTGATTCTCATATAATGCAAAGTACTCCATTATAACAAGGGCCACCCTATTCCATGGCAACTTGAGAGAATATCTTTGATACCCATTCTGGATTTTAGCTAGTTCTTAATTTTCTTCTATTAAAATCCTAATTTCTTTGGTGAGCAAGTGCTTCTCCTTGTTATTAAAAAACATCCAAAGGGATCCCTGTAACCTCTACTATTAGGGAGATAGAGATTTCAAATTCTAACTTTCTCACATTCACCATCCCATTCCTCCAATAGTAGGCCATTTGCTTTGAAACCTCCATATCATACCCATTAAATTTTATCAAGCACTAAAGAAGGTCATTTATCTTCTTAACATCCTTATCCAAGTTAAGGATATTTGGCTTGAGAACTATATCTTCTATTTTCTATGTCCCAACACAAAAGGTATCCTAGCTAGACAATGAACCAAATGAGCTAATTCTAACACCATGAGAGGGCAAGCGATAAGAAACTAGGTCCCTTGTTGAGGATACTTAGGCTTATTTATTTAAGTCTACATTATATTCATTATTATTATTATGTCTTATTTATTTTACACTTTGTATGCACGTGAGGCATAGTATGCCCACATAAGATATAATTGTTAGCATTTGTTAGATGGTTGTTAATTGTTAAATATCTCCTTTGTTCTCTAGCAGTTAATGGACATCCCTAGTTAGCAATTGGTTAACTAGTAGTTAAGTGGTTGGCCTGATTATTGCAACCACTTAACCACGTAGTATTCTATGTGTTTCCTATATATTAGATGCATTTGATGAAATAAAAGAGCTTCATACTTTATATCTATATCAGTGGTATCAGTTAGCCTAAGGAAAGTTGCAAAAAGGAGGGCAAGTTTGATCCAATTTTTTCTAGGTGTTTAGTTGGAGTTTTCAACTAGCCATAAAGATCCTAGGAAGGTGTTAAGTGGAGATTGAAGCCATCCAAAACACCAAGTGAAGTTGAGGGCAGAGGGAATAAATTACCCCTGCACCATTTATTTGTCGAGCAACACCAGATTTGCCGAAGAAGCTTACCAAGAAGCACTAGTTTACAAAAAAGAGGTTGCAATTTCCTTTGAAGCAGAAGTTGAACTTCAAATTACATTGGAAAAGAAGTTGAGTTAAGCACAACTTCATAGGAGTCTTCTAATGCATGAAAATTATTTATAAAATATTAATTTTTATTAATATTTTATTATTAAAAAAAAAGGATCGCATAAATTTTTTTTTAGGCTTTGAAGCCTAGCGACTACCAGTGGCCACCCATTTTTGGTGGGCCACCTAAAAATACGGTGACCAACACCAACCCGCAAGGCCAGAAACCAACCATACACCACAAGCCACCTTCAACCAAGCTAACGTCAATGAACCGACCCGACAGCCACCATAGGCAGTGCCGAGGACCGGCCACACCGGCAGCGTCGAGGATCGGGCACACCAGCAAGCCGGTCCAGTTATCGGTGACCCTCCCAAGCAGGAAATTGGTGACCACCCACTAACAACCACCATCATCAACATCACCAACACCGATCACCCACCTGAGTTGGTAGCCGTCAACCATCCAGTCGATCGACCACTTACGCTCGATGGACATCGATTGAAATCGATCGACACCCCTAACAGTGGACTCTCTGGTACAACGATTGGTGCAGTGTCAACGTTGTTAGAAAAATAGGTATATTGTGACACAGTCGATCTTAGGCAATGATCCATTCGAAAAATGATGTAGAAATAGGTAGGTGGCATTTCGACGAAACAAGCAGCAACGGATGTGCCAATTCAATCCTTCTATGCAATCGAAACACCCTGACGTCGCGATTAGACAACTTCCCGATGAATTTTGACTACATTTCTTGATCCTGCAAAATTTTTCGATGAGAGTAGCACATTTCGGCGAAGCAAAAATAAAATGACAAGAGAAAACCTAAGGTTTAACTTTATTTTTGAATTTTCTAGCATATTTTTTTCTACCAGCGATGAGTTTTCGGTCGATAGTGGATGAGGTTGATTTTTTCGGTAGGTCGCAGACATTCCAGTAGTTGCAAGTTTTTTCGAAGCCGTCGTCAGCATTCCAAAGGAGGGGATGGGTTAATTTTTTTGGGGGGAGTACCTTTTGTCCCATATTTGTGGTGCGACAACAATTAAGTTGTTTATATAGGTCATCGCCCACATAGATGGATGACCACCTTGCAGTGGTCATGCTCACTTTAGCCGCCTACACACGAGTGACCAGGAGGAGAGTTTAATCTCCTAATGGTTATTAGAGAACCGTGGTTGAATTTCTGAGATTCAGACTGGTCAGTTTGACCTACCTGCTGCCTAGTTGGCTAGGGTTGGGATAAAAACCAAATTTTTGATGCCGAAGAGAATTTTTTTTTTTTGCGGGAGATTTGAATTTTGGCGAGAAAATCCAAGGAGGACATTCAAAATTTGCACCTAACTTTGAAAGGTGATATATTTCTCGTTATTGGTCCGTTTTTGACCAATTGTGTTACAAATTTTCTGAATATTGATAATTTTTGTTCCTAACTAAATTTTGGCATTGTAAAAGGGCTAATTTTTCATTGTTTTTAGTGCACTTTTGTAATTGCAAAATTGAATTCTATTTTGTAAAAAGCACTAAAATAGCCCTATTTTTGAAAGAATTTTTTTGTAAAATATAGACATTTTCTACATAGGAACATTTTCAAATTCCTAAGCCTATATTAAGTTTTTGCAAGACCATTTTATAATCCTCCTAGTCTAGCATACACCCAAAATCAAATGGCTCATGACCTTAGAACAAACATGGAAAACCTCACCGAAGCAGTAGACATTTTGGTAGAAAAAGTGAGAGATATTAATGTGCAATTTAATCCTGGTGAACTCAAAATACACCATAATCATACCAACAAATCCAAATGTGAGGTTAAGATGTATGATGGATCTAGAGATCCAGATGTTTTATCTGCTTGGATTTTGGATATGCAAACTTGGTTACAATATGGTCCCATTTTGGCTATAGGGACAGAAGAAGAATATCCTGCTTTAAAGGGTAAACTGAATAAAGTTACCCTTATGTCCAATGTATTTGCTCAAGGGGCATGACCATTTGTTTGTCACAAGAGCCCACCTTATGCATGATTACTATGTTGATTGTATCATTGATAACAGATCACAAAAGAACCTTATTGCAAATTCTGTTGTGGAGAAATTGAAACTTCCCATCAAACCACATCACCAACCTTATGCACTTGGGTGGAAAGACGTATACTCCACATCCAACATCACCCATACTTGCACCTTGACTTTTACTTTTGGTAATAATTTTGTGGACAAAGTTAGGTGTGATGTCACAGATATGGATTGTTGTGGACTATTGCTAGGTAAACCCTATCAATTTGATAGGAATGTTATTTATCATGCTAAAAATAACACCTACACATTGGATTTGCATGGTAAAACTTACTTTATACAAAGCACTACACCTAATTCCAATTTGATGTTGAGTTGTAGGCAAGTAAGGAATCCATTAAGTCAAGCACTCATTTTGGCTCCTACTAGAATTAGTTCCACATAAACTAAATAAAAATCACCATCTAAGGAATAATAAAATGAATACATTTTACTCCCACTTAATTAACAATCACAAGAGCAAGTGGTTAAGGAACCCACCATTCTCACTCATGAGAAAGATGCCATTGATTCCATTGGTATAATTTGGGTACACCTACAGCTACTGAACCACTTATTCCATAGAATTTACCTTTGGCTTTGCCCACTCCCACAATTACACACATGGAGGAGCAAGCTAAGGTTACTTCCTTCACTGAGCACCAGCAGAGCCTTCTAGGCAAGATACCACAAGACTTGCAGGAGAATCCGTAGGGAGTGGTGTGAAAGCATCACAATCCTTACTCACCATAGGTTGGAGGTAGATTTTGGATTCCTTTGGATGAGCACCACTTTCTATAGACACCATTTCAATACCTTATTTTGGTACCTGATCCTGTCTCCAACCCTACAACAGTAGTGGCACCTAATTTCTGGCTTCTGCTCATTTCAGATCGAGTTTTCGAGATGAAGACTCATCACACTAGACAGGGTTCTTCCACTACATACCTTGTCACTCATCGTGATCAATTTCCACACATGGCTCACTAGATTCCTTACCATGATATGGCCCATGACTTTCCACATTTGTTTAGAGCATTGGGGTCCAATGATTATATGGTTGGGAGTGTTGAGGATACTTAGGCTTATTTATTTAAGTCTAAGTTATATTCATTATTATTATTATGTCTTATTTATTTTGTACTTTGTATGCACGTGAGGCATAGTATGTCCACATAAGACATAGTTGTTAGCATTTTTTAGATGGTTGTTAATTTTTAGAGATCTCCTTTATCCTCTAGCAGTTAATGGACATCCCTAGTTAGCATTTGGTTAACTAGTAGTTAAGTGGTTTGCCAGATTGTTGTAACCACTTAACCACATAACATCGTATGTATTTCCTATATATTAGATGCATTTGATGAAATAAAATAGCTTCATACTTTATAGAGCAACAATATGGTCCCATTTTGGCTATAGGGACAGAAGAAGAATATCCTACTTTAAAGGGTAAACTAAACAAAGTTACCCTTATGTCCAATGTATTTGCTCAAGGGGTCATGACAATTTGTTTGTCACTAGAGCCCACCTTATGCATGATTACTATGTTGATTGTATCATTGATAACGGATCACAAAAGAACCTTATTGCAAAGTCCATTGTGGAGAAGTTGAAACTTCCCATCAAACCACATCACCAACCTTATGCACTTGGGTGAAAATATGTAGACTCCACATCCAACATCACCCATACTTGCACCTTGAATTTTGTTTTTGGTGACAATTTTGTGGACATAGTTAGGTGTAATGTCATAGATATGGATTTTTGTGGACTATTGCTAGGTAAACCCTATAAATTTGATAGGAATGTTATTTATCATGCTAAAAATAATACCTACACATTGGATTTGCATGGTAAAACTTACTTTATACAAAGCACTACACCTACTTCCAATTTGATGTTGAGTTGTAGGCAAGTAAGGAAGCCATTAATTCAAGCACTCATTTTGGATCCTACTAGCATTAGTTCCACATAAACTAAAGAAAAATCACCATCTAAGGAACAAGAAAATGAATAAGTTTTACTCCCACCTAATGAACAATCATAAGAGAAAGTGGTTAAGGAACCCACCATTCTCACTCATGAGAAATATGCCATTGATTCCATTGGTATAATTTGGGTACACCTACAGCTATTGAACCACTTTTTCCATAGAATTTACCTTTGGCTTTGTCCACTCCCACCATTACACACATGGAGGAGTAAGCTAAGGTTACTTCCTTCACTAAGCACTGGCAGATCCTTCTAGGAAAGATATCGCAGGACTTGCAGGAGACTCTGTAGGGAGTGGTGTGAAAGCATCACAATCCTCACTCACCATAGGTTGGAGGTAGAGTTTGGATTCCTTTGGATGAGCACCGCTTTCTAGAGACACCATTTCAGGACCCTCTTTTGGTACCTGATCCTGTTTCTAGCCCTACAACAGTAGTGGCACCTGATTTTCGACTTTCACTCATTTTAGATCGAGTTTTCGAGATGAAGACTCATCACACTAGACAGGGTTCTTCCACTACATACCTTGTCACTCATCACGATCACTTTCCACACATGGCTCACTGGATTCCTCACCATGATATGGCCCATGAATTTCTACATTTGTTGAGAGAATTGGGGTCCAATGATTATATGGTAGGGAGGAGTGTTGAGGATACTTAGGCTTATTTATTTAAGTCTAAGTTATATTCATTATTATTATTATTATGTCTTATTTATTTTACATTTTGTATGCATGTGAGGCATAGTATGCCCACATAAGACATAGTTGTTAGCATTTTTTAGATGGTTGTTAATTTTTAGAGATCTCCTTTGTCCTCTAGTAGTTAATGGACATCCCTAGTTAGCATTTGGTTAACTAATAGTTAAGAAGTTGGCTAGATTGTTGCAACCACTTAACCACGTAACATCCTATATATTTCCTATATATTAGATGCATTTGATGAAATAAAAGAGCTTCATACTTTATATCTACATCATCCCTAAATATTTCACCTATGTACTCAAATGTTCATCATTTCATAGAAGATCCAAGTCTTAAAAAACAATGACAACATTGGTGAAGAGAAATAATACCCTGATAAAATGAAATCTAGAAAATTAATAATTACACATTCAAAGGAAAAATAGAGAAGAAGAACACATTACACAAGAATTTATCCTAGAAAACCCTTTCAAGAAAAAGCCCTAGAAATAATATCTCCTTATTGTATAAACTTGATCGTCTCCAATACAATAATATCCTTTAGTTTATTTCTCGCTTGCTCTACTGCTTGTGATTACATTTCTTACATATTGCATTCCCCCCTTGGGGGTGTCCAAATATTCCTCACTCAAACCCTCATGCAAGTGTTGTTTTATATACTAACAACACAAGAAAATATTCTACAATACCATGGGTTCAAATATATTAAAACATAGGTTCAAATATATTAAAACATGGGTTTAATATATTAAACATGGGTTCAAATATATTAATCCAAAACAGCCCATATGGGTCTAAACATATGGTTATAGACATATGTTAACTCGCCAGAATAACATGGAAAATATTCAACACATTTTCAACATTCTCCCACTTGTTGAATACTTTCCATAGGGGCCGAAAACTACCATTGTCAATTGTCAAGGGCAACCATGCCCATAGCATAATATGTAGTTCCATGCAAGTATCTAAAGATCTTCTTTATAGCAGTCCAATATTCCTTCTCTGGATTGGATATATATCTACTAACTACTCCCACTGCATGTGCAATATCAGGTGTAGTATAAACAATTACATACATCAAACTGCCATCAATGCTAGAATAAGGAACATGATGCATTTATTTAATTTCCACATACTTGGACTTTGACCCATATTACAAATGTGTGATTACATAAGCATTTAAGGCAAACATTCCTCCCTTGATGACATATTTGTAATATTATAGTACAAAAAATAATTTTTGACACAACCCTTCATGGGCACAAGCTAAAGCTAGTCCTTTTGAAGACAAGTAGCCTAAATATAGTTATCACCAGCATCTAGAGCTATATCATCCACTAGCTATATTCAGTTGTTCCAAGACCTAGCCACCCTACAAGCTACCTCAAACCTTTTAAACACATTAGTTTCACTTGTTACCCTCAAACATATACCGATAACAAAACAATCCAAAAAATATTTAAAAAACATTACAAATATTTCTAGAACTAACTCTAAGAACATTACACCAGGCAACCAACACTAGCATCCACGCCATTCTCTTTTGGACACAACTACAATAGTTATAGTATCTTCTTTAGGTAGAAGTTAAACTAGTTATAGTAGCTTATTTAGGTAGAAGCTACACTAGTTACAATAGTTAATAGTTGACCAAAAACTTGTGGTACAACCAATAAACCATCTCAGACATTTTTCAACAAATTTGCAATAAAACCACTAGAAAAAGCATTTCTAGCCTTAAAATCCATATCTACCATTGTCTAATCTCACTAGATCTACCATTATTGAAGCTTACTAGATCTCTTGTTGCTGAAGCTCACCAGATCTACTGCTATCGAATATCACTAGATCTACTACTTCCAAAGCTCACTAGGTCTACTATGATCTACCACTATTGAAGCTCACCAGGTTTACTATGATCTATAACTATTGAATATCACTAGATCCACCACTATCGAATCTCACTAGATCTACCACTATCAAAACTCACCAGATCTACCATTGTCGAAGCTCACTAGATCTACCACTATTGAAGCTCACTAGATCTATCGATGTCAAAGCTCACCAAATTTGTTGCTATCAAAGCTCACAAAATCTACCACTATTGAATCTCACTAAGTCTACCACTACTAAAGCTCAATAGATCTATCATTACTAAAGCTCACCAGATCTGTTGCTAGGTGTGCTTTCCATCATTTTTCCTTTACCCAAATTCTTTTATGCACTACTCTCACTCAAGAATTTATTTATCCAAGGGTTGAAACCCTTATTCCTTGAACACCACTCAAACCTAGATTTGATACCAAATGAAGAGAAATAATACCCTGATGAAACAAAACATAGAAAAGCAGTAATTATAGAATCAAAGGAAAAATAGATAAGAAGAACACATTATACAAGAATTTATCCTGGTAAACCATTTTGAGGAAAAAACCTAGTAACAATATCTCCTTATTATATAAACTTGACCATATTCAATATAATAATATCTTTTATTTTCTTTCTCGCTTTCTCTACTACTTGCTATTACATTTCTTGCATATTGCATTCGTTCCCCTTGGGGGTGTCCAAAATTTCCTCACTCAAAACCTCATGCAAGTGTTGTTTTATATACCAACAACACAATAAGGGGTTTTACAATACCATGGGTAGAAAACCATGGGTTCAAATATATTAACCTAAATATATTAAAAAAAAGGTTTAATATATTAAAATATGTGTTCAAATATATTAACCCAAAACAACCCATATGGTTCTAAACATATAGGTATAAACATATGGGTCTAAACATATGTTAACTCACTAGAATAACATGGAAAATATTCAACACATTTCCAACATTTTGGTACATAAGTATTTAATGTCAACAACTTCCTATTGGTTCTCAAGGCATAGAGAGTGGCATCAAATTTTAGCAATAATTGATTATCGCACCTCCAAATCCATCTAATAAATAGGTTCATAACTACATTGATGGTAATTTGAGTTATTTTGTGTTGTCATTGATGTCACATGGATCACATTGAGTTTTGGTGGCAAAAGCACTTCATAAATATTCATTTATGACATTTTGGAGAGCATGGATATATACAGGGTTTTGTGGCACAAGAGGCATATAATATTTAATTTTTAAATATTATATTAATGGTTTTTATAATAACCTATGGTAAGGATTTTTATTAAAACTAACGGAAAGGTTTTTTAATTAGACCAACAAAAAGGGTTTTTATTAAAACTATTGGAAAGGGTTTTTAATTAAAACCAATGTGATAAGACATATCCAAATGATGATGGATGAAAAGGTTTTTTCAATAAAACCTAGGTGCAAAAAGTTTCATGGCAAAATTCAAAAGAACGAAGGAGATATCCCAATTCAAAGATAAGAGATGAACTATTAAATATTTATTTAATAATTCTAAGGTCTAAAGTTTAATTAAATTATCCATCGACATGCAAAGGTTAGGATGGAAAATCAAAGTTTACCGACGTCATTCGAAGGCATTGAAAGGAATATAAATCAAAGAAGACTTTGGCTATTTTGTTGTGGAGAAAGGAGAATAATTAGCACATGAGAGAGAGTCATCGAAGGGAGGCAACGTAGAGGTAAAATGAAATATTGAACTCAAGGGCAAAGACAAAATTGGAAGCTATCAAAACTAACATCACACTGGATAATGTAGCACAGTTGGCAGGGCATCATATTTGCACAGGAGAGATCTATGTTCGAATCCCGCCAGGAGAAAATTTTTTTGTGAGAGATTGATTTCATTTTGATAGCCGAGCGTAGATATTAAAGGAAGTGTTTGGTATTGAATCCCAACATGGGCCAATGCTCATGCGGTAAGTGCTTCACAGTGCAAGAAAGAAGGAACATAGTTTGATTCCTGCGAAGGTGTGAAGGCACATTGATTTTTGAGCAAAACATTGATGATTTCGAAGGTGGTAAAGGCGCATTGATTTTTGGCAAAAAGACATTAATGTTTTCGAAGGTTGCGGAGGCTACGAACTTCATAAAAAGGTATTTATCTCTATCACATGGTAATAGTTAATATCACCAAAGTTGTGGTGAATTAAAATCATTTCTGCCAAAATTAGGAAGTCATAAGGTATTTGTTGGAAATAAATGATTATTGTGTGTGCTTAGGGAGATATAAGGTGTTGAGATATTATTTTTTATTGCTATGTGTATCTATGGAGTTATAAGGTGTTGAATTAAATAATTGAAAATCATTGTGTGTACTTGTGGAGTTATAAGGTGTGAAAACAAATAAATAAAAGCATAGGTGCTTGTTGTTTATGTCAATGAAATTAGGGAGTTATAAGGTAGTAAAGTGTTGAACATGTATATGTCCTAGTGCATGGTTTGATTATGAAATTAAACTAGGAACCTCAGACCTAGTTAATTGCTACCTCGAGTTAGAAGATATGCACATGAGTTAGGGTTTGAAGTTGAAGACAAATTGCTTGATTATGTGCCTTGACTATTGAGAGGAAGTGGATGGATTAGAAAATCAATTTTATGGATAAAATTGATGCTTGAGTTCATAATTGCTTTAGTGGAGTTCATTGAGAGTATTGCCACTATTGAGGAGGTTTTTGCTATTGTTTTTAGGAGAGTATTGTTGGTTACTTGTTGAGTACATTGCCTCTATTTGAGACCATTGAGGATATCATTTGCTAGTAACTTGTGGATACATTTGTCTTTCATTTGAGGAGATCATTGTTGGCTATTTGAGAGCTTTTTGCTTGAGGGAGTTATGCTTGTTTCTTGAGAGCTTATTGATATTGCATGATGAAGATATTATTGAGAACCTATTGCTATTACTTGTGGATATTGTCCTTGGTTGGTTGAAGTCCTCATTGTTATTGCTTGGAGAGGTTTTCATTAGAGAGCTCATTAGCCATACATTTGAGAGTATATTGTTGAGCATTGTTGTCATCCATTTGAGAGAGTATTTGTCATACATTGTTGAGATCATTTTGGATCATTGTTGTCATCCATTGAAGAGTACATTGCCATTCATTTTTGAGTTCATCATTGAGCCTTGCCTGATATTCACACAATGACACTGAGAGGGGGGGTGAATCAGTGTAGCTATTAAAATTCAAATCTACAGTATTTAAAACTGAAGCAAAGAGAACTTGAAAACCAGAAAAGCAAATTGAACAAGAGAGCACACCACAACACACAATATAACGAGGTTCACCAATTTGGCTACTCCTCAAAAATGACTGCTTGGACTCCAATCCAAATCCAGTCTTTGCAAAATACCAATTTTACAAACACTTTACCAGCATCTACTGGAAGGAGCACCAACCCCTTAATTTTTTTTTGCAATAGATAGGAGCACCAACCCCTAGTACCAAGCACCAACTTGGACTGCAATTTTGAGCAATTATAATGACATAAAAATGTCTTCACTTGTTTACACGACCCTGACTGGTCTGCAATTAAACAAACTCTGCACACTCTCACGGCTCTGCTTATTTCTCTCTTGGCCCTCTTCTAACCCTCTTTTCACAGTAATTTCACTCTAACAACAGCAACATAAATCTCTGCATGACTGTACTTTTATAACCCCTTTTTCTCATCGAGACTCCTCGTCTTCTATGACTTTTCTAATTCTGCATGCAGTCGAATGACATACTCTGACTGTTGGAATTCCTTTCTCTGCGTGCATGCAATTTTTATTCTGCTTGTGCGACTGTTCGAATTCTTTTCTCTTTTCCATATGCGGCTGTTCGAATTCTGCAAATAAGACTGTTCGAATGCGCTTACGATTCTGCATATACGGCTGTTCGATTGCATTTTCTCTTCTCCATATGTGGCTGTTCGAATTCTGCAAATACGACTATTGGAATGTGTTTACGATCCTGCATCTACGACTGTTCGAATGCATTTTTGATTCTCTATATGCGCTGTTCGAATGCTTTTCCAATCTCATATACGCTATTCGAATGCTTTCAATCCCATATTAATTTTCCAATCCCATATACTATTCGAATGCTTTTCCAACACATGTCACTGTGTAACTATAGATCTGACTCCAGTTAATTCTTACGTAACTGGCTGCATGATTTTCCTTTATGCTTTTTCGACACCTGTCACTGTGCATGCTCCTTCGGATTTTACCCGCCAAACTGCTACCTATCGCGATATCGCGACATTTCTACCCATTTGACTTTTTTTGGACTGTTGACCACGAAAACCTGACCTATCGTGATATCACGACGTTTTCGCCTCCTCGACCTTATCTTGGCATGCACCCACGAAAATAGAACATGTCACGAAATCGTGACGCATTTGCTGCCTCCAGCTCTTTTCTGTCTCCTACCCGCAAAAATGAGACATGTCACGAAATCGTGACACATTCGCAGCCTCTCGCTCTTTTCTGCCTCTTGCCCGCGAAAATGAGACATGTCACGAAATCGTGACACTTTTCGCTTTCCTGCACTCTCCTTCACTTGCACTCACAAAAATGGAACATGTCACGAAATCGTGACACTTTTTGCTATCGTACACTTTTCTCTGCAAGCCTCAGCGAAATCGAAACATGTCACGAAATCATGACACTTTTTGCTACCGTACACTTTTCTCCGCAAGCCTCAGCGAAATCGAAACATGTCGTGAAATCGTGACACTTTTTTCGTACACTTTTCTCCGCAAGCCTCAACGAAATCGAAACATGTCACGAAATCGTGACGCTTTTCTGCCTTAGCACTGTTCTTTGCTATTCACCCACGAAAATGCAACATGTCGCGAAATCGTGACATCTTTCGCATCCGTACATTTCTCGCTTCATGCACTAGCGAAATCAAGACATGTAGCGAAATCGCTACAACTTTGTTGCCTTGCATTTTGACATGCAGCGAAATCGCTACACCTTTGTTGCCTTGCATTTTGACATGCAGCGAAATCGCTACACCTTTGTTGCCTTGCATTTTGACTTGTAGCAAAATCGCTACACCTATGTTGCCTCTACTCCGATCCTGTCATGAAATCGTGACACTTTTCATTGCCTGCGCCTTTACCTAAAACACGTCGTGAAATCGTGACAGTTTTTCAACTTTGCTTCTTTCCTTCCAGTATGTCACGAAATCGCACTTTCTTTTTCTCTCTCCTCGATATGTCAAATCACTCCTTCTCTCTCCTCATTTTTCCGAAATCATGACATTTTCCTATGCCTTCTCTCTCCTCATTTTTGTCGTGAAATCATGACATTTTCGATTGTGCCTTCTCTCTCCTCATTTTTGTCACGAAATCATGACATTTTCGGCTGTGCCTTCTCTCTCCTCATTTTTGTCGTGAAATCATGACATTTTTTCTGCCTTCTCTCTCCTCATTTTTGTCGTGAAATCGCGACAGAAAACATGTCGCGATATCGCGACAGTTTTCTTACTTGTCTTTTTCTGCAAATTTTTGAATCTGGGTCACTTCTGTTTTCTTGGAATTTCATTGTACTTGATCTGACTGACCTCTGAATTCTTGTCCATTGCTTCAACTGCATCAATTTCTATCTGTGTTGACAACAATGACAATTCTTTTGCTGCACCTTGCTCAACAATCTCCCCCTTTGGAATTGTTGGCAACACTTATGCACTCTCCTGTAATTCTTCTCCCCCTTTGACAATAATACCAAAGGGCTGCTGCAGACTCCCCCTGAGTCTATGCACACCACTCTCAGACAAATATTGTTATAGTTAGCAAAAATCATAAATATAAGCAAAACTATAAGTATAGGCATAAATGCACCCCCTGAGAATGTGATCCCAAATGATAGTCAGTTCTTGGGAATTGTGACCACTCCCAACTTATTTCGAAGGTACTCAAAAACTTCCTTGGGCAATGGTTTTGTGAATATATCAGCTACCTGCTCTGTAGTTGGAACAAAATCCAATTTGACCTCTCCTTCAGCAACTTTATCCTTCAAGAAATGATACCGGATCGCAATATGTTTGGTTCTAGAATGCATAACCGGATTCTTGGATATGTTGATAGCACTAGTGTTATCACATTTTATTGATATTGGTTCTTTGAAGTGAATACCAAGATCTTTCAACGTTTGTCTCATCCATAATATCTGTGTACAGCATGTTGTTGTTGCAATGTATTCTGCCTCTGCTGTGGATAGAGAGACTGATTCTTGTTTCTTGTTGTGCCATGCTACCAGCCTGTCTCCAAGATAAAATGCTCCTCCACTGGTACTCTTTCTGTCATCAATACATCCTGCCCAATCTGCATCAGAATATGCAATCAAAGTGAAGTCTTTACCTTTTGGGTACCACAACCCATAATCCATAGTACCCTTGAGGTACCTGAAGATCCTCTTTACAGCTGTCACATGAGTTTCTTTGGGACTAGCCTGAAATCTTGCAACCATGCATACTGCCTGTAATATATCTGGTCTAGTGGCTGTTAAATACAGCAGGCTTCCAATCATAGACCTGTACATTGTTTGATCTACATCTGGAGATTTATCATCCTTGCTCAACTTGCAGCCTGTTGTCATGGGAGTGCTAACGGGTTTACTATCTTCCATTGTGAACTTTTTCAGCATTTCTTTTACATATTTAACTTGAGAAATAAAAATGCCCTTTTCATTTTGATTGACCTGCAGTCCTAGGAAATAAGAAAGTTCACCAATCATAGACATCTCAAATTCTTTCTTCATTTTAGTTGATATGTCTTTGCAATATTCATCCATGTTTCTTCCATATATTATATCATCTACATAAACAACAAGAACAATAAGATGGCCCTTCTCTATTTTGACATATAAATTGTTGTCCACCAAACCTTTCTTGAACCCTTGTTTAATAAGATAGTTATCTTTCCTTGCATACCATGCTCTAGGTGCCTGTTTCAAACCATATAATGCTTTCTTTAACCTGCAAACAAAATCTGGATTGTCACCAAGTTGGAAGCCATCAGGGCTGTTCAATGTAAACCTCTTCTTCCAGTTTTCCATTCAGAAATGCTGATTTTACATCCATTTGATATACTTTGAAATTTTTATGGACTGCTAAAGCCAGAAACATTCTGATTGCCTCTAGTCGGCTACCGGTGCAAAGGTTTCCTCAAAATCAATGCCTTCAACTTTGAGCATAGCCTTCTGAGACCAATCTTGCCTTATTTACGACAACTTGTCCATCTTCATTTAATTTATTTCGAAAAATCCATTTAGTGCCAATTATGTTTTTATTTGTTGGCCGTGGTACTAATTCCCAGGTTTTGTTTTTCTCAATCTGATCTAGTTCTTCATTAATTGCCTTCATCCAACTTTCATCTGTGCTTGCTTCGGCAACATTTTTAGGTTCAATGCTAGATAACAGAGAATAGTTTCGCACTCTTGCTCTTCTTGTCTAAATACCATCTATGGGGTCCCCAATAATGCATTTCATTGGGATGATTTTTCTGCCATTTGCCTGTTTTAAATTTCTTGTTTTCTTCTTCTTCTGAGTCAGTTTTTAAAACATCTGGATCAATTTTCTGATTCTCTTCTATTTCCTTTTCATCATCTCCTTCAATGACTTCTTCATAAATAGGGTAGTTTTCTTGATAAGTAATTTCTTGCTCTCTACCTTCATCAACTTTAACATCAGCACTCTCAACAATTTTCTTTAGCCTCTTGTTGTAACATGTGTAGGCTTTGCTTTTTGTTGAGTAACCAAGAAAAATACCTTCATCAGCTCTATCTTCAAATTTATCGAGATTATCTTCAATCCGTTTGATGTAGCACTTGCTGCCAAATACTTTGAAATATCTTGTTGTTGCCTTTCTGCCGAACCACAGCTCATAAGGTGTTTTGCTTTCATGCGGTCTTAGCATGCACCTGTTTTGAATGTAAACTACAGTATGGACTGCCTCTTTCCAAAATTTGTCAGCTATTTTGTTCTCAGCCAGCATTGTCCGTGCCATTTCCTGCACTGTCTTGTTCTTCCTTTCTACAACACCATTATCTTTGAGGTGTCCTTGCTGCTAAAAACTGTCTTCTTATCCCATATTTTTGACAGTATTCTGCAAATTCTTCTGAAATAAACTCTCCTCCTCTGTCTGATCTTAGGCATTTAATCCTCTTTCCGAGTTTGATTTTCAACCTATTTTTTAAAAATCTTAAACATCTCAAAGGCATCTGATTTAAGCTTTAAAAATAATACCCATGTCATCCTGGAGTAATCATCTATGAACAACATAAAGTATTTGTCACCATTTATGCTTTGTGTTCTCATGGGTCCACACAAATCAGTATGAATTATCTCCAACGGTTTGCTGGTGAAGTATTCCTTTGATTTAAATGTGGATCTGGTTTGCTTTCCTTTTTGACATGAAGCACGGATGCTATTTCTTGGTTTGCCAATGGTTGGTATATCTCTTACTGCTCTTTTTGAACTTATTTTTGCCAGATTGTCAAAACTAATATGACCGAGCCTCTTGTGCCATAGCCAATTTTCATCTTCCTGTCCAATCAAGCATGTTCCTTCTGTAGTTTTTGAGAGAGTATATAGATTACCAGAAGTCCTTGATCCAGTAGCTATCAGCTTCCCACTGTGTGCTTTTCTCACTTCACAGCCCTCCTTCTTAAAAATGACTTCATGACCTCGGTCACAGATTTGACTTACACTCAGCAAGTTATGCTTCAGACCAATCACAAACAAGACTTCTTTTGATTTTATCTTTCCATCACTGATCTTGGCTGATCCTTTTCCAACTATCTTTGCTCCATCATTATTTCCAAATTTCACAGAACCACCTTCATAATTCTGTAACTTCTCAAATTTTTGCTTGTCACCTGTCATGTGACTGGAGCATCCACTGTCAAGTATCCATGGTGCAGATTTGTTCTGTGCTTTAAAAGCAGTCTGAACAATCAAAGATTCCTTTTCTTTCCATTCTGGTTTGATGATAGATTTGGCTACTTGTTTTGCCTTTGCCCTTTCATTAGCATGTGCCTATTTTTCAAGAAATTTCTTGTTTTGTTTCAACCCATTTGGTTGAGATTTTCTACCTTGATAATTATTTGATGCAAAAGTGCTTCTACAGTTTCTTGCAATATGTCCAAAATTATGACAATTATAACATTCAACTGCATAATTCATTAAAGGAGAAAAAACATTTCTACTGGTGAAATTCCTTTGAGATACATTATGACTGCAATCTGAAATCTTATGGCCATAAGCATTGCATTTAAAACAATAACCAGAAAAGGAATGATTAAACCTGGGTGCAGGTCTTTGCCAGTTTGAAGTAGGAGCCATGAATCTTCTCCTTCTTGGATGTGTGACTTTTGTGAATCCATCTTTGTCGAGTACTCTTCTTGAGTCTGGCATTATTGCTTTCTTTGGCATGATTTGTTTTTTCTTGATCAACCCTGATCTTTTCTTCTTTCTTTATGGGTTCTACATTTAAGGCCTTTGAACCCTTTGATGATTCTCCTTCATCGAAGCCTAAACCAAATTTGATGTCGGAAGGCCTTTGGTTATTTAACATTTTATCCAACTTTACAGTACTTTCTTCAAACTTATGAAAATAGCTCAATTTCCTATTCATCTCCTCTAGCTGCATCCTTAACTTAACAATGTCTTCTTCTAGCTTGCTGCATTCAACTGTCTTTACAGTTAATTGTTCATCAAGAACTTCAGACATTTTCTTGAATTCCTCTGTCTGTATTTTCAAATTGTTTATTATGTCAGTGGCATCCTCTAGTTTTCTTGAAAACTTTTTATTCTTTTTCCTTTCTACACTCAACTCTTCAAGTGCAGACAACCAATTCTCCTTCCAGGATATACTTCAGCCTCATCCTTAAAGTTTTCATCACCTTCCTGATTTTCTTCTATTCTTTCTTCTTCAAGTGCCATGAACAGAGCTTCACCTGTTTCTTCTTCAGAATCCTCACCGAGCTTTCTTCAGAAGAGCTGACATTCTTGGATATGAAGCTTTTCTTCTTGAAGTTGTTCTTTCTAAAATTTTGTTTCTTCTTCCAGTCACCTTTTTCTTGGTGTGACCCTTCACCATTTTTGGTTTTCTCATGCATTGGACATTTGGCTGCAAAATGACCGACTCCTCCACAATTGAAGCACTTAAATGGTAGCTTTCCTCTATATTTTCCTTTTCCCTTTGTGAGTTTTCGAACAAAATTAGCTTCCGTTTCATCCAGTGTCTCTTCATCCTCAGATTCATGTTCAACTTTTATATTCTTGTGTGCTTTAAAAGCGGCTTCTCTGTCTATAGGCTTAGTTTGTCCTATTCTCATTTCGTATGCAGTCAAGGAACCATGCAGCTCATCCATGCTAAAATTGTTTAGATCTTTCGCCTCTTCTATTGCAGAAACTTTGGAGTTAAATCGTTTGTGAAGAGTTCTGAGAACCTTTTTCATGACAACTGCATCATCAATTTCTTCATCGAGTCCTCTGATTGCATTAATGATTCCATTGACTCTCAGCATATAAGCCTCTATGTTCTCATCTTCATTCATTTGTAATGCTTCGAACTGAGCTCGATGAGTTTGCAGCTTGGCTTCCTTGATCTTGTTGTCTCCTTCATGGATGCTCTTCAGTTTATCCCACATGTCTTTTGCCGATTTGCAGCTCATGACTCTTATCAGTTCACTGTCTACAAGCCCACACATTATGGCATTCTTTGCTTTGGAGTTGTTCTCAAATTTTTTCTTCTCAGCAGTATCTGTTGGAGGAGTAGTGGGTGTTGTGTATCCACTATCTACAGAATCCCAAATGTCGTATCCCAACGCACTCAGATATGTCTGCATCCTGAGTTTCTAGAAAGTGTAATTAGTTCCATCGAACAAGGGAGCTTTGTTGGATGAGAATCCTTCACCACCTGCCATTGTGTTTCTTCCAAGATCACCTTAGCTGATTAAGCTTGTTCAAGAAACCTTGCTCTGATACCAATTGATATTCACACAATGACACTGAGAGGGGGGTGAATCGGTGTAGCTATTAAAATTCAAATCTACGACATTTAAAGCTGAAGCAAAGAGAACTTGAAAACCGAGAAAAGCAAATTGAACAAGAGAGCACACCACAACACACAATATAACGAGGTTCACCAATTTGGCTACTCCTCAAAAATGACTGCTTGGACTCCAATCCAAATCCGAGTCTTTGCAAAATACCAATTTTACAAACACTTTACCAGCATCTATTGGAAGGAGCACCAACCCCTTAATTTTCTGCTGCAATAGATAGGAGCACCAACCCCTAGTACCAAGCACCAACTTGGACTGCAATTCTGAGCAATTATAATGACATAAAAATGTCTTCACTGTTTACACGACCCTGACTGGTCTGCAATTAAACAAACTCTGCACACTCTCACGGCTCTGCTTATTTCTCTCTTGGCCCTCTTCTAACCCTCTTTTCATAGTAATTTCACTCTAACAGCAGCAACATAAATCTCTGCATGACTGTACTTTTATAACCCCTTTTCCTCATCGAGACTCCTCGTCTTCTATGACTTTTCTAATTCTGCATGCAGTCGAATGACATACTCTGACTGTTGGAATTCCTTTCTCTGCGTGCATGCAATTTTTATTCTACTTGTGCGACTGTTCAAATTCTTTTCTCTTTTCCATATGCGGCTGTTCGAATTCTACAAATAAGACTGTTCGAATGCGCTTACGATTCTACATATATGGCTGTTCGATTGCATTTTCTCTTCTCCATATCGTGTTCGAATCTCAAATGTTGAATCTTTACGATCTCATATACTATTCGAATGCATTTTCAATTCTCCATATCTTGTTCGAATCTTTCAATCAATATAACTTTATCTACTTTCCAATCCTGCATATACGGTTGTTCGAATGCTTTTCCAACACATGTCACTGTGTAACTACAGATCTGACTCCAGTTAATTCTTACGTAACTGGCTGCATGATTTTCCTTTATGCTTTTTCGACACCTGTCACTGTGCATGCTCCTTCGGCTTTTACCCGCCAAACTGCTACCTGTCGCGATATCGTGACATTTCTGCCCATTTGACTTTTTTGGATAGTTGACCATGAAAACCTGACCTATCGTGATATCATGACGTTTTTTGCCTCCTCAACCTTATCTTGGCATGCACCAACGAAAATAGAACATGTCACAAAATCATGACGCATTTGCTGCCTCCAGCTCTTTTCTGTCTCCTACCCGTGAAAATGAGACATGTCACGAAATCGTGACACATTCGTAGCCTCTCGCTCTTTTCTGCCTCTTGCCCATGAAAATGGGACATGTCATGAAATCGTGACACTTTTCGCTTTCCTGCACTCTCCTTCACTTGCACTCATGAAAATGGAACATGTCGTGAAATCGTGACACTTTTTATTGTACACTTTTCTCCGCAAGCCTCAGCGAAATCGAAACATGTCACAAAATCGTGACACTTTTTGCTGCCGTACACTTTTCTCCGCAAGCCTCAGCGAAATCGGAACATGTCACGAAATCGTGACACTTTTTGCTGTCATACACTTTTCTCCGCAAGCCTCAGCGAAATCGAAACATGTCACGAAATCGTGACGCTTTTCTGCCTTAGCGCTGTTCTTTGCTATTCACCACGAAAATGCAACATGTCACGAAATCGTGACATCTTTCGCATCCGTACATTTCTCGCTTCATGCACTAGCGAAATCAAGACATGTAGCGAAATCGCTACAACTTTGTTGCCTTGCATTTTGACATGCAGCGAAATCGCTACACCTTTGTTGCCTTGCATTTTGACTTGCAGCGAAATCGCTACACCTATGTTGCCTCTACTCCGATCCTGTCGCGAAATCGTGACACTTTTCATTGCCTGCGCCTTTACCTGAAACACGTCGCGAAATCGCGACAGTTTTTCAACTTTGCTTCTTTCCTTCCAGTATGTCGCGAAATCGTGACAGTTTCTTCAGCTTTTTCTCTCTCCTTCGATATGTCGCGAAATCGTGACATTTTTGGCTGTGCCTTCTCTCTCCTCATTTTTGTCACGAAATCATGACATTTTCCTTCTCTCTCCTCATTTTTGTCATGAAATCGTGACATTTTCGGTTACGCCTTCTCTCTCCTCATTTTTGTCGTGAAATCGTGACATTTTTGATTATGCCTTCTCTCTCCTCATTTTTGTCGTGAAATCATGACATTTTCTTGCCTTCTCTCTCCTCATTTTTGTCTGAAATCATACATTTTTTCCTTCTCTCCTCATTTTTTCCGAAATCACGACAGAAAACATGTCGCGATATCGCGACAGTTTTCTTACTTGTCTTTTTCTACAAATTTCTGAATCTGGGTCACTTATATTTTCTTGGAATTTCATTGTACTTGATCTGACTGACCTCTGAATTCTTGTCCATTGCTTCAACTGCATCAATTTCTATCTGTGTTGACAACAATGACAATACTTTTGCTGCACCTTGCTCAACATTGCCTTCATTGATTTGTGGTTGATATTTGAGTGCTACTTGAAAGTGATTGGTTGAGCCTTTAAGAAGGCTTTTGGGATTGTAGACACCAAAACAGCACCAATCTGATCATGTGGCTACAAGCACTGACCGAATTGGCATACATAGCCCCTAGGGCAGCCCCTAGAGGTTAAACAGTGGTCCTAACCACTCCCAAAGTAGTTTTGGAAGGTCAGAGGTCAATTTGGCACCTTTCAAGCACCCTGCTCCTTACTCGTTCCACCCTAGGGTGATTAGAATGCTATTCGCCCCACCCCGAGATGATTAGCAGCAATCGCTCCAGGGTGGGGCGAATAGCAGGTTTGATGGGAAAAAAGTCAAACCTTGACAAATGGCAGCCCAGATCCGCCACTCAACTCCACCTTCAATGCATGGGAGTGTGAGTGAGCATTTCAAAGCTCAAAGAGGCAGTCATAGAGGCAGTCATGGAGCCCTTAATCAGGGAGGAATCTTCTCTCCCCTGACAAGGCATGATGGCCAAGTGGTGCCTCTGCATGCACATTCAAAGTAGACCTTCAGGTCTATAAAATGGTGAGTCTTCTCACCCCAAAAAGAGAATAGAGTAGGAGCATTTGGAGCAATGGAGTGCTACCGAATTATACCCTCACCCTCATTTGTGCTTCCTACATCCTTGATCTCTCTTTTGGAAGGGAGGTTATCGGGTGAACATTAGGAGCGCAATCCGGACCCAAAACCCAAACAATTGGCCACAATCCCACACCCAATTTGTTGACACAACCCCCTAGGAGGTTTTGGACCCATCCCAAGTGGATTGGTGTCAAAACCAAGCCCCAAACGGTGGGCGTCCTGCCCCTGGGCACCCCCCGCACTATTGTAGTCCTAATCGCCCCACCCCGGAGTGATTAGAAATATATAGCTGATTTCTCTACTATTTCTTTTGCATCTTGTTTTATGTCATTCCTATATGCTGCTATTCAAATTTCATTCCATTCTGATAAGTTTTGACTGTGTTTTCATTGTTTTACGCTTTCACTAACATACAGGGAGCGCCTTCGGATACAGGGTGATCAGGGTAGAATCTATAGAATCCGACCTTCTGGGTCATCTCAAAATGCCCCATTTTGCCTAACCCCAAGTTTGTAGGTGTTTTGGAGGCCTCTGGATGGGACATTTGGGAGGTCACTTTCGGGCATTTTATGACAGTCCTAATCGTCCCACCCCGGAGCGATTAGAAATCTATAATAGATTTCTTGATTGTTCCTTTTGTAGTGTGTTCATGATGATGTTTACATGCTTCTATTCAAGTTTCATCTTATTCTGATATGTTTTGACCACTATTTTAATTATTTCATGTATGCATTAACCGGAGGCCTTGGGGATTGCATGTTTCCCTCCATCCGCATGTGCTATTAATCATTTGTTATTTCTTTGAATGTAGGATCTCGACATCAGAGGGGTAGAAAGGAACTACAGATGCATTCATGCAAGTGGTGGTGATGTTTGGCCCACCCATTTCAAACGTGGGCACGCGGAAGATCCCGAAGGGAAGCGTACCATCCATTGGTGTAACAATTGTATCGAATGCTCCTAGCCCCTGAAAATGGGGGAGACGTATTGTAACTTGATCTCAAGAAAAATTAATAAAAGAGGCTGCACTTTACTTTTGCTTTACATCTCATTTCATTCATGCTTCGCTTTCCCTTTTCATGCACTTTAGTTCTTTGTTCATTCGTAGGACTTAGCGTTACATCCGCTTTTGTTTGCATCGCACCCGGTATGCCATTGCTTCCGTATCCAAGTGCTTTCAGTGGTGATCATGGTGGGACTCTATCCCCTAATTTTGGGATCAATTTTTTGATCAAAACTTTGTGTTTTTGCTTGCAAGTGTTAATCCTTCAAGCATTGGACTACTGCTCGTGCCACCCTGTGATGAATACAGACTAGAATTCATGCCACCCAGGGATGAATAGGCATTCATCCCACCCTATGATGAATACAGATCTGCTATTCATCCCACCCTAGGATGATTAGCTCTCTATGCAATTTTTGAGCAGAAACTCAAGGGCATCTAGTGTGGGCAGAGAAGAGGTAGGTTTTTTGAGCATTCTCTATAATTTTTTGTCTCTATTTCTATGATTTTTCTATTTTCTTTGCTTGCATGGAAAATTTTACTACATGTTTTCTTTCTTTATGCAAGTAAAAATAACCACACACACCACGTGATAATATAAACATCAAGGAGTTGGTCGTAAAACCCCAACACTTGATCAAGACCAACGGTGGATTTCATCACCACCTTGGCTTGAATTTTGCATACATAACCCCGATCGTGACTATTGCTAGACGTAAATCCTGATGAAAGCTGACCAAGTGTAGCTGGGGTGATTCCCAGTGCATGAGGATAAGTCTTCTATGGTAGGTGTCAAAAATAGAGTGATTCCCCTTCTATACCGCCTATGTTCCACGTATTGTTCTGCTCTCGCGTACCAATAGTTTCCCTCACGTAAGGGCGGGTATATTGAGAGGTTCGGTATAATGGCCTGGCAGTGGTATATTGAAGGGGTGACCATTTTGGGAGACATAAGAGCCCTCATATTGCATGTACAACAAAATTTTTGTTACAAGGTTTTGCACAACAAAAATCAAAACACACTAAACCAGATTTAGGGCACACCTTTAATCTATAAATGAGATAATCATTTCTTTGATTGTGTGGTCCTTTTTGTTTAGTGTAGCAAAAAAAAAATCATAAAAGAAGATAAAAATCTACATATCTTTTAGAGGACCACCACCATGGTGTACACCCGTAGCCAAGCCCAATCATGGGCAGAAGCTATGAAAAGTGTACAAGGGGGCACAAGTCACCTCCGTTATAGCTCCAAGGACTTGGTCATACCACCTTGGCGGCCTGACCCCCAAAATAGTCCACATCATACCATGACGGAATAGGACTATAGAGGCACCCCTTCGAGGGGCACTCCCATTCAACACAGACCCTTTCAAGAGGAGTACATACATAGGAAGGCCCCCTTAGACACTCATTATGAGTGGCCACCATGCGATGAAGTGCTAGAACAACATAGGGTCCATAAGGAGGGGGCACATGATTATATCATCCCTCCTCTACCCCTCATTACTATCAGAAATAATAGGCCAAATCCAGAGCGCAAGGCTCTTCAGATAGGGTGAGCCAACTCTGCCTGCCCCTTTCACATATATGAAAGAGAGCATGAGGAAAACCACTATATTCCTCAATACACAGCATGGGAGCAATGCGCCTCCGCACCTACTATTTATCAGGATCACCTACTGAGGCCAGAGCCTCGGGTGAATGTTGCTAACCTCGATAGAGGGAAGTGACCTATAGAGATCTCGGATCACTACGACCGAGATAGATATGTAGGGGAGGCATCTAGGCCTCCTAGACCTATGAAGATGGAAAACAAATCGACTTGGCATTTGCCAAACATACCGCCCACCAAGCGCAAATCACATAGCTTGAGCAAGATCAACAATAGTTAGAGCACCTGTATCATCTTAGCAAAGAGTGCATTCAGCATCAGATAGATGAGTTGCTCCACAACACTATGCATGAGAGGATTCCAACCCCTCACACACATAAGACAGAGCTTTATGAGAGGCCCAACCCCTTGGTGCGAGACAGGTCTCCATGACCTTATCAAGTGTTGCCTCCGAGACCTCCTAGACCTGAGCGGGAGGCCACCCCTAGAGCCAATGATGGGCACCCTCCTCGGGCACCCACCCATGTTTATAGGTCACGCCCAAGAACTCCTCAAGAAGCCTATGAGGAATTCGAGCAAGAAGAAGAGTGGGCTAAAATGCCCTACCAAGGCAAGGGGGCGCTATCCAGCTACCCCTCCATAGGCCTCAAGTTCCCCGCAACTCACAATGGGAACAAACCAAGGAGGAAGAGATCAAATCTTTGATGCATACAAAGCGTTGCTAGAGCGCTTAGAGTCTATGGAGACCAAGACTTTTGGGCCCCAAAAGCCCACTTTATGCCAGCTCCGTAGTCACCCTGTGCATCCTTCAATGCCGGCACCCCCATACCCTGAACACTTCAAAATGCCTCAATTGGCAATCTTTAGAGGGGATGAAGATGCCCAAGAGCACGTGACAAGATTCCTGAGTCAATGCTTTGGCATTCAGGACAATGATGCTTTGCTTCTAAGAACATTTATAACCATGTTCGTAGGCCCTACCTCGGATTGGTTTACCCAATTGCCGAAGCATAGCATCAACAACCTAGACCAGCTAGTGGACGCGTTCCTCGAATGTTTCACCTTCAACACCAAGAAGAAGGCATCATTAAGTGACCTAGCTAGCCTCAGGAAGTATGAGGAAGAGACAATGGTGGCTTATGGAAATCGGTGGAGGACGTTGCTTTCAAAGCTTCCTTACCTCCCTCCTATGGCCGACCTGACCCAAATGTTCTCAAAGAGCTGCCTAAGGTCGATCTCCATGCTATTGCAGCTGCAGCAATATGCCACTCTCGAGGAAGCCCTGGCGCAAGCCAGAATAATTGAGGAGATCAAGATACAGGATGGCGAGATTGCCAAGCCATGCAAGAAAGAGTGGCCCAAAAATGCCAAAACTGGGTCCACGCAACCGAAACCCACTACGGTCAATCAGGTTGCCATAAACATACCAAAGCCTACACAGATGACACAACCCCCAAAGGCTAATTATCAAGCAGTCCCTCTTGATAGCTATGAGAAGGAAAATCATAGGCAAGAGCAAAATCAGTAGCGTCACCCTAGGCGACAATTCACACCCTTCACAGAGTCTAAAGACTCCTTGTTTGACCATTTGTCCATGGCAAACTTGATAAACCTGCCAGAAAGTCGACCCGTAGACCCCAACATGCCAAAACCCAAGGGCTATAGGGAAGACCTATATTGTAGATTTCATCGGTAGAAAGGACATGACCTTTACGCATGTTGGAAGTTCAAAAGCTTAGTGCAAGACCTAATAGACAACAAGAATGCTAGCGGTGGATAATCCCGTAGCACCAAGCAACCAATAGATGGAGGTCTTCAAAGACCCCCTACCTACCCATGATGCATAGGCAAAGACTCTACAAGTCAATGAGGTGACACAAAACTACCCCATGCAGGGGTATGTAGGGATGATAAGCATAGTGACATGGAACAAGAGGTACCCAAGCACAACTACCCCCACTGCAGCTACAGGAGAGGTTCCATCAACGTCACAACCTCAACAGCACCCTACGCAACCTCCCTCACCTAGACCAGTGGCCACGATTCAGACTAAACTTACCCAAAGTTTAAGGACCACGTCGGCTAGGCTCTCCATATATGAGCTCATCCAACAATCACCGCCCCATCGGGAGGCTCTAATGGAGATACTCAAAGCCATCGAGCTACAGCCCCATGAAGCAAACTCTTTCAACAACTTTGTGGGACATGTAAAATGATGTACAGAACCAGTCATCACCTTTAGAGAAGATGAACTAAAATCGATGACTGGTGATATGGCGGATCCACCCCTGCACGTCATTGCATGGGTCAACGAGATTCCATTTAAGAGGGTGTTGGTGGACACTGGCTCATCCAACAATATAATCACAACAATGACATTGAAACACCTCAAGTTGCTAGCATCTCACATTGTGGCCTCCACCTATACTCTTCGAGCATTCAATGACGCGATATGCTCGATGGTTGGCACAATTGTCCTACCCATCCAAGTGGGACAAAAGACTATTCCTACGTTGTGCCACATCCTGGAAGGTGAGATGGCCTACAACATCTTGCTGGGCCGGCCTTGGATCAGGGACATGAAGTGTGTCCCTTCGATAGCCCATCAATGCCTAAAGTACACATACGAAGGGCAAGTGCATGTAGTCCCAGCAGACTTAGAGCCCTTCAAGTATTGCAATACGATGCAACTGATGCCACAATCGACCCTCCCATCGACACATTTGGACTTTCAGTTGAACCCATCCAAACAGGGTCTGATTTCGCATACATCACCACTGTTAAGTCCATCAAATCACCAACCGAGCCCATCTTCATCATCTGGTCCTTCACCAATGACACCACCTACGATGGCCACACCGAAGGACAACGGGAAGAAGCCCTTGGAAGAGATACCACCATTGGTCTCAACCATCTCTACCGAAGAGGTGCCCAATCGAATGGAAGTCGAGATGCCTGGTTCACCCAACATGGAGTGGACCCAGGAAGAACTCCCATTCCCTCCCCCTCAACCACCAATGATCACCATTGAGATGGCCAATACGGGCCTAGGGGAGTACCTAGTGTGGAACATTGTAGCAACACCCACGCTTGAGTCCATGCAGGACATGGGGAGACCTCGCCTCCCCATCGACACTATTGTCCCTTTGGGCTACCCACCAAATCAGAAAAATTTTGTATATGGGGGCCTCGACAATGGCATTGAACCTTACTTGCAAGAGGAAGAGGACGAAGAGCCCTTTGCTGAGAACGTCAACTATCTGTCCAACCCGGACTTCACTTTGAAATATCTTGGCCAATGTAATTGGCATGGATATGGGTTGGGCAGATATGAACAAGGGGTGCGCGTTCTTTGTCAACCAAGATATCAGATGCCATACGACAAATCAGGAGTAGGGTTCAACCACCCTCTACCCCTTGACATCTTGGTAGAAAACATGCAAGGCCTAGGGCTAGGCAACAAGGATGGGTTGGCACAAGATCCATATGCCAATCCTAACACAACATACACATTGGGGGATTATCTCCCATTGTTAACAACCAACCTTGTGGGCCTCAACAACCCCTTCCCTTTGATCGAGAAAGGGGAAAGTTCAAGAACTTGCCTCCAAGAGGGATATAGACAAGGTCAAGAAGGATCTTCAGAAGATGAGTCAGAGTATGAGGTAGCACCTTGGGACCCTTTCGAGTCCGATAGCAATCACTCGCAAGTGACGCCCATAGATGACTATCAGGAGAACTTCATGGCGATGTTCCCCTTGAATGCTCCAATCGAGCAATTGCCACCTCAAGAGAATCAGGTCCTCCCATAGAGAGCGGAACAACCCCGATGGGACCAAATTAACTTGCTCGAGCAGAACGAGCCTCACATGCCACAAATAGTTGTCGAAGCCAACGAAGGCCTATGGATATCTGATAGTGATTATGAAGATGAGACTGAGATGGCATATCTCAACCATATGCGGTAGCAACAATACCCCATGGACATTGATGACATGTTTGAACAACTAAACATGGGGCCAAGGCATAGGTGGCACCTAAACCAAGCACAGTTGGACCAAGTACTGCACCCGCCACTTCAGGCATACAGAGAGCACCCTCCACCCAGAGACCCTATAGAGCCATCAGTGCCAAGGGTAGACCCTATCCTTTTATCTGCACATAGGGCCGATCCATTTGTGCCAATACCCACAGAGCCAGATCCGGAGCACAAAGATCACCAAGGATGTCCGAGTCACCACCCATGCGGTAATGGAGACCAAATTCACTTCATCAACATGATCTCCATTGACTTAACCACCCCCATCCACAATCCAGCCGATCCAACATGACCATTGTATCTAAACCTAGATGCCATAGACTAGGATCATGCTAACTCACCACCATCCCCATCAGAGTACTGGCCTTGTGGTGAGATGCTTCATTTCACCCTAGGACCAACTCAGGATATCTTCCATGCTGAAGAGGAACCCGACGTTCCAAACGTAGATCTAAATTCAGCAAATGATATCCACCTGATCCCAACTCCACACCAGTTGGAGGATGGGTCCCACATGTCGGTCGAAGAGACGACTGACGTAGACATCGGCTTCGATCCAATGAATCTGCAAATCATCAAGTTGGGGGTAAGTCTATCCCCCGAAGAGCAAGCCGATTACATTGCCCTTCTCAAAGAGAAGAAGGAGGTTTTTGCATGGTCCTACAAAGACATGTCGGGGCTAGACCCATAGCTAGTCATGCATAATCTAACGCTTGATCCGACAGTCAAGCCAGTCAAGCAAAAACTATGTAAGATGCACCCAAAAGTAGCCTTAATGGTAAAATATGAATTACAAAAGTTGTTGGATGCATAGTTTGTCATCTACGTGGATTACCCACCATGGTTGTCCAACATGGTACCCATCAAGAAGCCGAATGGGAGGATTCGCATATGCACTAATTTTTAAGATTTAAACAAAGTGAGTCCCAAGGATGATTTCCCCTTGCCTAGCATCGATGCATTGGTAGATGCTACAACAAGCCATGAAATGCTTTCCCTCATGGATGGTTTCTTGGGATACAACCAGATTCATATCAATCCTGATGATCAACTCAAAACAATGTTCACGATGCCTTGGGGGACATTTTGTTATAAGGTCATGCCCTTTGGCCTTAAAAATGTTGGCGCCACCTACCAACACGCTATGACATACATCTTCCATGATCACATGCATAAAACTTTGGAAGATTATATGGATGATTTGTTGGCCAAATCTCTTTTGTGCCCAGATCATCTCGATGACTTGAGCAAGATCCTCGATCGCCTCATCGAACACAAAGTCAGACTAAACCCCAAGAAGTGTGTATTTGGCGTCACATCTAGAAAACTCTTGGGTTTCATAGTCTCAAAATGAGGCATCGAGGTAGATCCACATAAAGTCAAGGCAATCCTTGAAATGCTTCCCCCAACCACCATCAAGCAGCTTAGAAGCTTGCAGGGTAAGGTCGCGTCGATCAAGCGCTTCATAGCGCAACTATCTGACAAGTGCCGACCCATGAATAAATTATTACACAAGGGGGTAGCATTTCACTGGGATGACGAGTGCCAATCAGCCTTCGATGACATTAAACAATACTTGGCTTCACCACCAGTATTGGCACCACCTAGACCAGGAGTGTCATTCTATTTATACATCTCAGCTATTGAGGTGGCACTGGGCGCCATGCTAGCCCAAAAAAATGAACTACATAAAGAACAGGCTAATTATTATCTTAGCCGCACCCTGGTCAGTTATGAACTTAACTATGCATACGTCGAAAAGCTATGCTTAGCAGTGGTATTTGCCACCAAAAAGCTATGCCATTACATGCTGAGTAATACGACGTATGTTGTGTCTAAGGAGAATCCATTGCGGTACATGATGAGTCATACTTATCATAGTAGCCGCACGACGAAATGGATCATGTTGTTGATGGAGTTTGACATCGAATTCATTGGACAAAAGTCCATCAAAGGTCAAGTCATCATCGATCAACTAGCAGAGGCTCCTCTCGAAGATGATCAGCCTCTGACCATAGAGCTGCCCGATGATGGGGTCTTCCATGTCTCAGAATCGCCAGATTTTGATGAGCCTGAGTCACAAGCCGACATAACCCTATTTTTTGATGGTTCTAAATGTGAGCAAGGGGGTGGCATGGGAATCATATTTTTCACACCTCAAGGGGCTCCAATGCCTCTATCATTTAAACTTGATTTCCCATGCACCAATAACAATGCTGAATACGAAGCCTTGCTCATAGGTCTTCAGACAACCATCACCATGAACATCAAACGCTTGAATATCTTTGGTGATTCATTGTTAATTGTCAACCAAGTGAAAGGGGTATTCCAATGCAAATGCCTAGTTCTATAGGCCTACAAAGCCCTTGTGGATAAATTCCTAGCTAAGCTTGAATGGTACGACATCGAGGCACTCCCTCGATCATCGAATCATTTTGTGGACACTATGGCCTCCTTGGGGTCACTAATCCCGCAAGACCCTTCTGGTGAAATGACAACCATTCAAGTCAAAACATTATCGCAATCCATGATGGAGCGTACAAGCTCTGACCTTACACCAGGAATCCACCTGATCCAGATTGAACCATCTCAAGATAGGTTCTCTCGAATCCATGATAGTCTGAATCATGCCAACTAGGGGTCCTTGTTCTCCCCGACCCCTCTTAATAGCAACACAACGCTATTCTTACAAGTTCTTTCCCACTCAACTTTTGCTAGGGATGAACTTCAAGAGGGATTGGTCATTCATACCATCGAGGTTTCTGATCAGCAGGATTGGTACACACCCATAAGAGACTATCTCAAGTTAGGTAGCCTCCCACTTGGATTGTCGCATGCCATAAAAATATCATTCAAATAGAAAGTGGCAAAACATGTCTTGCTAGGAGACATTTTGTACCATCGAAGCTATGAAGGGATCCTCCTCCATTGCTTGGACCAGAAGGAGTCCGCTTGGGCAATCACCCAAGCGCACGATGGTACGTGCGGTGGCCACTTCAACGGTATGGCCATCGCCAAGCGCATTCTTTGCATGGGCTATTATTGGCCATATTTAGAGCAAGATTGTTGTGCATATGTGAGGAAGTGCATGAAGTGTCAACACCATGCTAACTTGACACATGTACCTTCTCAAGCCTTGCAGCCGATCCAATCGGCTTGGCCATTTTCATAGTGGGGCTTAGATCTAATCGGAAAGATCTCCCCTATATCGTCAAGCCATCACACGTTCATCATAATGGCCATAGAGTACTTCACCAAGTGGGTGGAAGCAATTTCGCTAACCTCTACGACTAGGCCCCGCATTGTGGAGTTTATTTTACATAACATCATATGTCATTTTGGTATTCCATCCAAGATCATCTCGGATAATGGGACGTCATTTAAGAACAAATATGTGCATGCTTTGACAATAAAGTACAAAATTTAGCATAGTTTTTCAACACCTTATTATCCATAGGAAAATGGGCAAGTAGAGGCGTCAAACAAAATGCTAGTTGCCATCCTTAAAAATATAGTCACAGATAGTCATAAGGATTGGCACATTCAAATCCCGCTTGCTCTATGGGCTTATCGCACTAGCATTCGGATGCCCACTGGGGCAACTCCATTTTCGTTGGTGTATGGCTCCGAGGCAGTCATGCCTCTCGAGTTGGAAATACCTTCCCTACGCATATCAATGCAAGAGTTCATCGATGATGACACTTGCATGGTAGGCCCGGTTAGACCAGCTTACGTTGCTCGACGAACGATGCATCAATGCTCTCGAGCATTTACGTATCTATCAAGAGCGACTTAAGAAAGCATACAACATGAAAGTTCACCTGAGGGACTTTCAGGTTGGTGACTTGGTCTTAAAAGAGAACCAACAAAATTCTAACTTGCCACCCCATTTAAGGGACAAATTCATGGCAAATTGGTTAGGTCCTTATGTCATTGACAGTAAAATAGGACCTGGAACATACCGGCTCGCCTCTCTTGAAGGAATCAAGGAACTAGAACCCTTGAACATCAGTCATTTGAGGCCATTCCACATTTAGGGAGCCATAGCCCACCCCAAAAGCTCCAAGGATTCCAACAATCGCTTGGTCACCCAAAAAGCTCCAAGGATTCCAACTATCGCTTGGTCAACCCCAAAAATGCCCCAAAGGTATCTATAATCCCTTTGGTCAAACCAAAAGCTCCAAGGGTTCTCACCACCGCTTGGTCACCCAAAAGCTCCAAGGATCCCACAATCGCTTGGTCAACCTAAAATGCCCCAAAGGTATCCATAAACCCTTTGGTCAAACCAAAATCTCCAAGGGTTCCCACAATCGCTTGGTCAAAAACAAATATTCAAAAACAAAAAAAAACAAAAGATAATAAAAAATAACAAAAAAAATTGCATCTCACTTCCATGCATACTCTTAAAAATCAAAACACAAAAAAATAATAAGTTGCATTAGGCATCGCATACATACATTGCATATTTGTTGGTCATATAGGTCAAATGCACCATAGACTGTAATTACTCGGCAATTCCATCATTTTCCACATTTGTCCACTCTATAAATAATCCAACAAGAATAACGCCATCCACATTTTCAACATATCATAGTCAGTTGTCTCCTAATGTATTTAGGGTTTTCGTCATTCAAATGTCTTTAGATTTCTAGCCAAAAATTGTACAAAGTCAGACAGATTTTACAAAGGTAGAGTTTTACTTGGATCACACCTTGTTACGTAGCATCCCCACACAAGTTAAAACACATAAAAATTCCCAAGTTGTGTGAACGAAAGATGAAACCTGCAAAGCAATCCAGGATACCATACAGTGAAAAGGTTATCTCGCTCATCCCCCTGTGCGAATGACCCCAAGAATGCTGAGAGTTGGCAAAAGGACAAGCATCTTCCCTACCCAATTCCCCAAGAATCCCAAATTCTCAAAAAGTTGCAAATATCCAAAAAAATTGCAAAAATTCAAAGTACAAACTCCAAAGTTTGACATCAAAACCCACACAGTGCATACATCAAAAAAGCACAAGAAATAGTGATTCTCATCACTCAAAATTCCCATCCCTTGCTCAAAAGAAAAAAATAAAAATAAACAGTGATTTTTTATCACTACATACGAGAGCAAGTATCCCAATAAAAGTAAAGAAAAGAAGGGAGTCGAACTTGAATCCCTAGAACTCTCAGCATTCAGAAGGTCATGAGGTGATCCTCAGTATCGATTTGGTGGATAGCCTACTGGTCACTGGTGGCAAACCTCCCGCATGATGATATATCTATCACATTAAATTGTGTACAGATCAATGTTTGCATGTGGATGAGCTAGCTTATGGTATCCTAGATTGCACCATAGATTAATCTTACTAAATACAACAAAGGAGTTAGTGGAGCTAATTAGGTGATCCTCAGTACAGGTTTGGTTGATAACCTATATGGCATTGGCGGTATCCTGACAACTACCACATAAACAAATTCAATCGCACACACAGGGATGTGAAATAACTTGGTCAAACTCAAGTCTGATTCGTACCTTGTTCAAAAGTCTTGTGAGATAAATGTACAGTCTTGGCTAGTTAGTTAAAACATCTGAATCTCAGAAAAACCTTAACTACATTCTAAAACAAATGTTGTACATTTCATTACTTGCATCACCATCAGAACATACAAAACACAAAATTCACACATGCAAAGTCATTCCACAAAGCAATCACATAGTACAGAAATCCAGCAAATCTTGTACAGTCTATGGTGCCACCGCCAAGTTATCAACAAACCATTTCATCCATTCCATATGCATACATCATATAATTAGAAACAATCGCATTCATAATAACATATGCATACATCAACATAAATAAATGTGCATAAAAGTAAACAATAAATCATGACAAGTGTATAATCAAAGAGAAAGTCATGTATATATATCACCAAAAATGCCCATAGGCTACAATAAGTCGGTCCTCTGACCTCACAAAAAAATCAAAAACTCAAAAACCCCAAGCCTAGGGAGTCGGCCACCATGATCACGTAGGATCGGTGCGACTGGAACTACCCCTAGTGGTGTGGGTCCTATGGGACCTCTCAGGGTGGCTGCTACCAACCCCCGCATCATGCCCACTAGCGCTACCCTCACCCACCCGCCTGCGATGAGAGGAAGCAGACTGCTCAGTCTCACTATCTCTCGTTCAGCATGAAGATCCACCTCCAGTGAGCTCAAGTAACTGTCCACCAAGGCGGATAATCTCGGCCTCCAACTCCACCCAAAATCGACCCCACTCCACATCCCATCGATGGTATGCAACCAATGCTTCATCCCGCTACACCAACTGAGCCCATAGGCGATCCCTCTCGACACTATGCTCCTCATCCCATCTCCGTAGTAGGTCCTCCAATCATGCTATCTCAGCATGAAACCTCACCTCCATATCCCCTAGGACTACCTGAGGCATGGGCATCTCCGAGATGGCATGCTGCTTCGACACCCACTACTCTGGGATGTCCTATATATCCGGCTACTCCAAAACCCCTAAACCATCCCTAGTCAAGTCATCTACCTCCACCATATCCGCATCATCATGCGGAGCCCCCCAACCCTCCCTCGGTGCCTCCACAACCCCACCGCCTTGCTGCTACATCCGGACCTCCTAGAGGCCCCTCACCCCACCATCGTAGCATCGTCCACCACTGGTCATACTCTGTAGTAACCCCGACATTGTCCACGTTAGGGACATCAATCACTACATCTGACTCCTCACCCAATGGCTCAATAATCGGCTAGGCTAGAGTCCTCTCATCGCCTCGACATCGATAGATCAAGGGCTCCCCAGGCAATCCCTAGTGCACCCCAAACTATCGAGTCACCCGAACGTACGAGAAGTACTCCTGCTCGGTCCCATGCCGCCCGATCAACCACCTCCCCCTATGCGCCCACCAGAGCCACTCTCCAGCCTCAAGCCAAGCTGGATAGTCCTGGTATGGCCGCCAGAACACCTCCCCTAGAGCAAGACGCGAGAAGGCATCAGCATAGTGCCCTACGACACCTGCCCACCACCGACTCTGCCCTTGCTCCTCTGACCTCCACCATAGAGCAGCATAGCCAATCTCCCTATCCACCATCTCCCCTCGAGTGGTCCAAGGCAACCCCTATGACCGCTCCATAGCTATGTGCTACCACCCCCAACACTGCAATAGGTAGCTGCACCCAATCCCCTTCCACCTCTGATAGCGGACCTCGTACAACTCATCATACAACTATGCCAGTAGCGTCTGACCCCACCTCATAATCAGTGGTGCTACCGTCGGACACTCCACAAGTCTGAACACTACCTCCAATAGGTTCCAAGGGAACCTCGCACCTAAGGAGTCAGGAAGCAGCATGTTGGAGATGAGGGTCATAAGCAACACATGCCTCACCCCCAACACGCCCTTCTCAAACCACCACCGCACCAGAATCCTACCAATCAGGCAGTCCCCCTCTGCCCTCTCCACCGCCCCATCCACCCCCATCTCCATCGCATGCCCAAAGCACCATGTCAGCACCATCGTCCGTTGATCACGAGGAGTCATCCGAATGGGCAGCCCATCTATCAAAATCCATAGAATCCGATACACGTCCTCCAGAGTCACTATCATCTCCCCTATTGGGAGATGAAAGGTGTTGGTGCGGGGATCCCACAAATTGATCAAGGTAGTCAGATATGCCCGATCCCCCACCATAGGCTCTAGCCGCGTCACTTGCTTGAGCCCAAGGGCATCAAGCCACTCCTAGTCCGCCATAGTCAGTGCATCCCATGCTTCAAAAAATACCGTCGGTTGACGATACCGACTCTTCACAACCTGAAAAACAAAAACACCACAAAAACATTAAAACATGACAACAAATCAAATGTACAACAGTGTACACAAAAACAATACAACAACAAAAAACAATTAGGGTTTCAACCTTAATTTAAACAAAAACATTCAAATAAACTATACAAACAACAAAAAATGTACAAAAAACAAAAGTACAACAACAGTACAAGCTCAATCAAATAAAACTGTACAAAAATAGCAAAACTGTACAACAAAGTACAGAAAAACAAAGTAAAATTAAAAACACAAAACAATGTACAACAAAAGTACAGATCATTCAAATTAACTGTACACAAAAAAATAGATAAACACAAAAAATTCATACTAGGGTTTCTAACTTTAAGTGTGAAGAAAAACAAAAAAAAAAAAAAAAAAAAAAAAACATACTAGGGTTTTCGACCTTAAGTGTGGAAAAAAAAAATCAAACAAACTCAACCTAGGGTTTCTTAACCTTAATGATGAACAAAAAACAAAACAAAACAAACTTTAACCTAGGGTTTTAACCTTAGTTTAAACAAAAATAACAAAATTACTAGGGTTTTAACCTTAGGCTCAAAGCAAACAAAAACAAAAAAAAGGGTTTTTCACTAGGGTTTTCATCCTAGTCTAAACGGAAAAACAAAATACAAAACAATTTAATTACGATTTTAAACTGTACTTAAACAAAATCAAAACAAATAAAGTAAAGAGAAGGAGCACCTACCGGTCTTGCTTTGGCTCCACCACTCGAGGATCTGGTCCTTGAACTCATGGTGTCCACAAAAATTCGGTAGAGCTTCGCTTTGAAAACTCGAACTCCTCCTCCTCACAACTCCAAATCGCCAAAAAAATAATTGCAAATGAGCCCAAAACCTAGTTTTGGCCCTTATATAGGCTCTTAGGCCTGTAATCATTCCACCCTGGGATGAGCACTCTAGTTAGCACTCATCCCACCCTGGGATGATTACAAAACTGGTATTCGTCCCACCTGGGATGATTACAGAGCAAGAAAATAAAAAACAACCAAAACTGCATCCAAAATGCACCAAAAACAACAATAAAACTCCGAACAAAGGCACCTTTACGCCTACAATTCTTGGCATCCAAAATTGACATTGAGGTCACAAATTGTCACTATCCTACTCCCTAAGAAGGCTACCATAGCCGGACCACTCCATGGGAGGACAGATTTTTGACAATTTCATCCCCAAAAGGCATCACAAAAAGGGTCAAAACCCACCAAAAAACATAATAAAATTTCAACAAAGGCACCTTTGCGCCTATGATTCTTGGCATACAAAACTAACATTGAGGTCACAAATTATCACTATCCTACTCCCTAAGAAGGCTACCATAGCCAGACCACTCCACGGGAGGACAAATTTTTGACAATTTCATCCCCAAAAGGCATCACAAAAGGGTCAAAACCCACCAAAAACAATAAAATTGCCGAACAAAGGCACCTTTGCGCCTATGATTCTTGGCATACAAAACTAATGTTGAGGTCACAAATTGTCACTATCCTACTCCCTAAGAAGGCTACCATAGCCGGACCACTCCATGGGAGGACAAATTTTTGACAATTTCATCCCCAAGGCGTCACAAAAAGGGTCAAAACCCACCAAAAAACATAATAAAATTGCCAAACAAAGGCGCCTTTGCACCTAACATTCTTGGCATACAAAACTAATGTTAGGGCCACAAATTATCAATATCCTACTCCCTAAGAAGGCTACCATAGCCGGACCGCTCCACGGGAGGATGGATTTTTGATAATTTCAGCCCCAATCAGCATCACAAAAAGGGTTAAAACCCACCAAAAATAGGTCCAATTGTTGGGAAACTGCATAAGCATTCAATGCAAAACAACTGAAGGCACCCTTACAAAAGTCATCTTGGGTCAAGCGACTCATCACTTTTCTCATGTCAGTCATTCCCTCATCGATTCGTCGCTTGAGGGGGTAGTCACACTTAGTCACCAATCAACAAATACACACCCAATCAAGGAAATGGCATGCATTCAAAGAATCATTGACAAAGACAATCACGCTCCTGCTTGGGGCAGCAAACAAGCAATAATCACAAGCTGATCAAACACTTGGCATTCTAGAATCATGAACTCAAGGTTCCCATAGACAAAAGGTTGTGCCCTTTGCCTATTCATGACTGAACAATGTCCAAGATCAAGTAACACCTCACCAAAAAAGGTTAACACTTGAATTAAGCTCCTTAGCTCGTCAGAAGCAAGGATTCAAGAATGCGTGCCCTTTCCATACTTGGGGCATCAAAATTTGGTTAGGTTACTGAGAAACCCTAATCATTAAGTGCTTTGGTTATCTATTTTTGCTCAACATTGCGCCACGCACAGTGCATCCCAAAAAGGGGCATCTGTAGACACCAAAACAACACCAATCTGATCAGGTGGCTACAAGCACTGATCGAATTGGCATACATAGCCCCTAGGGCAGCCCCCAGAGGTTAAACAATGGTCCTAACCACTCCCAAAGTAGTTTTGGAAGGTCAGAGGTCAATTTGGCACCTTTCAAGCACCCTGCTCCTTACTCGTTCCACCCTGGGGCGATTAGAATGCTATTCGCCCCACCCCGGGATGATTAGCAGCAATCGCTCCAGGGTGGGGCGAATAGCAGGTTTGATGGGAAAAAAGTCAAACCTTGACAAATGGCAGCCCAGATCCACCACTCAACTCCACCTTCAATGCATGGGAGTGCGAGTGAGCATTTCAAAGCTCAAAGAGGCAGTCATGGAGCCCTTAATCAGGGAGGAATCTTCTCTCCCCTGACAAGGCATGATGGCCAAGTGGTGCCCCTGCATGCACATTCAAAGTAGACCTTCAGGTCTATAAAATGGTGAGTCTTCTCACCCCAAAAAAGGATAGAGCAGGAGCATTTGGAGCAATGGAGTGCTATCGAATTATACCCTCACCCCTCATTTGTGCTTCCTACATCCTTGATCTCTCTTTTGGAAGGGAGGTTATCGGGTGAACATTAGGAGTGCAATCCGAACCCCAAAACCCAAACAATTGGCCACAATCCCACACCCAATTTTTTGACACAACCCCCTAGGAGGTTTTGGACCCATCCCAAGTGGATTGGTGTCAAAACCAAGCCCCAAACGGTGGGCGTCCTGCCCTCGGGCACCCCCTGCACTATTGCAGTCCTAATCGCCCCACCCCGGAGTGATTAGAAATCTATAACTGATTTCTCTACTATTTCTTTTGCATCTTGTTTTATGTCATTCCTATATGCTGCTATTCAAATTTCATTCCATTCTGATAAGTTTTGACTATGTTTTCATTGTTTTACGCTTTCACTAACATACAAGGAGCGCCTTCAGATATAGGGTGATCGGGGTAGAATCTATAGAATCCGACCTTTTGGGTCATCTCAAAATGCCCCATTTTTCCTAACCCCAAGTTTGTAAGTGTTTTGGAGGCCTCTGGATGGGGCATTTTATGATAGTCCTAATCGTCCCACCCTAGAGCGATTAGAAATCTACAATAGATTTCTTGATTGTTCCTTTTGCAGTGTGTTCATGATGATGTTTACATGCTTCTATTCAAGTTTCATCTTATTCTGATATGTTTTGACCACTATTTTAATTATTTCATGTATGCATTAACCGAAGGCCTTGGGGATTGCATGTTTCCCTCCATCCGCATGTGCTATTAATCATTTGTTGTTTCTTTGAACGTAGGATCTCGACACCGGAGGGGCAGCAAGGAACTACAGATGCATTCACGCAAGCGGTGGTGACGTTTGGCCCGCCCATTTCAAACGTGGGCATGCGAAAGATCCCGAAGGGAAGCGTACCATCCGTTGGTGTAACAAAATTGTATCGAACGCTCCTAGCCCCTGAAAATGGGGGAGACGTATTGTAACTTGATCTCAAGAAAAATTAATAAAAGAGGCTGCACTTTACTTTTGCTTTACATCTCATTTCACTTCGTTCGTTTTCCCTTTTCATGCACTTTAGTTCTTTGTTCATTCGTAGGACTTAGCGTTACATCCGCTTTTGTTTGCATCGCACCCGGTACGCCATTGCTTCCGTATCCAAGTGCTTTCAAGGACATAATTTATGGACATATTTGAGACAACTTTTGGGCATGATTGGTTGACCCTTTGAGAAGGCTTTTGGGACAAAATTTTTGGACAGATTTGAGATAGCTTTTGTGCATGATTTCTTGAGCCTTTGAGAAGGCTTTGAGGACAGAGTTGGGATAGTATTTGAGCATCATTGCTTGAGCCTTTTGTGAAGGATTTAAGGACAGATTTGGGACAACATTTGATCATCATTTCTTGAGCCTTGTGTAAAGGATTTGAGGATAGATTTGGGATAGCATATGAGCAGGATTGTTTGAGCCTTGTGAGAAGGCATTGAGGCAAATTTATGAGTAGTGAAAGAAATATAACAAAAATAGAAAAACATGTCAACACCATTTACCTAGCTGAGAAAATCAATGGAGTGCCTAGCTAAGCAGATTCAGTGGAGTGCCTAGCTGAGCAGATCAATGGATAGCCTAGCTGAGCATATTAGTGTATAGCCTAGTTGAGTAGATTAGTGGATAGCCTAGTTGAGCAGATAAGTGGTTAGCCTAGCTGAGCAGATTAGTGGATTGCCTAGCTAAGAATATCAGTGGATAGCATAGCTGAGAAGATCAGTGGAGAGCCTAGCTGAGTAGATTAGTGGAGCCCACCTAAGCATATCAGGACAGCCTAGCCTTGAGTAGATCAAAGTAATCATTTGTATTGGGATGAGGATCCCTATTTATTTGTGAAATATTATAAGGAGATTATCTTGTGGACTACCCCACATTGGGGGAACCACGTTAAATCTTGTGTCTCAATTATGTGTGGTGATTTGTGTACTTTCTTACTATTGCCATCTATGTTATTAATTCACACTACTATATTTGGTAATTGCAATTGAGGACACTAATTGATATTGGTTTGGAAAGAATGTAAAAAGTGGGTGTTATACTGTTCACCCCCCCATCTCAGTATAAGCTTGTGTTATTCAATTAGTATCAGAGCGGGTTCCTTCGAAAAGGCTAATATCGTAAGGGTAGATTCTATAAGAACACATATGGCTTCACAGAGTGGATCATCTACAAGTAAGGCTCCACTATTTTATGGTAACAATTATGATTTCTAGAGCATGAGAATTAAGAACTACTTGATATCACAAGGACATGAGGTATGGTAGATGGTTGCAAAAGAGTACAAGGTTGAAGGTGATCTTGAGACAAATAAGACTGTCAAGAAATTGGTTGAGATCAATGCAAAGACAATGAATTGTATTCTGAGTGGGCTACGTGAGACAGATTTTATAAAGGTCATGGTATGTAATTTAGCTAATGAAATGCGGATCAAGTTGTGGAATACCTATGAAGGATATTCCAATGTAAATTTGGTAAAACTACAAAATCATAGAAGAATATTTGAGGAATTGAAAATGGAAGATTCTAAAGATATTACAAAGTTTTTACTTAGAGTTAATGAGATTGCTAACATCATGAGAGGCCTAGAATTTGATATGAAAGAATCGGATGTTACACTTCCCATGAAGTATGATGCAAAGGTTTCATCGATAAAAGAAACAATGGATATTGACAAGCTAACAATGGAATAATTATAAGGAACTCTCACAGCTTATGAGATGAGGATAGAAAAGTGTCAGGATCTAATGAAAGGAATTGCATTCAAGGCTTCAGAGAAAAATAAAGGGAAATATCTAGAGATAGATAGAGATTAATATAATGATGAGAAATCTAACTTCATCAAAAAGAAAAAGGACTCAAGGAATTATAGGGATGTGAAGAAATTCAGATGCTACAAGTGTGGTGATTATGGTCACTATGCAAACAAGTGTCCACATGAATAAAACAATGATGATGAAAAACAGGGTCACAAAATAAAAGAAGGAAAGCATAAGCATGACAAAGATGACAAGTACAAGAAAAGCAAGCATGAGAAGAAGAAAATTTTTCGTAAGACAAATTAAAATTTCTACATTGAAGAAGCAAATGATAGCTCAGATCATAACGATAGAGACAAGTCAGATGATGAAAAGGAAGAACATCTATTCCTAGGAATAGAAGGTGAAAGAGAACAATGCTTTGTGTATGGTCAAAGAGATCATAGATTAGGATATTGCAATGGATTAAATGATAGTGAAGATGAAATGACACATCAAGGAAAGAAGCATGGTCAAAGAAATTATGAGAGTTAGTTTGCTATAGAAGATGATAATGATCTCAGTGACAGTGAAGATGAAGAAGGTTTTTTCTATGGGATAAAATAAGTAGATGAAGAACTACCACTCCAAACAGAAGAGGAGAATATTTCAAGAAATACATATGTCTCAGTTGATCTAAAATAATACTTCAATGATATCCATGAGCAACTACAATAGGTTGAGAATCTAAAAGAATTGGGATGCTTTATACTTGAGAAGGTTGATCCATCACATGACTCAAAAGGCCAAGATATTTTCACTAATAAGGAAAAATGTATTTCAGAGGCTATAGAGATGTGTGCCAATTTTCTATTTGACACAAATAAAGAAAAAGAAGAGAAAGGTTCCAAAGCACCAAAGGTCTCATATTTCAGATTTGGGGAATCATACTCAAAAGGAAAGGAAGTTGTAAAATATGAAAGCAAGGAAGCACCTAAGATTCATGAAGAAAGTTCCAAAGCTCCTATGGATCCAAATATCTATTTTGGATCTTGTTTTTAGATAGGTGAATCAATTTCAAGAGGGAAAGAAATTCTTGAAGAGGAAAGCAAGGAAGAAGTTAAGGAAAAGTATTTAGATACTACAAGGAAGGATCAAGGATACAATGCACAAGTCAAATATGATCACAAGGATAATGGTCAAGAAAGGTATGAGGAACCAATGCATGAACAAAGGGCTTTCCAAGGACATTATTTTTCTTTTAATGGATTTGGACACAGGGCTATACACTGTAGGGTCTATGGATCAAGAAGTTTTATTTTACTAGAAGGAACTTCAAAGGAAGAAGGTATGTTTTTCAAGGACACTGCTTCTTATGCAATAGGATTGGTCATAGAGCTTCTTAGTGCAAATAAAATGAGCAACATGGTTTTGGTATTAGAGCTACACAATTCAAATGTCATGGTCATAATGATTATGAAAACAGAACCTCACAATATAGGGTTCAGGAAAGGAATGGATATGGAAATGATTTCAAGAAAGAATTCAGAACATGGACACCATCCAAAGGCTACAATATCAAGTGTTTTAATTGCAATAACTTTGGACACATTGCAAATGGTGTAGGACTCAATTCCAAAAAGGTTCAAGGCAAGAAGTTCAAATGGATATATACAGGGTTTTGTGGCACAAGAGGCATATAATATTTAATTTTTAAATATTATATTAATGGTTTTTATTAAAACCTATGGTAAATATTTTTATTAAAACCAACGGAAAGGTTTTTTAATTAGACCAATGGAAGGAATTTTTATTAAAACCATTGGAAAAGGTTTTTCATTAAAATCAATTTGCTAAGACATCTCCAAATGATGATGGATGAAAAGGTTTTTCAATAAAACCTAGGTGCAAAAAGTTTCATGGTAAAATTCAAAAGAACGAAGGAGATATCCCAATTCAAATATAAGATATGAATTATTAAATATTTATTTAATAATTCTAAGGTCTAAAGTTTAATTAAATTATTCATTGACGTGCAAAGTTTAGGATGGCAAATCAAAGTTTGTCGACGTCATTCAAAGGTATTGAAAGGTATATAAATAAAAGAAGACTTTGGTTATTTTTTTGCGGAGAAAGGATAATAATTAGAGCATGAGAGAGAGTCATCGAAGGGAGGCAACATAGAGGCAAAATGAAAAATTGAAATAAAGGGCAAAGACAAAATCGAAAGCTTCCAGAACTGACGTCACACTAGACAACGTAGCATAGTTGGCAAGGCATTATCTTTGCACAGGAGATGTCTATGTTCGAATCCCGCTAGGAGCAAAAGTTTATTGTGAGAGATTTATTTCATTTTTACAGTTAAGCATAGAGATTAAAGGAAGTTTTGGGATTGAATCCCAATGTGGGCCAATTCTCATGTGATAAGTGCTTCACAGTGCAAGCAAGGAGGAACAAAGTTTGAATCTCGTGAAGGTGTGAAGACGCATTGATGTTTGGATAAAACATTGATGATTTCGAAGGTGGTAAAGGCGCATTGATTTTTGGCAAAGACATTAATGTTTCTAAAGGTTGCGGAGGCTACAAACTTCATAAAAAGGTATTTATCTCTATCACATGGTAATAGTTAATATCGTCAAAGTTGTGGTGCATTAAAATCATTTCTACCAAAATTAGGAAGTCATAAGGTATTTGTTGGAAATAAATGATTGTTGTGTGTGCTTAGGGAGATATAAGGTGTTGAGATATTATTTTTTATTGCTATGTGTATCTAGGGAGTTATAAGATGTTGAATTAAATAATTTAAAATCATTGTGTGTACTTGTGGAGTTATAAGGTGTGAAAACAAATAAATAAAAGCATAGGTGCTTGTTGTTTATGTCAATGAAATTAGGGAGTTATAAGGTAGTAAAGTGTTGAACATGTATATGTCCTAGTGCATGGTTTGATTATGAAATTAAACTAGGAACTTGAGACCTAGTTAATTTCTACCTTGAGTTAGAAGACATGCACATGAGTTAGGGTTTGAAGTTGAAGATAAATTGCTTAATTATGTGCCTTGACTATTGAGAGGAAGTGAATGGATTAGAAAATCAATTTTATGGATAAAATTGATGCTTGAGTTTGTAATTTATTTAGTGGAGTTCATTGAGAGTATTGCCACTATTGAGGAGGTTTTTGCTATTGTTTTTAGGAGAGTATTGTTGGTTACTTGTTGAGTACATTGCCTCTATTTGAGACCATTGAGGAGATAATTTGCTAGTCAATTGTGGATACATTTGTCTTTCATTTGAGGAGATCACTATTGGCTATTTGAGAGCTCTTTTCTTAAGGGAGTTGTGCTTGTTTCTTGAGAGCTTATTGATATTGCATGAGGAATATTATTGAGAACCTATTGCCATTACTTGTGGATATTGTCCTTGGTTGGTTTAATTCCTCATTGTTATTTCTTGGAGAGGTTTTCATTAGAGAGCTCATTAGCCATACATTTGAGAGTATATTGTTGAGCATTGTTGTCATCCATTTGAGAGAGTATTTGTCATATATTGTTGAGATCATTGTGGATCATTGTTGTCATCCATTGAAGAGTACATTTTCATTCATTATTGAGTTCATCATTGAGACTTGCCTTCATTTATTTGTGGTTGATATTTGAGTGCTACTTGAAAGTGATTGGTTGAGCCTTTGAGAAGGCTTTTGGGATAGAATTTTTGGACAGATTTGAGATAGCTTTTGGGCATGATTGGTTGAGCCTTTGAGAAGGATTTTGGGACAGAATTTCTAGACATATTTGAGATAGCTTTTGTGCATGATTGGTTGAGCCTTTGAGAAGGCTTTGAGGACAGATTTGGGATAGCATTTGAGCATCATTGCTTGAGACTTTTGTGAAGGCTTTGAGGACAGATTTGGGACAGAATTTGAGCATCATTGTTTGAGCCTTTTGTGAAGGCTTTGAGGATATATTTGGGATAGCATATGAGAAGGATTGTTTGAGCCTTATGAGAAGGCATTGAGGTAGATTTATGAGTAGTGAAAGAAATACAACAGAAATAGAAAAACATATCAACACCAGTTGCCTAGCTGAGTAGATCAATGGAGTGCCTAGATGAGTAGATCAGTGGATAGCCTAGCTGAGAAGATCAGTGGATAGCCTAGTTGAGCAGATCAATGGATAGCCTAGCTGAGCAGATCAGTGGATAGCCTAGCTGAGTAGATCAATAGATAGCCTAACTGAGCAAATCAGTGAAGAGCCTAGTTGAGCATATCAGTGGAGCCCACCTGAGCATATCAAGACAACCTAGCTTTGAGCAGATCAAAGTAATCATTTGTATTGGAATCAGGATCCCTATTTCTTTGTGAAATATTATAAGGATATTATCTTGTGGACTACCCCACATTGGAGGAACCATGTTAAATCTTGTGTCTCAATTATGTGTGGTGATTTGTGCACTTGCTTACTATTGTTATCTATGTTATTAATGCACATTGTTGTATTTGGTAATTGCAATTGAGGACACTAATTGATATTGGTTTGGAAAGAAAGTAAAAAGTGGACGTTATACTTTTCACCCCCCTCTCAGTATAAGCTTGTGTTCTTCACACATTGCTTGAAAATATTGAATTCCTTGATCTAAAAATCTACCACCTTGTGATCTAGAAAACCCATCGAAAAAGGAGAGTAAATTCCAGAATAAAGGGAGTTAAGAAAAATACCAGATTAAAAGGAAGCATCCACATGGAAAATTGGCTTCCTTCCTTGAAATTATCAAGGAAAATATTTTAAATTGGGAGAAATATTTCCCAACATCAAAAATTATGAATTTATCTACTCAAAATACCACCCTAATTGTTGGCATGCCATATTCTCATGCAATTTGAAAGGAGGTAGGCTCCCACCAATCACAATATGCCACACCTACAAATTTTCTTTGTTGAGGTCTTTCCAAAGCTAGATCCTCCCCATGACACCTAACTCAAAATTGATGAGGTGGTTAATTCTGATAAACCTCCTATCTTAATGCATCTCAAAAGGAATGTGACATGAGTGAGAGGATTGACCAAACCATGGCCACAAAGATAAATTCCATGTAAGCAAGGTATAATTATTACTAAGCATGTAATCATACCACTCGGTGATCCTCCTAACATTTTGATTTGTGTTGTTCACCTAGACCTTCCACCACTACCAGAACAAAAGAAAGAGGGCCCAAATATAAAAATAAAATGTGCCACTTTTATATAATTCAATTTCAAAAATAAGTAAGCTTACCTAGAAGCTTCTCAAAGGGCTAGCAAAGTGATCCAAACAAAACTAAATCTCCACCAAAAGTCTAGACAAAGTGTCAAAAATAATAATCATAATAAGGAGGGAAAAGAGATAAGGCATAACCATGATCATAAAGCAAAACTCCTCTACTTGAGGCCTTGATGGAAATCTTCCATCCAGATTGAAATCACATCTTGAATCAAACCCAAATTGGCAAGGTATTTCACTTAATTGTTGTTTTCTCTAAAGATATGTTTGATTTGGACTTCCTCCAAGGAGTGGATACATCTCTTAGACTCCTCAATCATGTTTGTTATGCTACAGTTGGGGGATTGGGAACCCAACACTAAATTAATTATATTTAGTAAATCTCAATGATCACTTTTTTGTATTCAATGGATTCCAATAGGGTGGTTCCCTAGAATAGAGCTCTAGCCTCTACAAAGTGGTTGGTCTAAACACCCAAATTTTCAAATAAGGCAAGAATGATATCTCCTTTGTAATTTATAAACACCCCCCAACTCTAGATTTCCCAATATTACCTTTATAATCTCCATCAAATTTACCTTAATCCATTGAGGTGGAGGGTTCAATTTAGTTTGAGGTTTGATGTTAGTTCCAAGCTACTCAACAACTCTGGTTCTTTGTTGGAAGCCTAGTCTCAACTATAGGTCTTCTTCCCTTCCACAACTAACAGTAGCAGTCAGGTGAAGGTTTGAAATATTTTCCACCACCACAATGATAGTCCAGACACACATGAAAGCCAATTCTATTTTAAAATTTCTAAAGGCCCTAAAATTTCTCTCCTTCCAAAGGCTCTAGAATAAGTAAGGTAGGCTGAAAGACCAAAACAAATGTAATCTCAAGGTAGAAAAAAGGGAATGCCATTGATCATAAAATTCAAAGAGGATATTTGGCTCAACCCAATTGACCCCCAAGGTGTTCAAAAAGGTTAAAATAAACTCCAAAGAAAAGGATCATTGAAATAAAATATGATTAGAGGTGTCAACAAAAGAGCCACACAGATAGCATCTATTTGGGATACACATACCTCTTTTTTGTAGGTTTTCAATAGTCAGGATTTTATTTTAGATGGCCATCCAAAAGAAAAAATTAACCTTGGTGATGAGGCCTTTTAGCCAAATTTTCTTGCTGGAAAGCCAAGAAGGAGGATTATTTTCAACCCAAAAATAAGCAAATTTAATAAAGAATGATCCATAATTTTCTCATTTCCAAAAGATAAAATTTTCTTCCTTTGAGTTCTTGATAACCTACAATTTTAATCTATCCAAAAGGAAATTCAAAACCTCCTCATCCTAGTTTATATTGGGGATGGAAAAATATTTCCACCTTTTCCTTCCACTAGATATATCAATAAAGTCAATCATTTTTGTTGGCAGTTTTGGGTACTTTGGGTACATTGCCTTTGCTCAAGTGTATAAGTTGTCATTGATGTCAAGAAGCTCTTGAAGGAATTTGATTTGATGTCAAATAATTTGTTTTGATGAAGGTTACGGCATGACAGTTTCAAAGGTCTTTTGTAAACCCCAAGTTGGCGGGTTTAAAGATTACAGGTGGATGCATTAGTTTAATGCATTTGGGTCCAGGAGGAAGTATTTATTTAAATAATTAAAAACCTTGTTAAGGTTCCCTTTAATTATTTTTAAATAAATATTAAATTATTGTTTGCAATGGGTTCTCCTAACCCATGGCGCTATGTTTTAAGATTGTGGGCGCTAGCCAAGACCTCCGTCGACATGTTAAACTCCTCGTCGACGTCAAGAGCTTATGGTAAAAATGCATATAAATCTCCCTCGATGAAAATCAAGAATTATCCAATCCGCATTTTGAAAAGAGTTGCTCACTATGAATTCGTGATCTGTTGTTCGATTTCTTCCTCGCTGTGATTTCGTGATCCGCTATTCGGATTTCTTCTCCGATTGTGTCTTCGCCATTTTCGTAAACCCATCGTTCGATTGTGTCTTCACCGTTTTCGTAAACCTGTTGTTCGACTGTGTCTTCGCTGTTTTCGTGAATCCGTTGTTCATTTTTTTGTACTCGCCGTTTGTCGTAAATCCGCCGTAAGGTTTTCGTCTTCGTGTTCGCGTTAGAAGAAAGGGAGGCACTATTGTTTTATTTAATCCCTGGCGCAGAAGGAACAAGGCTAACAGCATGAGGTTTAAACCTCACCGGGCGCCTTTGGCACACTGGTAGCGGCTAGGCTGTTGGTGCGCTACCCAAACGGGAGGTTTCGCGTTCGAATAACACGAAAGGGTTTTTCATCGTGAAGTGGACGCAGCGGGTGGTGTTAGAATTCATGCGCAATTTCTCCATAGCACGATTTTTGATGTTGGCCAAGGTATTTTCGAAATTAATTTTTGCTAAGTGTATTTTGCGGATGGAGGAAGTTTATTAGAGGGAAAAACGGCTTAGGAGTTATAAGGAGTTTAAAGCTTGTTTTATTTTGATAAAATATTCTTTTGAAGGTGTTGTTTGAAATATCTTATTGCATTCTTATGAGAGATAAATTTTATTTTTGATAAGACTATAAGGGAGAAATAAGGTGTATAAGGGATAAATTTTTCTTGTAATGTTGAGAGTGCTTTTGGTTGATTATGGAAATGAAAGCATGATGTTTTAAGGTTAAAATTGCTTCTTGTGTGAAGTTGTGAAACCTTAAGTGGGCAGCTTTGAGATTGACATTTGCTTTCATTAAATTGGTAATAATCAAGCTATTCTTTACTTGGTTAAAGTGTTGGGCTTACTCCTTTGTTGATGATTTGAAAAGTTGTTTTGTGCTATTGTTGATTTGAGTTGGTGGATGCTTTTTGTTCAAACAATATTGGAGAGAAAAGGAGTTCTACTTGTTTCCTTTTCTAATGTTGATTGTGAAATGCTTCAAGGTTGTGTTTTGAGTTGAATGGTGTTGATTGAACCTTGTTTGATGAGCATTATTGTTGAAGCCCTAATTGATGGTGAAAAGAACATGAGTATCATTGTTATGTGATTCTTTGCATAGTTGGCAATTGTTGGGGTTTCATGTTCTTGAAAGAAAGCATTCTATCCTATCCATTTCAGATATTGAGTTGAGTTTTCAGATTTGAGATTGAGTTTGAGTTGAGTTGATTTGAGTTGAGTTTTGAGATTGGGAGTTGAGTATAGAACATATTGAGTCTCTAACAATTCTCTTTATGCTTCTATGAGTTTGAAAAATCACATTGGGTCTCTAACAATTCACCTTGTGATTTCCTACTAAGAAATTTTTTTTCTTGGTGAGCTTGCTGAGTTTTGGACAGGTTTCGGTGGGGACTTGTGAGCAGTTTTGGACAGGTTTCGGTGGGGACTTGTGAGCATATTTGGACAGGTCCTAGCAGAGGACTTGTGAGCTGAGTTTGATAGTTCTATCAGAGAACTTGAGGACAGAGGTGCACTGGTTCTTTGAGAAGAACCTGAGGATAGATTTGGCAAGTCTTTGAGAAGGCTTGTGTGTAGAGGATTGATTTGTTCAAGCTTAAGCGTTGGACAGATCTGACAGATAGAGGAAGACTTGTACTAGACCGACTGACTGTGTTTGGTATAGGTTTCTGAGCTACTGTGGATGTGATCATAGAAGGCAGAGGTCTCTTAGGCTAAGCATTGAGGACAGGAGGTCTTCAGTGGAAAGGAGTTCCATGTGCTGGCAAGAGGTAGAGGCAGTTGATCTTCTGAGGGATCATTTCTAGAGTAGAGGGGAAGGTATCTCCTTTGAGCAGAGGCTCATAAATTCTGATTAGGGGAAGGTATCTCCTTTGGGCCGAGGCTCATAAATATTGTAATTGGGAAGGATTCCCAAAGAACTTTGAGGAAATTTTTAGAGAAAAGTTTTGTGGACGTAGCCCAGCCATTTTGGGTGAACCACGTTAAAAATGGGTCTTCAATGTGTGATGCTTTCTGTCTTGATTAATGTTGTGTTGATGCCATTGCTATCTAAAGTTAAAATTATTAATTGGTTAAGTCTTATACTGTTCACCCCCCCTCTCAGTATAAGTCCATGTTCTTCAATTGGTATCAGAGCGGGTCTCTCCGGAAAGAGCCTAACATCTTGGAGAAGGATCTATCAGAGGAACATACAGATTCAGAAAGAGATGAAGAGGTTGAGTTCGATCTCAAAGGTGAATTCTTCTTGGCTTTAAGAAAGCTTGAGAAATTCAGGGAAGAGAATTCTGTTCTCAAGCATCAATGTCAGGAAGAAGAGATAGCAAGATCAAAATTGTCTCAAAGTGTTATAGACTTCAAAATTCTAGCTAAAGAAGGGAAGAAGGTTGAACAGGTTCTAACAGAGGTTCTCAAAGGAAAGGAAGCTGATTGCGAGAAACTAGAAGAAGAGGTTATGTCTCTTAGAGTGAAGTTGGAACAATTGGCTCTCAGACAGAATACTCTATGTGAAAAGCAAAAGAAGGATGGTATCACCATTCAAGAAATAGGGGCTTCGAGCAAGATCAATCTTCATCCTGAAGAGCGGTGGATTCCAGTTGGTCACAAGAAGAACAATCATCCAAGGCATCAAAATAGGTTACATAATACTTTCCATGGCTATTGTTTTTCCTACAAGAAATTTGGTCACAAAGCTATGCATTGCAATAAGTCTGTGAATAGCCATAGTAAGGAAAATGTTAACTCTTTTGCACCTCTTATGAATAAAGATGTCATGTGTTACAAGTGCAATAATTTTGGGCATATAGCAAGGATGTGCAGTTTGGATAGATCTAGCCTTGAGTTCACTAAAAAGAGAAATGAGATCAAATCTAAGTCAATGATAGTTCAAACTGCTTTTCATGCTCAAGACAAAGTAGAGAAATGGTATCTTGATAGTGGTTGTTCAAAACATATGACTGGTGAAAAGGAAAATTTTTTGGTCTTAAAAGAAACAAACAGAGGAACAGTCAGTTTTGGAGATAACGGGTCAGCTAAAATCTGTGGTAAAGGGACTCTTAGTTTGGATGGGAAATCCAAAACAGAAAATGTGCTTTATGTAGAAGGCCTAAGACATAATCTTCTAAGTGTGAGTCAACTTTGTGATCAAGGGCACATAGTATCTTTCTTTTCGGATAGATGTGAGATAAGTAAAGAAAAAAATGGAAAACTCATTGCTAGTGCTACAAGGACTCCAAACAATCTTTACATGCTAAGTGAGATAAAAAAGGAAAAGTGTTTTCTAACTCAAGAAGATGAGAGTTGGTTATGGCATAAAATATTGGGGCATTTGAGCTTTGATAATCTTGTCAATATTAGTAACAAGGAAGTAGTTAGAGACTTGCCCAAAATAAAAAGGCCCCATAACATCGTTTGCGGTCCTTGTCAACATGGAAAACAGACCAGAACCAGTTTCAAATCAAAAGGGTATACTTCTTCAAAACCATTGGATCTTATTCATACTGATTTATGTGGCCCTACTAGAACTCAGAGCATTCAGGGAGAAAGCTACTTCATGCTATTTATAGATGATTATTCTAGAATGACTTGGGTTACTTTTCTCAAAGAAAAATCTGAAGCTTTTGAAAAATTTAAAGCTTTCAAAGAAATGATTGAAAATGAGACTGACAAGAGAATCAAATGCTTAAGATCAGATAGAGGAGGAGAGTTCACTTCAAATGAATTTGTGGAATACTGTGAGCAACAAGGAATCAAAAGAGAATATTCAGTAGTAAGAACTCCTCAACAAAATGGAGTAGTTGAAAGGAAAAATAGAACTATTGAAAATATGGCTAGAGCTATGTTAAATGAGTCAAAACTTTTAGATGGCTTTTGGAAAGAGGTAGTCAGTACAAGAGTCTACATTATCACCAGGGCCCAACTTAGAGTCAATCATCATAAAACTCCTTATGAGTTGTGGAAAGGAAGACCAGCTACAGTAAAATACTTCAAAGTGTTTGGGAGTAAGTGCTTCATCAGATCTTTCTTGGGTATTCCAGCAGAAGCAAGGCCTACACATGCTTCAACAAAAGAACTCATGCAGTTGTAGAGAGCATAAATGTAACAGTTGATGAAAATACAGGGATAAGAGAACCAGTCCAAGAACTCAGTGATGAAATTTTTCAAGAAGAATTCGAGAGAGGTTTCATATGAAGAAGAGGAAAGACAACTGCTTCCCAAAACTCCTTCACGATATGTTCAAAAACATCATCCCAAATATTTGATCATTGGTGATCCAAATAGTAGGCAAACAAGAAGAAGAGTCATTCCCTCACATGATTCTACAAATGTTTCATTATTATCTCAGATTGAGCCAAAATATTTCAGTGAAGCATGTCCAGATAAGTTTTGGGTAAAAGCAATGGATGAAGAGCTAAATCAAATAGAGAAAAGTGAAACTTGGGAATTGGTTCCAAGACCTAAGGACAAGAATGTCATTGGCACAAAATGGATATTCAGAAATAAACTCAATGAGGATGGAAATATTGTCAGAAACAAAGCTAGGTTAGTCTGCAAAGGTTATGCTCAAGTAGAAGGTGTTGATTTCGAAGAGACGTTTGCTCCTGTTGCTCGTCTTGAAGCTATCAAAATTTTTTTGGCCCTTTCAAGCTTCAAATAATTCAAGGTATATCAAATGGATGTAAAGTCAACTTTTCTAAATGGGGTGTTGGTAGAAGAAGTCTACATAGAACATCCAGAAGGAGTGTCTCTCTCAGAATAGTCAGACTATGTGTGTAAACTAAAAAAGGCCTTGTATGGGTTAAAGCAAGCACCTAGGGCTTGGTACTCAAGACTTGACAGATATCTTCATGAGCAAGGCTTCAGGAAAGGTGTGGTAGATATCAATTTGTATATTAAGAATGAAGGTGATGATATGTTGATTATGGTTGTCTATGTTGATGATATTATTTTTGGGGGAAATAATACTCAGATGTGCAAAGATTTTGCTAACACCATGCAGAAGGAATTTGAGATGTCTATGATTGGAGAGTTGTCATTATTTTTAGGTCTTTAGATTGCTCAATCAAAATATGGTATATTTCTCTCTCAAGGAAAGTATATCAAAGAAATGTTGAAGAAATTTGGGATGATGGACAACAAACTAGTGTGTACTCCAATGATTACAGGGTGCAATATGAGTAAAGATGATGAATCTCCAATGATAGATCAGAGGTTGTACAGATCAATGATTGGTAGTTTATTATATGTTACAACTACCAGACCAGATATCATGCAGGCAGTTGGGTTAGTAGCAAGATTTCAGGTAGCTCCTAAATATTCTCATGTTATAGCAGTTAAGAGGATATTCAAATATCTGAAGGGCACTATGGACTTTGGGCTTTGGTATCCCAAAGGTGATGATTTCACTCTCACAACTTATACAGATGTATATTGGGTAGGCAATATTGATGACAGGAAAAGCACTAGTGGTGGCGCATTCTTTCTAGGAAAGAGTTTGGTTTCTTGGCTAAGTAAGAAACAACCTTCAATTTCCTTATCTACAGCAGAGGCTGAATACATAGCAGTAGTGGTTGGGTGTACACAAGTTTTATGGATGAAAACCACCTTGGAGGATTTCAAAATCAAGCATGAACAACCCATCTCCATACTTTGTGATAATACAAGTGCCATAAGTATTTCCAAAAATCCGGTAATGCACTCAAGGACAAAGCATATTTCCATCAAGTATCACTTTCTAAGGGAGAAAGTGCAAGACAAGCAGGTCAAGGTAGAGTATGTGTCTACTAAAGAGCAGATTGTAGATATCTTCACCAAACCTCTTCCAAGAGATACGTTTGATTATCTAAGGGAGAAATTGGGAGTTGTACTCCCACCCCAGAATTAATCACCTCATCAGGAGGTGGGGGAGGGACTAAGCTAAGAGGCTCATTCTTAGTCCCAAGCCCCAAAGGTGACCCTTTGCCATTGATGACAAAGGGGGAGAGATATGAGTAAGTGGGAGAGCTTCAAAGTGAAGAGGAGAGCTTCAAGTCAGGGGGAGCAAAACTTCAAAGGAATATTCTCAGTTGTGGGCATAGTTGGTCAGTTGTTAGCACAATTATTTTTAGTTTTGGCTCTTGAGAAGTGTTTTTAGTAAAGGTTTGCTCGCTGTGAATTCGTGATCTGCTATTCGATTTCTTCCTCGTGATTTTGTGATCTGTTGTTCGGATTTCTTTTTCGATTATGTCTTCACCATTTTTGTAAACCCATCATTCGATTGTGTCTTCGCCGTTTTCATAAACCTGATGTTCGACTGTGTCTTCACCGTTTATATGAATTTGCTGTTCATTTTTTTTGTACTCGTCGTTTGTCGTAAATCCGTCGTAAGGTTTTTGTCTTCGTGTTCACGTTAGAAGAAAGGGAGGCATTGTTGTTTTATTTAATCCCTGGCATAGAAGGAACAAGGCTAACAGCATGAGGTTTAAACCTCATCGGGCGCCTTTGATGCATCGATAGCCGCTAGGCTGTTGGCACGCTACCCAAATGGGAGGTTTCACGTTTGAATAATGCGAAAGGGTTTTTCATCGTGAAGTGGATGCAGCGGGTGGTGTTATAATTCATGTGCAATTTCTCCCTAGCATGATTTTTGATGTTGGCAAAGGTATTTTCGAAATTAATTTTTTCTAAGTGTATTTTGCGGATGGAGGAAGTTTATTAGAGGGAAAAACAACTTAGGAGTTATAAGGAGTTTAAAGCTTGTTTTATTTTGATAAAAGATTCTTTTGAAGGTGTTGTTTGAAATATCTTATTGCATTCTTATGAGAGATAAATTTTATTTTTGATAAGACTATAAGGGAGAAATAAGGTGTATAAGGGATAAATTTTTCTTGTAATGTTGAGAGTGCTTTTGGTTGATTATGGAAATGAAAGCATGATGTTTTAAGGTTAAAATTGCTTCTTGTGTGAATTTGTGAAACCTTAAGTGAGCAACTTTGAGATTGACATTTGCTTTCATTAAATTAGTAATAATCAAGCTATTCTTTACTTGGTTAAAGTGTTGGGCTTACTCCTTTGTTGATGATTTGAAAAGTTGTTTTGTGCTATTGTGATTTGAGTTGGTGGATGCTTTTTGTTCAAACATATTGGAGATAAAAGGAGTTCTACTATTTCCTTTTCTAATTTTGATTGTGAAATGCTTCAAGGTTGTGTTTTGAATTGAATGGTGTTGATTGAACCTTGTTTGATGAGCATTGTTGTTGAAGCCCTAATTGATGGTGAAAAGAACATGAGTATCATTATTATGTGATTCTTTGCATAGTTGGAAATTTTTGGGGTTTCATGTTCTTGAAAGAAAGTCTATCCTATCCATTTTAGATATTGAGTTGAGTTTTCAGATTTGAGATTGAGTTTGAGCTGAGTTGATTTGAGTTGATTTTTGAGATTGGGAGTTGAGTATAGAACATATTGAGTCTCTAAAAATTCTCTTTATGCTTCTATGAGTTTGACAAATCACATTGGGTCTCTAAAAATTCACTTTGTGATTTCCTACTAAGAAAGTTTTTTTCTTGGTGAGCTTGTTGAGTTTTGGACAGGTTCTGGTGGGGACTTATGACCAGTTTTGGACAGGTTCCGATGGGGACTTGTGAGCATATTTGGACAGGTCCTAGCAGAGGACTTGTGAGCTGAGTTTGATAGTTCTATCAGAGAACTTGAGGACAAAGGTGCACTGGTTCTTTGAGAAGAACCTGAGGACAGATTTGGTAAGTCTTTGAGAAGGCTTGTGTGTAGAGGATTGATTTGTTCAAGCTTAAGCATTGGACAGATCTGAAATACAGAGGAAGACTTGTACTAGACCGACTGACTGTGTTTGGTATAGGTTGTTGAGCTACTGTGGATGTGATCATCGAAGGCATAGGTCTCTTAGGCTAAGCATTGAGGACATGAGGTCTTCGGTGGAAAGGAGTTCCATGTGATGGCAAGAGGTAGAGGCAGTTGATCTTCTGAGGGATCATTTCCAGAGCATAGGGGAAGTATCTCCTTTGAGAAGAGGCTCATAAATTCTTATTAGGGGAAGGTATCTCCTTTGGGTCGAGGCTCATAAATATTGTAATTGGGAAGGATTCCCAAATAACTTTGAGGAAATTTTTAGAGAAAAGTTTTGTGGACATAGCCCAGCCATTTTGGGTGAACCACGTTAAAAATGGGTCTTCAATGTGTGATGCTTTATATCTTGATTAATGTTGTGTTGATGTCGATGCTATCTAAAGTTAAAATTATTGATTGGTTAAGTCTTATACTGTTCACCCCCCCTCTTAGTATAAGTCCATGTTCTTCAATTTTGGGTCAAAGGTAAGTCTAGTTTTAGGCTCAGATACTAATAGATTTGGATATTGGGAAAGAGGAAAGTCTAAAAGCTAGGTATCCTCGAAGAAATGAATTTTTTTCCATCTCCCAAATTTTGTCTACATCCCTTAAAGAGTGTGGATCTTGCTTCGAGAATGTTGAGATAGAAAGTGTATCTAGAGGATGGAAGGATATCCCCTAGGAAATTTTTATTGTGACTCATGCATTTTGCTGAGAGGATATGCACCCAATTTACATTGTCCTTGCAATCCAACTTCCAACCTTGCTTAGCCATAAGAGGGTGAATCATCACATTTTCATATGGGTGACCTAAATTTCCCAAGGGGAACTACCACATGTGCATATGGGTGACCTTCGATATTCTATATGATGGATTTCCAACACATTAAAATATTATTTAAAGAGAGATGCACCTTGAATTATAAATTTATGAGTCATGGATGCAATGTTATAGCCTCACATCTCTTCTAAGAGATTGCTTGGAGTAATAAATTCATTATACTATTTTGCTTGTATATTTTTGTATTCTAGTTTGTTATACTCTGTTATTTCTAAATTGCATTCTTTTTCATATTCCTTAACATAAAATTATGGGTTTTAGAACAATCAAAGTTCTTAGTTTTAGATCAATGTTATAGAATAAAAGTCATTTGTATGGCTGGTAAGATGTTAAGATTATCAAAAATTTACAATAATAAAAGCAAATATCAAATAATAAATTACCAACTATCAATTAGGCATACTAGAATCAAGATGGTATTTCTTATCATCCCTTTCCTATAAAGGGGTGAATTGAATTGGGACATCCCATCCTTAACCTTCAACATCCTCTTTATTCAATACTTCTTCTGTAATGATAATATCTCTATGCTCTAGAGAGATGTAAAGAGACATATAAGGAAACATGTGTGAAATACCAAAAGGATCCCATAGAGAAGTAGCAATAGGGCATATCTCCAAAAAAATATACAAATATCAAGTAGCAGTTGAATGGTAGAATAAAAAATACCAACCTACTAAATATATGCTATTTGCTACATTAGTAACAATGAGAATATGATCTAGATATACTCATGGTATATCATAAAGGATCATGAGGAGGGACACAAGACACCATATGGGGAGTATTCCCTTAGTGAGTAACAAGGTCACACAAGTGTTGAGATTCAAATTTAATTTTTCATCATGGTTTTAAAACTAAAACATAATACAAGAGAATGTTAACTCATTTAATCCATGACAATAAATTATTACTCTCAATCATTGTTTGTTTGAGCACTAATTATATTTGTAGATAGATATTTTTTATTTCTATATGTTCATTATTTTCCTTTCACTAGGGTGTGAGTGCTATTAGAGTGCTTCACTCTATGTTCTTCAAACTCTCCACCTTCGTGTCTAAAATATTTACCAAAGTGCTTATCAAGCGTTGCTAGCCATAGTTAAATATTCACTTGCTTAAGTACCTGGAACACTTTTCCATGTTGTTTGTAGCATCTTGAGCACTATATAAAGTTTCTTCTCATACTTATGCTTGAATTTTTTCTTAACGTGGTAGCTCTATGTTTTTATCAGGTTTAAATGCTCTGCTTCTAAACTACTTTTGTGATGCTCAATTTCATCCAAGCTCTATTACTTCTTTGAAATATGTTTGATCTCTTCCAAGATATGTTGCTTATTTTTTGAAATAGAACGTTTTTAAGCTTGAGTGATTCTATTCTATAAAGTAATTCTCTCTATTATATATAAATGCCTCTTTTATTTTCTCTATAAGGGTCTCTTTTCTTTCTATAAGGGCCTCTTTTTATTTAATATTGGCCTCTTGGGGCTATTTCTTCTATATTGACTTCTTGAACCAATATTAATATCAATATGACTTGAGTATCATTAATACCTTACAACTCTTATCAATGTAGATATTTATCCAATGCTTGAAGCAATATAAAGTAAGATAGGTGCTTCTTTATCATTCTTCAAGATCAGTATTTTTAATTTTGTTCTACTTTCTTTTTTTTCTCTTAGGAAACTTTGAATTTTTCTCAATCCGCTACTATCTATTTTCTTTCTTATATTAGGAAGATTTGAATACTTCTAAATTTATAGTTATATTTCTTCTCTGCTTTCAATACTTTGCTTTCTTCTTTTCTATCTTCTAATCTACTCTTAGAAGCTAAAAATCTTATCTACCATCTATAGGAAGATTCTCACACTTCTATAGCTTAAAATCTACTACAAATATTTTCTAAAATCAATAATGTATTAGGTCAAACCTAAGAATCCAATATGATTCTCCTCCTTACTAGAGAATCCAATATCAATATCAATGTCAGGATATCTCTTTCCTGAATGACCAACTTTCTTCTGAGTTGGTTCTCCTAATTATTCAATATAGTTGAGCCTTATTCTTCACTGGTTTTCCTTGAACCTAGTGGAATGACCCAAACCTCTTCTACTAAATATGGCATTAAAATAGATTCTAAGTCTCAGTGCTTTCAAAACTGATAGAATCTTAATCAAATTTATCAAACATGATAAAATCAATTTATAATGGTGGCTAAAATAAACTCTTGTCAATCTATACAGATTCTAGTGGTAGCTCTAATACCACTAACAAATTTTTAAGCCTTAATACTACCACAAAATATCACAAGTTATATCTCACATGATCTAAATATATTATAACCACAATATAATAAGGTCAATATAATGAAATGAGTAGAATAATATGAGAAAATTAATATGTATATCAAGGCTTATAATAACTCAAATAACATTCAATAATATAATGTAATATAAATGTAAATATCCTGAATCATACATGTACTAAGCATGTAGAACAACTTACAATATTAATTGCTCAAAATGTATGTAAAATTTATTACTCCTCTTTCTATTACAATGATAATGCTTGTTCTCCTTTTTATAATATGTTTTATGGAGTATTGCCTCCATAATATAGCCATAGTATTGTGACTCTTTAGATACTTGACTATTCCTTTCCATATGCCAAGTATCATGACTCTTGAATTATGTACTTGACACTTGCATATTTGATGAACAATTGACACTATAACATATGCACACCTATACATGACTCTTACACTTCTATAACTTGCACTCTCTAATCTAAGACACTTATGCACATCTTTACATTACATATTTATTCTCATACATATAAGACACTTGTGCACATAGACTCAAATTACACTTGCACACTAACTCACATGATGCTTGTACATTTCCTCTACATTCACACTTACATAAAAGGAGAAATATAATTCACATTCTAAACTATAACTCAACCCTAATCTACTATTTACAAATGTACCATGAAGGTATCATGGGGGTGTATAAGCATGTACTAAATAATGTAGTATACTCCAATAATTAGTAGGATAATGAGACTATTGTGGAAGAGTCCAATAAGTCTCAAGTTGTTGAAGAGTAGCCTACACATGAGGAGAAACTCCAAAATTATGACATTATTCAAGAAGTGCAAATTTTGAGAAGAATTCAATGATAAAGAAATGCACCAATCATATTTGGTTGTGATGAATATAATAACTCTACACTATCTTCCATGAGTGATGAGCCTGTAGGTTTTAAATATGATATCACTAGTAATAAAGCAATTAATTGGAAAAAAGGCTATGGAAGAGTAAATATGGTAATACTTGGGACTTGCAAGTGTTACCTAAGGGTAGAAAGGTAATTGGATGTAAATGGATGTTTAAAAGGAAATACAAGGATGATGGTTCAATTGATAGGCATCAATATAGGTTAGTAGTGAAAGAATACTCTCAAGCTAAAGGGCTTGAATTTGAATAAACATTTTCTCCCATGGCAAATATTACATCTATCAGATTGCTCTTTGCATTGGCTACTGAAAATGACTTAGAAATTGAGTAGATGAACATGAAGATAAATTTTCTTCATGGAGATCTCAATGAAGACATTTACATGGAGCAACTAATTAGGTTTAAAGTAAGTGTGAGAAATGTTGTATGCAAGCTGAGAAAGTCACTGTATGGGTTGAAGTAATCCCCAAGGAAATGGTATAAAAGGTTTGATACCTTTGTGATTGGACATGGTTTTATGATAAGTGATGTTGATCATTGTATCTATCTCAAGAGTGAAGTCAATCACTTTATAATTTTGTGTTATATGTAGATGACATTCTTATTTTTATAAAATTGAAGAATCTTATGAATAAGACCAAGTCTAAGTTGTCAAGAGAATTTGACATGAAAGACTTTCACCCATTACCCTATATCTTAGATATTGAAGTGAAGAGAAACCATGGTGAGAAGAATATGTGGATTAGCCAAAGATATACATTGTAGACTTTCTTATATTTTTTAGAATGGACAAATATACTCCTATATCCACACCTTTTCATGTTGGAGTTGCATTATCAAAATACATGTGTCTAAAGGATGCTGATGAGAAGAATGTCATGGATAAAGATCCCAATGCAAGTGTAGTTGGTAAATTGATGTATGTAATGGTGTGTATAAGACCAGATATTACTCATGCAATTGGAATTGTGAGTAATTTTATATCTAATATTGGTAAGAAAAATTGGGTTGTAGTGAAGATAATTCTTAAATATTTGAAAGACACTAGTGATTTTCTAATTTGTTATGATGAAAAATAAAATAATCAACTACAAGATTTTGTAGGTTCTGATTATGGTGGAGTTGAAGATACTTCTAAATATACTAGTGCATATGTGTTCACACTATTTGGAGGAGTTGTGAATTTTAGAAGTAAAAAGAAGCAAGTGACTCAATCAACTACTTAAAATGAATACATTGCTATTGCAGAAGCATCTAAGAAGGAAACCTAGTTACATGTGGTGTGCAAAGGCATTGGTTTTCAATGATATTCCATTACTTTATGGTGTGACAATCAAAGTGCAATTGACTTAACCATAAACCCTAAATTTTACTCTCATACTAAGCACATTTGGGTGAAATTTCATTATATTAGAGATATGGTGAAATCTATAGAAGTTGAGTTATAGAATATTGGTACAAAGGACAATGGAATAGATGCACTGACAAAGCCATTAGATAACATGAAGTTCATTTTGCATAGATATTTTATGGAAGTTCTCTCATTTTGATTAGTAACCCTGACGAATAAGAAAGAAGACATTTTTTGCTCATTTACATAGTCTTTTTGGTAAGTGGGATATTTTTGGATGTGTGCCAGAAATATTGGATTTGTGTTACACCCCTTAGGCTTGTACACCCCCAAAAAAATTTTGGTTCCATTTTTTTGGAAGACAGTTTTTTAGCTAATAAAATGCCTTTACAAACACATGATTTTGGAAAATTCCTCATGGTTGGCAGTTGATAGACATGTGTTGAGATGTTATTATTTGGTTGCCTAAACATGGTGGGAAAACCCTAAATATGGGTAGGAAACCCTAAATATAGGTGGTAAAACCCTAAACATGGGAGAAAAACCCTAAACATGGGTAGGAAAACCCTAAACATGGTACCAACGTGTATGCATTTATTTTATAAATGCAACTTTGTAATATATATGTAAGAACAATGTGAGAAGAAAATCTCTCAGATATAATGTTGAGTGTATTGTAAAATAAGTTCTTCTTCTTCCATTTTTTGTTTGTGCTCTATGGCATGTCGTATATAAATGTTTACTTCTAAATCATTCTTTTGTTTCCTATTAGTTGTTTATCATTTGAACATTATTTTCTTTATATGAGTTTATTTCATCCTTTATTTTTTGTTGAGTTATTTGGCTACACATTCTACTATGTCAATAGAGAGTTATAAGGGAGATCCTCAAATTTATTGATACCCCATCCTATTAGAGTATATTACATTATTGAATACATGTCAATGTACCACTTTGGGTACATAACTGGAGGAGTTTACTTTAGAGTAAATTTAAGTAGTTACTTCAAGAGATGTAATAAATGCACAAGTGTCAATATACAATTATGTAAATGATAGTAAAGGTAGATGAAAAGTCATAGGTAGAGAAAGAGCCAAGGAACATATTTTCCTATATATAGGCCTTATAGTGAGTGAGATCAGAGCAGTATAGGATATAGGGTGTGTGGTAACATATAGAATAGAGAGTGCATAGAATAGTGGTAGTATAAGTACAATATATCTCCTTAAGAGCAGTTTATGGAGTGTTCATGTTCTCCATCATACTGCATTGTACTATTTTTGTGAGCTTTCATTAATGATATATTTATGAGTTATTGTAGAAGTTTATCTCTGTTTTCCTATTAGGAATAATAATGTGAGCAATAAATAAAACTTATAAATATAATGTAGAAGAACACAATACAAGAGAGACACAAATATACGTGGTTCACCCAATATGGGCTACATCCATAGAGAAAATAACTAGGCTTTTTTTCATCCAGCAAAAATAAAGGGATGCAACCTACAACACATTCCCTATAATATCCTCTTCTTTCTGTCACTGTCTCTTACACACACCAACCACCATACATAGTCCTCTTAAAATAGAGTTATATTTTAAGGAAAAAATGCCAACATAAAATCCTACTGTCTATATTTGACCTAATAATGAATAGTCCATATTTACAAAAGGAAAAATACATCTACTTTTGGCTTCGAGGGTGCTGCCCCCAGAGGTGACGACATTAGTAGGGGGGCAAGGCCCCCCTACACCCCCCTTCATGGAGTGGGTCCAAGTGTGACTAAAAACAAGACCTCTAAATTAGAGAGAGAATTAGGCTCCACAACCAACAATATCCCACTTGGAGACTAATCATAGTAACTCCACCGCTACTGCACCTGCTGGACTATGCTTCAAATTTGGACCTAGAAAGTTTCTCATATTTAATATAATGCTTTAAGACCAACTAAAACCGAGCAAGAACTAAGTTTTTCTTTGGTTACTACCTTTGTTAACATATATATAGGATTATAGCTAGTGTGTATCTTTTCCATCTTCAATTGTACTTATTTTAAAAGTAATCATATGAAATGGTACTTGATCTATATATGTTTAGTATTAAATGGAAGGCTGAGTTCTTTGCAAGATGAATGACACTTTGAATTTCACTATATAATCTGTTATTCTCCTGCTTCTTTCTCAATTCCTCCATAAACCATTCTAACCAAATCATCTCTTTACTAGCATCTGTAGTAGCAACATACTCTACTTCCATTGTTGAAAGTACAACAACCTTTTATAATTTTGAAATCCAAATTACTGTAGGTCCACCTACAGTAAAGAAATACCCTGTGGTGCTTCTTCTACTATCTATATCATATGCCATGTTTGAATCAACATATCCTTTTATAACTATGTTAGAACCTCCAAAATATAATGCTTGAGTGACAGTACCTCTTAAATACCCGAGAATCCACTTCACTACCTTCCAATGCTCTTTTCCTAGGTTATTCATAAACTTGATCACAAATACCACTGCATGTACTACATCTAGCCTTATGTACACCATCGCATGCATCAAACTACCAACTATAGATGAATAAGGAACCTTGGATATGTAGCCTATCTCCTCTTGTATCTTGGGACACATCTCTTTAGTCAGTTTGAAATGATTGGCCAAAGGTGTACTAAAAGGTTTTGCATCCTACATATTGAATCTTTTCAACACCTTCTCAATGTACTCACCCTAAGACAATCTTAATTTATGATTTTCCTATATCTTGTTATTCTCATACCAAGAATTTGTTTTACGACACCCAAATCCTTCATTGCATATGAATTTGTTAAAAAAAATTATCACATTTATATCCTACATGTTATACCTTGCAACAAGCATTTCATCTACATACAATAACAAGATAATATAGTTACCATTATCTAATCATTTAAAATAAATACAGTTGTTAGAATAACATATACTATAACCTTGTTCTATCATAAACCTATTGAATTTTAGATACCACCGCCTTGAAGCTTGTTTCAGACCATACAATCTCTTTTTCAACCTACATACTAACTCCTCCTTCTCTTTGACATCATACCCCTATGGTTGTTGCATTTAAATCTCTTCCTCCAAATCCCCATGGAGAAAAGTTGTTTTATATCTAACTATTCAAGACGTAAATCTTCTACAACCACTTGTCTTAAAATAGTTCTAATTGGAATCATTTTAACAACATGATAAAATATTTCATCAAAATATATACCTTTATTCTATGCAAACTCCTTTACAACAAGTCTAGCCTTATACCATTTTTTACTTCCATCTTCTTCCTTCACCTTGTAAACCCATTTATTATGCAATGCTCTTTTTCCTGTAGGCAAGCAAACCAAATCACAAGTCTAGTTATGTACCAAAGATTCCATCTCCTCTTTCATGTCTTGCTCCCACTTATTTCTAGTTTCTACATGCATCACTTCTTTATATGTTTTTGGTTCACGAGAATCAGTCAACAATACATGATGCAATAAAGGAGAGTGAAATTCAGGGGATCTACTTAACCTAGTAGATATTCTAATAGCACTTGCAAGAGTTTGAGGTGCTTTTTGTTACTATTGTTTAATATTTTGATTTTCTAGCACCTTTGAAGTTTCATTTTTTGTGATTTCATCAAGCACTATGTATTCTGTGTTTATCTTTTCTTGTTTCTTTCTTTGCAATTGATCTTTGTACATGACCTTCTCATTGAATACCACATATCTACTCTATATCCAATGAAAGTACACTTCTTGAACTTTACCTCAAGTTTTGTTATATTTTATTTATCAATATGAACAAATGCTTCACAACCAAAAGTCTTCAAAAATGAGTAGTTAACAGGTTTACCTATCCATACCTCTTCTAGAATACCACCATCTAGGGAACTTGAAGGTCCTTTGTTTATTAAGTAAATAGTAGTATCCACAACATCTACCCAAAAATATAAGGGCAATCTTGCATGTAATATTATACACCTAGCACATTCCATGATTGTCTTTTTCATCCTTTCTGACACACTACTTTTATTTTGGTATTCTTGAAATCATATTCACTCTACGAATCCCATGGTATGAACAATAACTATCAAAAGTAAGGGAGAATTCAACTTATTTGAGAGACTTAAACTTATTTCCTGTCTCATTCTCAACCAAAGATTTCCATTTCTTAAAATATCAAAGACATCAAATTTTTTTTTTAGTATAATAAGACCAAGTTTTTCTAGTTGCCTCATCAATAAAAGGAACATAATAATAAGAGCCGCCAAGACATGATACTTGAGCCAATCCCCATACATTTGTATGCACAAGCTCTAACTTTTCACTCTTCTTTTCCTTCCCAACTCTAAGAAATCAACCTCTTTTTTATTTTCCATACACATAGTGCTCACAAAATTCTAAATCAACCTGCTTCAAACCTAGAAATAAATTCCTTGAGTGGAGAATTTGCATCCCCTTCTAACTCGTATACCCAAGCCTATGATGCCACAAAGCTATATCCATTCCTGTAGAAGATAGATCAATAGAAAGATCGGTATTACCAGTATATACATACAATGTACCTACCTTCTTTCCTTTTACTAATTTTAGTGATCCTTTACTTTTCTTCCATGAATTGTTTGAGAATGTAATTGTACAACCTTCACTCTCCAACTACCCTCTTGAAATTAGATTCCTTCTCAAATTAGGAATATGTCTTACCTCTTTCAGCAGCCATTGGTTTCCATTTGGTAATTTTATCTATATCTTACCCATTCTAACAATTTTACATTATCTTAAATAAGGTCTAAGGTGTATACAAATTGGTTCCACCAAACCTCATAAGGGGGTCAGAGGTCCAAGGTTCAAATCTCAAGCATCACCGGAGTGAATGCTTGTCCCTTTCCTGGTGTTTTCAATGGCATAAAAGGTTTAAAATGATTGTGACATGGTGGTTATATGGGTAGACTATGTGAAGATATATTTGGAAGCTTCAAGGGTGGATAAAATAGAATAATGTGACTGCCATAAAATCTAGACAGCCTGCCTAGATTCATGGCGGCTATCGATTCCACCATGTAAATTAAAAAAACAATTTTACATTGTCGATCATCACCCAAATAAACATGTCCAAAATCACATTTAACATAGTCTAAAAAATATTTCTCATGGGGTGTGGTATGATATGAATCCCCTGAGTCTAGCACCCAATAATCACTAATATTATATAATGAAAGGATTAAAGCATCTTGCAACACATCACCTGTTACATTTGCTTCCTAATTATTATCCTGTTTTTCATCTTCCTTTTCTTATTTTTGAGACCAAAATTCTATTTTTAGGTGTCCTTTCTTCCCACAATGCCAACATTCTAGCTGCTTCCCTATGGATTTGGATCTACCTTTCTTTGACTTTCCATGATTCTATGGACTCTTTCCTCTCTCCCTTTGTCTCCCTCTATTATCCATAGTTAAAGCATAAATTGATGTCTCACCTATGCTTTTCCATCACATTTCCTCTCTAAGGATAACACCAATAACATCATAAAGCTTTAAAGTGTTTGAACCAAACACATAATTACGCACAACCATGACTAAGCCATTTCAGCTTTCTTACAATGAGCATAAGATCAAAATATCCCTAATCCCATCATCAAAGTTTACTCCTACAGAACTTAACTGATTGGTGACCATGTTAAACTCATTTAAATGATCAGTAACAGACCCACCTTCTGACATATGCATATTAAATAAATTCTTCATAAGAAATACCTTATTCAATGCTGAAGGTTTTTTATATAGTTTAGCCAGTGCCTTCATTAGATCCTCTATTATATTTTCCTTTGAAATGTTAAAGGCCATCTATGCTGCAAGGCATAGTCATATTGTTCCTAATGCCTTTATGTCAAGAATTTCCTATTCTTTTTTTGACAATTTTACCAACTTCTTAGATATTATGCTTAATTGTAGGTAAAGATATTTCTGATATAGATAGTCCTCCATTTACATATTCCATAACTGGTAATTTTAGCCGTTAAAATTCTCAATCCTAAACTTACTTTCTTTTACCATTACTCCCACTAGAACCAGGAAACACTCATTTCAAGTGAGTTTATCAACCTCACTCTACCATTTGTTAGAAATAACAAATGTAAGCAATAAATAAAACATGAAAATATAATACAGAAGAACACAATACAAGAGAGACATAGATATACGTGGTTCACCCAATATGGGCTACATCCATATAGAAAATAACTAGGCCTTTATTTATTTTGTCCAACAAAAATGAAGGGATACAACCTACAACACATTCGTTGTAACCTCATCTTCTTTATGTCACCATTTCTTACACACACCAGCTACCATACATAGTCCTCTTAAAAAGAGAGTTACATTTTAGGGAAAAAATGCCAACATAAAATCCTACTATCCGATCTGTGACCTAATAATGAATGGTCTAGATTTACAAAGGGAAAAATACATCTATTTTTGGCTTCAGGGGTACTATGTCTGAATCCCTACCAGGGGGACAATGATATTAGTAGGGGGGAAGTCCCCCCTACACCCCCCCTTTATGGAGTGAGTCTAAGTGCGACTGAAAACAAGACCTCTAAATTAGAGAGAGAATCAAGCTCCACAAACAACATTTCTTACATGTTATAGTGTCATTATCATATGGACATCATAGCTTGCTTATATTGCATCTCGTGGTTGCATTCCCTATATCATATACTCATATAAAAGCTAAAAATTGTATTTGAGTAGATGATAGATCGATAGAAAATAGGGAGAGCCACAAGTGATATTGAGAGGAATCTAGAAATCTCATTTTCAATTTTTTTGAGATTGCATTTGGCTAGAGTCTTTCCACAAAGTTGTATAAAAACTTGTGAAGACTAGAACTCAACGTTGATTCCACTAGATTGAAAAATCAACTAGTGAAGAATGATTATCTCTATATTTAGAATTTCTTCCATTATAGTCCTAATAATTTGTTGCTACAAAAGGAGATTCAAAGAAAGTTGGGAAGCTTCCTACAAAGAGCTAGGAAGAATATCTTATTTGTAATCAATCCAAAACCAAAACCAAAAAATAGAAGATGGATATTTGGAGGCCTATAGAAAAGGTCCCATTGTTAGAGATTGCAAACCTGTAGAGAGAAGAAGAAGAAAATGCCATAGGATTCTTGTTGCAAATTTGAGGAAGAAGAGACTCTAGAAAAGAGTCTAGGAGAAGATTGGAGGTTGGTGATCTCCATTGAAGAACTGCAAATAACAGATTGAAGAGACTCCAGAGAAGATTCTAGGAGAAGATTAGAGGTTGGTGATCTCAATTGAATACTACAAATAGCAAATTGAATAGACTCTAGAGAAGAGTCCCAGTGAAGATAGCATATTGGTGATATTTTTTGAAGATTTAAGACTTCACCTTGAATAATTTGGAGAGACCCATAGAAGGTATTATTGAAGAACTTCTAGATTTAAAATATTGAAGATGGAGACGGACTAGAAAAATTCCTATTTCTAAAGCAGTAGATTTCAAAGATCGAAGAGGGATATCTCATTGTAAACACTTCCACATTAGAAGGTTGAACAAAAGGTCTCATTAGGAATATCAGAGAAGTTGTGAGAGTGAAGACCCTAGAGAAGAGGTCTCAAAGAGAAATAAGGAGAAGACTTGGTGTGTTGAGGATACTTAGGCTTATCTATTTAAGCCTAAGTTATATTTCACTATTCTATTATATGTCTTATTTATTACACTTTGTATGCACGTGAGGCATAGTATACCCACATAAGACATAGTTGTTAGCATTTGTTAGATGTTTGTTAACTGTTAGAGATATCCTTTGTCCTCTAGCAGTTAGTGGACATCCCTAGTTAGCATTTGGTTAACTAGTAGTTAAGTGGTTGGCCAGATTGTTGCAACCACTTAACCACGTAACATCCCTATGTAATACTATATATTAGATGCATTGGAATGAATAAAATAGCTTCATAGTTTGATTCTACATCATTGGTATCAGTTAGCCTGAGGAAAAGTTTGCAGGAAGGAGGACATAACTACCACTTCACTGCTAGATCCTAGGTAGGTGTTGTGTGGAGTTGACTTGAAACCATCCACAACACCAAGTGAAGCTGAGGTGAAAGAGGGTAGAAATTACCCCTGCACCAGGTGTTAAGAAGCAGTTCCATACTGTGAGGTCAAATTGTGGCCAAGAAAAGGTTTGTCGAAGAGAGGTTGAAGCTTTGAAAGCAAGTTTCTCCAAGTTTTCTTCTTTTAGGAGGAAAAAGAAGTTGAGTCCACTGTAACTCAACTCAAATATTGCATTAATTTAATGGATAAAAACATTTTTTTTATAAAATAGGAATATTATTTTATTAATATTTTATTAAAAAAAGAAAAACACCATGCATAACATAGGCTTTAGCCTATTGTATAGTCCAAGTGACCATGTATTTTGGTGGGCCACCCTCACGACCAGAGGTAGCCAATACCCACCGTCGATGGTCACACCGGTAGCGTCGAAGACTGACCGACACTAGATCTCGACATCGGTGGGCCACCATTCGATAGCCCCTCTGGTGGAGAAAAACCTCCAGCAGCATCAAGTCGAGCGACCACCGGCGAGCACCAGTCAGCCAAGCGATCGACGCTGGCATACTACATCGGCCACCACCGAAAGGCATGAGCCCCTCAACCACATGGAGCATAGCAGGCCACCAGCCAGCTGACACCCTCGACCATCAGAAACCATTCACTAGTGGCCAACCATTATAGAGATGAGTTTCCAACGATAAATCAACTACGTTAACAGGTGATTCCAGCACTCCGATCATAGGTCGCAGACATCACGAGTCTCGAGCAGCCTGCAGATGAAAAAGACAAAACCTCGACAAAGAAAAACTAGCAAGGTGTGGTCATTAACGACGACAAAAATCCAAAAAATCTCGACAGAGATAAGTTTCCAGCTAAACCTGGTTCTTCCTGGTGAATTTTGATTTTTCTTGTAGCATCAATCAGGGAAATTCACAGGATATTTCCTACATCCCGGTGACGTCAGATTCTAAATAGCATCACAAAATCTCCTGCGAGTTAGCGGTACCCGGCATAGTGTCATGAAGTTCCCCAGTGAATTTTTATTTTTCCGAACAAATAGTTCTGGTGATTCCTAGTTTTCCCGACGTGGGACTAATTTTACGACGTGAAATATTTAAAATTCCCTAAGGTTAAAAATTGTTTCCGGTGAATGGTGCGACTTTCTAGCGAATGGCGCAATTTTTTGTCAGGCAGGTTAAGTTTTTGGTGACATGGAGGTTTAATCCGTGTGGGGTTTTATCCCACATCGGGTAGGAGAAGCCCCGAGGAGGGACTTAATAGTGTGAAGTCGCACCAAAGAGTTGTGATCACCACTCCGTTGTCACATGGGCTGTCTGTTGGTAGTCGCGCCAGTTTTTGGATGCACGTGGACAGGTGTGAGGCTTTGTTCGAATTCGACCACCTGCGCAGTAGGAGCGCAACAGTGACAATCAACCCGTGGTTGACCGGTGGGGGTGAACGTCAAATACAAATAATTATTTTTTTGGCACCTAATAATTAATTTTTGTGGGAAATTCACATCTGGCAGGAAATTTTTTCAAATTCAAAATTTAAATTTTGGCGCCAAAACCTGCAACAAAGGACAACAAACTTTGAAAGGTGATATCTTTCTCGTTTTTGGTCCGTTTTTGACCAATTTTTTTGCATTGTGTTGCAAATTTTTAGTAGATTGTTAATACTTTGCCTCCTCATCCAATTTCTGCATTGTAAGGGCTAAAATTTCAGCATTTTTAGTGCTAACTTTTTGTAATTGCAAATTGAGTTGTAAAAGCACTAATTAGCCTAATTTTTGTAAATTTGGAAGGCAAAATTATTGTAAAATCTAGGTATTTTTTGCACTAAGAAACTAAAATTGTTCCTAAGCCTAGATTAGTTATTTCAAAGAGCATATGGTAATCCTCCTAGTCTGGCATACACGAGAAACCAAATGGCTCATGACCTCAGAACAAACATGGAAAACCTCACTAAAGCAGTAGACATTTTGGCAAAAAACATGAGAGACATTGTTGTGCAATTCAATCCTGGTGAACTCAAAATACACCATAATCATGCAAACAAAGCAAAATGTGAGGTTAAGTTGTATGATGGATCTAGATATCCGGATGTCTTATCTGCATGGATTTTGGATATGCAAACTTGGTTTGCTTATGCTGAAATTCCGGAGGATGAACAAGCTACATTTGCTACACTAAAACTCACAGGTTTAGAAAAAGTTCTCATTGTAGAAAGATAGAGCCATAATGCCACAATGACTTGAAAATAATTAACTCAAATTCTGAAAAACACTTTCTTTCCAACAAAATACCAAAGTGACCTTACTACCAAGTGTTATAGATTGAGGTAAAACTATGGGATGTATCTTTCTGATTACATCTTCCAATTCAATAGGTTCAGGGTATTGTTTGGTGTGAAATATTTAGAAGAGGACTTGATTAATAAATTCACTCATGGCTTGCAAGATCAAATTTTTAGGGAATTCAAATTCAATATTTTCCTCACCTTGGATGTGGCATTCAATCATGCCATTCTTGCAGAGGAGAAAGTTGGTGCATATCAAAAGTCTCGTTCATCATAGGATGGCTCTTCCAAAAATGAGAATCAGCAATCAATAGAAGGTGAAGAACAATTCTCATTATTTCCCTCATTCTTCTTCTCCTCCCACTTCTCCTAAAGCATATTCTTCTTTCTTTCATGCTAAAGATTATTCTTCTTCATTGTATTGTGAATTTTGTAAAAAGCATGGTCATGTAAAATCTAAATGTTATACTTTTGAGAAGTTTAAGAAGAAGGAATCCCTATTTTTATAGCCTACACATGAGAAACCATAATATGGTCCCATTTTGGCTATAGGGACAGAAGAAGAATGTCCTGCTTTAAAGGGTAAACTGAACAAAGTTACCCTTATGTCCAATGTATTTGCTAAAGGGGGCATGACCATTTGTTTGTCACTAGAGCCCACCTTATGCATGATTACTATGTTGATTGTATCATTGATAACGAATCACAAAAGAACCCTATTGCAAAGTCTGTTGTGAAGAAGTTGAAACTTCCCATCAAACCACATCACCAACCTTATGCACTTGGGTGGAAAGATGTAGACTCCACATCCAACATCACCCATACTTGCACCTTGACTTTTGATTTTGGTGACAATTTTGTGGAAAAATTTAGGTGTGATGTCATAGATATGGATTGTTGTGGACTATTGCTAGGTAAAACCTATAAATTTGATAGGAATGCTATTTATCATGCTAAAAATAACACCTACACATTGTATTTGCATGGTAAAACTTACTTGATACAAAGCACTACGCCTACTTCCAATTTGATGTTGAGTTGTAGGCAAGTAAGGAAGCCATTAAGTCAAGCACTCATTTTGGCTCCTACTAGCACATAAAATGAATAAAAAGCACCATCTAAGGAACAAGAAAAGAAATAATTTTTACTCCCACCTAATGAACAATCACAAGAGCAAGTGGTTAAGGAATCCACCATTCTCACTCATAAGAAATATGCCATTGATTCCATTGGTATAATTTTGGGTACACCTACAGCTACTGAACCACTTGTTCCACAAAATTTACCTTTGGCTTTGCCCACTCCCACCATTGTACACATGGAGGAGCAAGCTAAGGTTACTTTCTTCATTGAGCACTGGCAGAGCCTTCTAGGCAATATACCACAAGACTTACAGGAGACTCCATAGGGAGTGGTGTGAAAGCATCACAATCCTAACTCACCACAGGTTGGAGGTAGAGTTTGTATTCCTTTGGATGAGCGTCGTTTTACAGAGACACCATTTCAGGACCCTCTTTTGGTACCTGATCCTGTTTTCAGCCCTATAGTAGCAGTGGCACCTGATCATCAGCTTCCACTCATTTTAGATATAGTTTTTGAGATGAAGACTCATCATATTAGATAGGGTTCTTCCACTACATACCTTTTCGCTCATCACGATCACTTTCCACACATGGCTCGCTGGATTCCTTACCATGAGATGGCCCATGACTTTCCACATTGGTTGAGATCATTGGGGTCCAATGCTTATATTGTTGGGAGAAGTGTTGAGGATACTTAAGCTTATCTATTTAAGGCAAATTTATATTTCATTATTCTATTATATGTCTTATTTATTGCACTTTGTATGCATGTGAGGCATAGTATGCCCACATAAGACATAGTTTTTAGCATTTGTTAGATGTTTTTTAAATGTTAGAGATATCCTTTGTCCTCTAGCAGTTAGTGGGCATCCCTAGTTAGAATTTGGTTAACTAGTTGTTAAGTGGTTGGCCAGATTGTTGCAACCACTTAACCACATAACATCCCTATGTAATACTATATATTAGATGCATTGGAATGAATAAAATAGCTTCATAGTTTGATTCTACATCATGGTGAGCCTTATTGAAGGATATTCAGAGAAGGTCATTGAAGGAGTTCCTAGGAGAACTCATTAGATAAATTTACCACCAAGGAGTTCCTGATAAAGGAATATTTTGGGATAATTATCGCCATCCGAAAACAAGCCCAAACAAAGATAAAGAAGCTTGCCAAATTAATGAGGATATTGGTGAAGACCTAAAAAATTTTAGCTTATTGAGAAGAAGACCTATATTGAAGTAAGAATTAAATACGGAGGAAGAAGAAGAAAGAATATTGAAGAAACTACTAAACCTAAGAGTTTTGAAGATTTCCATTGAAGTCTTGAAGACCATTTCAGAGATAAGAGGTTGCTAGTTTCTACAACAAAAAATGGAAGGGTTATTAAAGGAAAATATTAGCTACAATTTGGAGGAGTTCCCTACCAAATTTTTGAGATTCAAGGATAGCATTTTAGTGGATAGATTGATTGCTTTGCAATCTAAAATTTGTAGACTTAAGGTCAGCAAGAAAGGAGCAATTAGGACAACATTACTATTTTTAAAAGTTTAGATTTATAGAGTGTATTCTAAAGGGAAGTTGAAGCTACCAAATTATAATTTCAGGGAAGAAAGTTATATAAGGTTCATGTTAGCTTTTAACGGAATGGTAGTACAACCACAAGATGCAAGATAACTAGTTTGAGATAATTATAAACTAATGGCATAATAATATGCAAGAAAATAATGAAATGAACATCTACAAAAAACTCAGAAATATACCATTAATAATAGTGATAAAAGTAGTACAATTCTATATAATGGAGGACATGAATACTCCATGAATATATATGAAATGAATACCTTGTACCATACTACTAAACTATACCACACTCTCTATATTTACTACTACATAGAAATCACTCACTATGAGGTCTTTATATAGGAAGATAGATTCCTTGACCCTTACTCTATATTATGACTCATGTACATGTGGACTACATGCACATTTACATCATTGCACATTTTAACACTTGTGCATACATGTTTAAGTGACTACATAATTTTACTCTAAGGTAAACCCCTACTCTAGTTATGTACAAAAAGTGCTACTTTTCCATGACCTAAAATGATGTAATATACTCTAACACCCCCCTATATTACATTATTTGGATATTGAAGACTTTAGTATTCAATATGGATCTCTATCTTGGTCATGAAAATTGATCTCTTTTCTCCAGGTTCATTGTCTTGTTTGTCTGAATTTGAATGAGTATCTTCATCTTGTTTAGGTTATTTTTCTTTTGCTTCCATATTCATGTTGTTTCTTCTTGTTATTATCATTCTACTTACTTTTATTGTTTCTGATTATGAGTCTTTGATCTTGTAGTCTTCTTGGTATCTTTGATGAACTAGTGATCTCATAATTTGGCAAGTCACAAGTGGATTAGAGTTGCTTTCTTTTCTGTTCCATGGTTTCCTGTATGAAAATTTTCCTTGATAGTCAAAGAATTCAAGCTTGAGCTCATTTTTAGTGGATGTTTTTGAATAAGAACTTGGAAGAAAAATCTAATTTGAATATTAGTTTCTTCTCAAATATTTTATAGTACTTGTCTTTGTTGTAACAATAGTAGGATGGATGATATTTTCATCCACAATATTTACATGGATGTAAATTATAGTAGTTGACCTTCTCATGTCCAAATTTGTTGCAGTAGGTGCATAGTAAATATGTCTCAATGTATTTGTCATTTGTTATAAAAATATCATATTTATCTATTTCCTTGATGAAACAGTCAAACCATGTGTGTACAATTGATGACATTCTATATTTACTTTTCTCATAGATATGTATGAGATATTTTTTATTAATGTTCTTTTCTACTTTTTGAATATGATCTTCGATATCTTCATTAGTATAGTTATCATTAATTCCCTTTACTATCTCACTAGAAGATATTCCTGAAGAATCTACTTTCACCAAACTATTAGTTTGTGAGTTTTCAGAAATCCCTTTGAATTCTTTTGATTCTTCTCTGCAAGTTGTATCTTCTTTATTATTCATTGAATTCTTTGAATCATCAAAAATTCTTTTAAGCCATATTGGTATTTTTCTTACTTCTTTTCTAATTGCATTATTTAGTGTGTTCCTTGGAGTAGACATTCTTATAGCTCCCTAGTTTAGAGTATGTGACCTAATTTAATAAAACCTTTCTAAACTTAGGTTTTGTAGGATTCCTTATGTCTCCCTAGTGATTAGAATATGCTATAAGTTTCATAAAGTTATTAGTAAGTAATAGTTCACATTTTTGGTTGATTTTATAGTGTTTTGTAATTAATAATAATCAAATCTTGTTTCACCTTATCTCTTCTAATGAAATGTGCACTTATTAATTTGAAGTTCTCTATGATTGGATTTATTTTATCCCTTTAGGATGAGTATGAGACAAGTGTAAGTAAATAATTCCAACTCTTAATGATGCTTAATGAACTTCCTTCTTTTACCTTCAATAATTCAATTTTTTAAATTCCAAAATTCTAAGGTTTGATGTAGTATACCTTATGACTCCCTAATTTGGAATGTTAGAAAATAATAATAGTATTTACAAATTAATATTCCAATTTACCAAGGTTGACAACCTTATATCTCCTACTTGGTTATTTGCAAATATCTCAATGTTTGAATATTAAGCAATTTTATAATATCTTCTACCTTTGCTAAAATTGCTTCCTTGCTTCCTAAGGTTGATATTTCAATAATAATCAACTTTCAACCCTATACTTAATACCTTATAACTCCTAATCAGAGGAAAGTAAGTAATTATAAGATATACATATTTACCTCCCTTCAATGTATAGCAAACAAGATGATTGGACGATGGTGAGTGTTCTAAATTGGGTGTTGATTTCCAATATAGAATATGAGCATTCAATAACCTATTTTAATCAATGTTCGTATTCTCCTTTAGAATGGTGATGGTCTTACCTTTTCAACCTAATAATTTAATGCTCTATTTCATAACTGGTCTTCACTACTCGAACGATGCTAGTCTCTTATTCACAACCCAAGTATTCAATGCTCTATATGAAGGCACTAGTATATGACAGTCTCTCATAGCTATTTAACTCCAAATAAGATGCTTCCACTATGTGTTTTCACTTCCCTTTACTTTACTATTACTTCACTTGCACTTCACTATATTCTCCATCTTGGCTGGATACTTTATGTAGCTTCAATGCTCCTTGGAGTTGCACCCACGTGTCATTATGATCTTGAATGGTGTTACATTCTTGAATAATGCTCTTTCAATGCTCCTACCTTCTTCAAATGATGAATATGCTTGAATGATATCTTCAACACTCAAGGAATAAACATTATTATTATCATTTACTTTCTACATAGATGTTATAGAATATAGGGCGCTCTATCAATTGTGATAAGTGGAAACCTTCACGTTTGCATATAGAGATTTCTCCAATGACTATTACACCTTATAACCTATTCTTGCCAAAGGATGCATGACTATATTTTGTCCTCAAAATTTCCCTTAGACGAATGATGGTGCTATTATTTTCATAAGAAGTTGGTTGTAGTTCAATGACAATAGTAGGGTGCTTTGAATATAGTTCTATGGCACTACTCTTGGCTGATGATTCATCCATGGTAATGCACATTTATTTTAGTTAAGGTTTCATTATTTTCACTATAATAAGCTATCTTTACAATAGATGGTAACTACCTTGTTATGCTATCCTTCTTACATGGTTATGAGTTGCTTACATTGGCTTTGATGCTTGTAGATATATGCTACTAAGAATGCTCGATTCAATGGCTGATGAAGTGTCTTGGACACCTTAATACGAGTTGGATTCCAAGCCTTTGTATGGCTCTACTTTCAATAACCAATGTTGTATATCAATCCCTTCTTGAGTGGCAACTCTTAAGCACTCTAACTTAGAGCTTACTCTTCACAAATGGTGGATGTTGAGCCATTTTTGAGTGGCTCCTATTTGAGCACTTTTTCTAGTACTTCTAGTAGATGTGGTGTCTTTAGACACCTTAAGGCTTGTGTTATATGAGCCCTTTGTTGGCTCTCTACCTTGCTTGAATAGTGCTCTTCTCTTGGCCACTTTGTAATGGATTGGCTATTGAAGTGTCCCTTAGACACTCAAGCTTTATCTTTCTTTTGCAATATAGGACAAGAAGATTAATGGTGCAAGAAACTAATGTAAATAGTTTTACAATAGTTAGAATAGAATACTTGAATTTGCACCTATCTTCCAATCTCCTTTTGCAAGCTTTCTTTCTAATTTTTATGAGGCAACTTCTTTGTAGGAAGGGGATGATTTGATGTTGTCTTCCTTACTAGACAACACTAACCTCTAACTCTTTACTTGGATAAATTTAGCACCAATGAATCCAAGATCTTAACCATGCAACTAAGTTTAGAGGTTTAATTTTGCACTAATGTTCACTTTAACTAAAAATCCTTAGTGAATTTTGAATAACTAATACAGTGCAATAATAGTTTCTCCTTATTAGTCCTCTAAATGAATCCTTAAAGTAATTCTAAATATGCACTAATTTTCACTACAAATTAAAATACATAGTGCACCTTAAGAAATTCTTAAAACAACTAGTATAGTGCAATATTGATCTCACCTTATCACTCCTTCTAGTGAACCTTAAAATATGCGCTAGTAATTTTTGCAGCTTAATGTAGTCTTATTTTTTTATAAACAATAGGAAGATGATTTTTTTATTTTTGTCAAAATATATCTAACTCATATTTTAATGTTTAGGTATAAACCTTAAAAGAAACATCCTTCTAAAAAATTCCTAGATCAACATAGTCAAAACCTATAAGTAGGTATTCCAAGGAAAAATGTATGAACACATTATACCCTGCATGGGCTAGCGCATGCTTCACATCGCATGGCTTAGCACATTGCTCTACCCCGTGGTAAGTATTGATCAAACTTGCACATTGGGGTATCAAATTATGGGATACAACACAGTTCGGGATATATTTCTACCTCATGGCTTGAAAAGGTAATAAGACTATCTAAAGGCTAAAAGGAGTGGGCCAACACATTGTTATACCTATGCAACACAGAACACATTTGAAATGAAGATTCCCTTTCTCCAGCCCACGGTCAAAGAGGTCAACTTTTTTGAATAAGATTTTCAAAGAGTAGGATATGACATGGTTCTACGCCACTAAGGGAACTAAAAATGAGAGGTGACATCAGTTCTACATCGTGGATGATATCTAAGAAATGAGCACACCAACCTAGCACTAATCTTAGCCATTCATGGGGTGATCAATAATTTGTATGTCTTGGTGCTCTAAAAATGTATAAAAGCAAGAAGTTGACTTAGCATGAATTATTTGATCAACATCCTATGGCTTATGATGAAAATAACAAGAAGATGAAGTTACGGATGGATCAAGAACCAAGAAGATATTCCAGTTGTAGATCTATAACTAGATGTCATCAACAAGAACGATGAACTATCTTGATGATGCTTTGGTGCAGTCTAGAGTTGGATGCCATGAAATTCAAGCAACTTGCAGAGGTCAAGTTGTAGAGGAGTGCAATGTCATATTATTCCTTATTCCTACAAAAAAAATGAGAGGCTACCACCTCAACATCTTATTGATCTGGAAATTTCCATTCCTTGTAATATTCCATTTTTTTTAACATGCAAAACTATAAATAGAGGTCGAACCCTCATTTTTTAGGGTCATATCTAGAATGTTTGCTTTCCCTACTATGTAAATACTTTTTGCAAATCAATAGAAGAAATATTACTTGGATGTTTGCCTTAGGCTGGTATCTTCTATAGAATGTTTGCTTGCCCTACTATGTAAATACTTTCTGCAAATCAATAGAAGGAATATTACTTGGATGTTTGCCTTAGGCTGGTGTCTTCTATATCTTTATGGAGATTTAATCTATGAGTGCATTTATACTACTGCTACTATGGTTGGTTTATTATACTGATATTGGATTGCTAACTTAGAGCACCTTGAAATATTTCATGTTTGAATATATGCTTAGAAGAAATTATTTTCTATTAGTCTAAATAATGATATAATTCTTCTATTTGGATTATTAGTATTCTGAATATTTGAAATATTTTCTTGAAGCATATCTCTTGTTCTTTAATTGATGAATATTACTTGTTTGAGTGTTGTTAATCGCAAGTGTGGGACACTGGAAATTGATTGGTGGATATTTTCCTGTAGATGCCTATACTATTAGCTTTATACAACCATTGTTTAACCATTACCTTTCTAACCCTAAACTCATTTCTATCCTTATATTTAAATATTTAATTGAGCTTAAATGATTCAACACCCAAATTAGTTAACAAGATATACTAGCCTACTTTGGAGGTTGGGTTAAAACAATATTTAATCCATCCAATGTTGGGGTTTGGACTATGATTAGCGGGTGCACGTCTTACTAGAAACTCTAAATATAATAGTCATAGTTTCATGATTTCTTTGATGTCAATTTAGATCCCAACAAGTCTACATATTTATTTGATGCATTTTTTTGGCCATAAATGCATCAAAGAGGAGGAAAATTTTAGACACAAAAAATTGACTCATCAGAATGAGTCAATTCTTTCTTAGATCCTTAGTCAGCCACCCAAACTTACCAAGTGCAAATTTAGGGTCTTTTTGCCTTCTCCCTTTGTCTTATTTCCATAGCTTTACTAAATTCATGCTTAGTCTACACAAGACATGAATTTGGCTTGCAAAATTCATGCCTTGTAATTATTAGGCATGAATTTGGTATTCTAGAGGTTTTTCTCACTAAATCTCCCCCCTCATCGACCCATTTTGGGGTCGGCCTTTGACCATGATGAAATTTTATTTTCCTATCTATTTTTACCTCTAAACCTCTTATAAATAGAGGATTGAATTCCCTATTTAACCCCAACAAGTTCTTTGGAGATTCTAATTCTTGACTCACTCATTTGCTCATGCTAACAAGTGCCCTTCTGCTACAAGTCATTATTTTGTTCTTTTGGTGTTGGTTGACCTTAGGGATTGAGTGGAGGAGCCTTGGTTATTGGATAGATCAACCTTCTTGGAGTGCTTCTTCCACCTCTTCATTACTTCTTGCTTTCTCCATCAACTCATTAGGTTCTACATTTACTTTAGTTGATTTGTAAGTCTATTTTTTGTTGTTTTGCACTTTATTTTTCATTGTTTTAGGGCCCAAAAAGGGTATCTAAACCATATTCGTACCCTACCCATATAGGATGTGAATTTGGAAATCTAGATTCATTTTTCCTATTTACTAGGCACAATTTAGTAAATTAGGGCTTGGGGGTAAGTTTCGCACCCCAAAATTTTGATTTTGCACTTGCATTTTAGTGTTTTGATGTGTCCACCCTATTTGGATTATATTTTGCTATTATATATTTTTTCACTTTGTTTGTGCATGTTCCAAAGGTCAAATATCATTTTTTTGTCGAACGGTCAACTAAAAGGATCAAGGGGGCTTGATAACTGCACCTCCAAGTTTAGTTTTATAGCGGCCTAAGCAGGCCCCCAAACACTGATCAAATTTTCTAGGGTTTGTGAAGTTATTTTGTAGGTTTGAAGCTGTTATATATTCTAGATGCAAGATTAATATTGGATCAACCATCAATATAGATAAATACCCTAATAGATCTATAGGTTGTTTGGTGTTTGCTTTTGTTCATTTCTATCCAAAACCTAAATTATAAGTAAAGGAAAAACATTTGATTGAATTTATAGGTATTTTAAATAATAAAAGCATATAGTGTGCATCTAGGGTTTTTATTTTTTTTATGCATTCCCTTGGACCTATTGAGTGGATATTCTTCCCAATTGTAAAATCCCCATCATAGTCAGGGTATTAATCTGAAAACCCTCTGTTGTAAATAAATAGAAATTTCTCGAAGGTTGCTTTTACTTAATGTGTGAGTGTAATGTTGTGAATATATATCAAATAAGTGCTAGGAATAACTTAGTTATTTGCAAGTAAGTGTTAACAAGGGGCCTATGTTGGTTTATTGTATTAAGTTATGCTATTGGTTGTTTATGAAACTTTAAAAAAAAATGTTATTGGCCCTCATATGACCACGATGTAAAGCCTTAGTTCCTTTTATCTTGAAGTGTTTTAGATAAATTTTATCTTCATTTGGTTAAGAATATTTTAAACAAGTTTTACCTTGCATTAAATTGTACTTTGAACATGAAATAGAAGATTAGAATCTATCTCTAAATGTGAATCTTAAATGATGAAAAGATTCATTTAATGTTGCTTTGAATATAAAAATAAAAATAGCCTTTGATGTAATAAATAAATTACTCCTCTTTAATGAAATTAATTTTTATAAAGAGACATCAATTTATTGCTCTAAAAACAATGGCTTTCGGAATATCATATAAATTTCTCCCCTTTAATGAAATTGTGATTTTCATAAAGGAAAGTTAATTTATTTACTTGCAAAATAACATGCAAATCTTGAAATTTGATTTACCTTCGACATTCGAAATTATGTAAAATCCAAAATTATAAAATACCTGTAAAAACATCAACTTTGAATAATTTTTATAATTTCAAAATGACTTCAAAATGAAATCGAAATTGCATAAGATGAAATGTTAAAGCTTATTCTTCACACCCATGCATTTTTTTTTTTTTTTAATTGCCAAAGTTTAAAAATAATGCAAAAGGGAAGGGTTAGCAAAATACAAGTAAAATCTAGAAATGGACCAGAATGCTGAAAATACCAAATAAAAAACTACTGCCAGTATGATGCCACCTTATTTCTGCAAAATGGAAGATGTGATAAATTTTTGCATGTAACCTAGTTTATCTAGACCTGCATTTGCACAACCCACAATAATCTAGGTGCGAGCTTCTAAGGAAAATGAAAATTAATTTTATGCTTTAAACATTAAATGATGCAACCATTAAAATGCATTTATCATCATCTATAAACATATAGCATGAAAGGAAAAAATAAATAGTTAAATCAAACATGCAAAAATAATCTCCTCTTGTCTTTCTAATAGGACACAAATTTCTAGAATCATTTGTATTAAAAGTAGAAAATACAGTCTAGCAACATATTTCTAGTCTTGGCCTCCAAAAAGGTCTAGTCTTTGACCTACAAAATATCCAGCCCCTATTTCTCCATTTTTGTGGGCATTTAAGATTTTCTGAAAACCTTTCCTCTTTGCCTTTTTTTTTAATTTCCAAAAAAAATTATTTTCCTTTGGATGGCTTCGAAACAACTTCGTTTACTCCATTTCTATTTTATTCCATAATGCTTTTCATAACCATACATTTTGTTTCAAAATATATTTTTATCCTTCACATGGGTGCTATGTAAATGTTTCCCATGGTCATCCATACATTTAATTATTTTATGTCTTACAATGCCATGTGATACCCATTACATAACCACATGTCCCAGTGCCACTTGCCCCTTAGCCTGTTGTGTAAATGTGGGTGTCTAATGATTCCTTTGATGATTTTCTTGAGAAATATCAATTAACCATGATCTTCTATGGAGAATCATCAATCCCAATCCTAGACCTATAGCGTAAAATGACCATATTGTTGTACCCCATTTTATCTGAATAACCATTGTTTGTAACATTATTTCATCCATTTTGTAATAGACAAAAACTCCTCTACATTGACGCTATTAACACTTCCTCATCAATGATAAAATTGATGTGGCAAGTGATAGAAACCCTTGAAATAATTTTGGTTGTGTCTGCCATTTTGGTTCGCATAGGGCCTTTGACCATAAGCACGCTCCTCATCGACGAAAATCCTCTATGCAATCCATTCTAAAATATGATTCATCAACTTCCAACCTACATATGGTAACGTCTGCATTTTTTATCTCCACCTTTTACTTACACACCCGTAGTGAAATAAAACCAATTCCAATATCGAATGAGCCACACAGAATTATGGTCAGATATGCACATCTTCACTAAATTTTTGTGGACTGAGATTTTAAGATACCCACTTTGCTTCACTAGCTCTGTCTAAACTCCTATGACAAATTTGTGGTATTAATATATCTAATAATTTATTTCAATACTTTGACGAATATATTATGTGAACCATGCCACCATGTAAGGGATTTCAATCAACCTAAAATTTAACAAAGAAACACTGCTTTCGATCACCGCTCCATTGCTATTTGCTCTAACATTGATGTTTTGGGCCGTCATCACAGGCTAAACAAAATTTTTCTATCGTGCATGAATATCAGGGAGGAATGATAGGTCAGAGGTTCCAAATTTTAAAATGCCAAATAAATAACATGCCTCATGGCTTTACATCTACTGCATCAGTATCCACATTGTTCTCTTACCTCACACATCTATGTTTGGAAAATAATGGTCTTACTTGGTCTATGTTGCTCTTACAAAAATGTGATCCTCACTTCCTCCATGCACAAAAAACACAACCTGTGCTGATTTGTGAGGAATGGTTAAATTTCTCGATGAAAAAATAATAAAATTCTCACAAATTATGTCCTTTTCCTAATTTTTTCTACTGCGTTGGTGTCTACATCTACACTGAGCATAAGGGCCATCTAGCTATCCTATAATTTTATCTATAGTGCTAGTTATGCTTACATATGCCACACTCGAAATCCCCATCAAACTGTGTGTCTTCGTCTTGGATGACTATCGGTCCCAATCATTGCCAAATTGATGTCATAGTGGAGGCTAGCCCGTCAAAATTAGTTTCCACTCCCTGGCTCATCACTGCATCTACACCCGATGCAACATCCATGTCTTTATTATCCTGGTTATCTGCTCTATATGGTTTCTAGTCGGTGTAATGTGTAGATCCACATCAACATGTTTTAGGCCAGCATGTCTCAAGACCTTAGTCATATTACTTTGCTTGGCCATCATGAATATCTAGTTTTCTACAATGATCTGCATCCAGTCACTGATCCATCCCCCTATACGACCAATGCTAATCATGTTGAGGATGTCGATGTTGTTTCATTTTTGTTATCATTTTCATGAAACTGATTGTTTACTACTAAAACTATTCCACACTTACCTTATTGAACTCATCATTAGATCCTTCTATCGCTGATGTTGCATGTACATGTCGAGCCAACTAGACTCATTTTCTACTTTGCATTCATGTCTTCAATTGTCTACCTATAATGGGTTAGTGTCATCCCTTGTAGTTGGTATTGGGTTCCATATGAGCCCTTTAATTCATGTTACTAGAGTCTGGCAATAGCATCTTGCCATCCATATTGCATCCACATACTTCCTTATGGGTCAGTCTGAGTCTACAACAACATCATCGTCTAGGTACTCTGGCTATTTCATCCACTGTTACATTCAAGAATATCCTAAATCCAAGTTCGTTCCCAATGCCATGTCATCAACTCTTCACTTGGTCTACAGGTTCGTATTTCCATGCAAACCTTGGTCAATGACACCCAGTTCATTTGGTTGCAACCTATGCAAAAAAATAATGGTATTACCCACAATCAATAACATGGAATCATTTAAATCAAAGCCTTCTTTCATTTTAATAAAATGACATCATTTAAACCTCATGAGGAGACGAAGATGTATTAAAATGATATTATATTAATATATTATTTATTTATTTATTATATTAAATATATATATGTGTGTAATATATATAAAATTTTATTTATATTTTTATTTATTCATAAATATATATAAACTATATATATTTATTATTATTATTTTTAATTTATTTATTTTCTTAAATGATATTTAAGCAAATTTCAAATGTTTTGATTGACTTAATTTTAAAAAATTAGAAACAAAATAACCAAAAAATTACACACTTGATCAAACCACCTTCAATGAGAAGAAAAGGATACACAAACCACAAACTAATCTATGCACATTAAACTTTGGAACCTAACGAAATAATCACTCAAAGCATACAAAACCCAAAAAAAAAACAAAATTTAAGGTGATTCTCCAAGTTTGGGGTACATTGTGGAAAGGCCACAACAAATGGTGACTTTGATGGAAAAAGCTCCTGAGAAGTTCATGTGAAGAACCCAATATGAAAGGAGAACATAAAATATTAGTGAAATAATAATTATTTAGTGATGTCCCAAGAAGGTGGGAATAAACAACTTCAAATAAACAACTAATCCATCTACCTTTGCTCAGTGTGTGATAAGTGATTTGTTTTTGCACCTCTAAAAATATTTTGGATTATATCCTTTGGTTTGCATTTAGGCTATGAAGCATGACTCATAAAAATAAAGCTTTTACAGATAAAGCCTTACTGCCAATCAGGTGTCTACATCCCCAGTAGGGTTTATCTAATTCATCCTTGTGTTTGCTGGATATTTTGCAAAGCCTTCTCTTATAAACAAGTTGTGTCTAGATAGAGCCCTACTACTAGTCAGGCGTCTATAGTCTCGATAGAGTTTATCTAGACTTGGTGACCAATTTTAGCATGTTTTCCTTTGCTTAATTTGTTATAGCTTTGCAAACATTTAGGCATCATGAGGGTTAGGAAGCATAGATATGAAGCATGTTGAATTTTTGCCTTAATTTGCAAACCAATATGATTTCATCCCTCAGGAATTCTAGAAATACCCTTTAATTATGTGAGTTACATGTGGAACTTTGGAGAAATAATTCATTGTTTCATTATCCACCATTTTAGTCCCAAAATTTGAGCATGATCACAAAATAATTCATCCCTTTTTTTCAGGTTCACCTGCTATTAGATTAGGTATTCCAACCTACTTAACAAAGGAACACAAAAAATAGACAAGAGGCCATCAATTAGCGACCATGAAACATCCCCTCAAAACAAGGGAATCACCCCAAAACACAAAACTAAAAACACAAACCAAATCATAACCTAATGCAAATTGACAAGAAATAAACAACAAAACTTTACCAAACCAAGAACCCAAACAACAACACTAAAAACAAGAGCAAGAAAACCAAAACTATATACAAGAATATACATATGGTACAAGGTGGTGCACAAAATAGGTTATCATTTACCAGGATTATAAACATGATTAGCACATTTTAAAATATATATAACATGATATGCATGCCAAGATTTACATGAATTCAACAATAGTAATATTAGGCCAAACAATACAATAATTTTTATCTTTCCTCTCTCACCCCACCAATTGGTTTAGTTCCATTAACAATCCCATAGTGGAGTTTCAAATCATCAAATTGATAAGACAATAATTGATATTCAATTCTTTCGTCTATTCCCAAAAATGCAAGTTACACAATTCAATTCATGATTTAGAATTAGGTTTTCCTTTTCAAATATGAGATCCTGCAAGTAGGACACTATTTCTAAAAATTTCAAATCCAATTCATTTTCCATGTTTTTAGGCCAATCAAACTCATGCAATAATTTACAAGCATCTAGGATATCTATTAAATGAGGATCATTATAGGTTTGTATCCTAGATTCAATTGTTACTTTTTTATGCACTTGATTCAATAACTCAAGCCTATCTACTTCATTTTCATTCAACAAAGCAATATCATTAGTGGTGTGAGGAGAAATTAGCTCAAATTCTTCATCAACCACAAATGGCATTTCATCATTAATAGCATTTGAATCCAATAAATGATTATGCAAATATTTACCTAGAATTTGGATGGTGGAACACAAAAGGTGAGATTTTACCTTTGGCACATTTCCATTTACCCATACTTGGAGAGGATTTGTCACTTCTTTTTCCTCATGATATTTATCATCATATTCTTGTAGTGCTTCTTCTTCTTCAATTACCTATTTATCAAGCACACCAAAATTAGGCACCCAATCAAAAATATGTTAACTACCTGATTATACAATAATTACCAAATCTTCGTGCAAGATAGAGTTTTCAACATCTTGCATGTCAAGTGAAAAAGAAATTTTATCAGTAGGAGCATGAGAAGATGATGATTCCTCATACCTTTTCCTACAAGTATAATAGTGGTCATCTAAACCCATGGGATGAAACTCTATTGCATCCTCCTCATAACTTTCAAGCTCCTAAAGAAATTCTTCTTCAAATTCTTCCTGGTCATTATCTTGAGGATGTTGAAGGCTTTGATCATAAATTTTAATTATCTCATCCAAATTTATTGAAGGTCCTTATTTTTCATGTGTTTCAAAATTAGTCCACTCTAGGACCCCTGCATTTTCTAAAATAATATCACTTTTAGTATCTTCGAAATTTGTCTCATAAAGATGATTTGGAGCATCATCAAGATATGCATCTTGAGGAAAATGATCTGAAGCAGGAGAGGTGTTGAGAGGTGTTGAGGAAAATGATCATAAAGACATGTTGAAATTTTGTGACCCGAAGCATATCTGTCGTGATTTCACGACAAAAAAAGGCAATAGCGACCATGGACCAAAATTGTCGCGATATCATGACGTGTCACCGTATCACGGTCAAAGTAGAGCAGGAGAGGTTTTGACCTAAAATTGTCACGATATCACGACTTGTCGCGTTATCGTTCCCAAAAGAAGAAGTGAAGAGCACAGAAGAAAACTATCGTGATATCACGACGTGTCACCATATCGCGATCAAAGTAGAGCAGGAGAGGTGTTGACCGATAATTGTCGCGATATCGCGACATGTCATGTTATCACGCCCAAAAGAAACAGTGAAGAGCATAGAAGAAAATTGTCACGATATCGCGGCATGTCGCATTTTCGTGACCTATTGCGGTTTTGCGGTGTTCAATGCTGGAAAAAGTTAAGTATGGAAAGTTGTCACGGTTTCATGACCGACAGTGGTAGAGGGGAGCACCCAGCAAGAATGTCATGATTTTGTGACGTGGAGGCGGCAACGAAGCATAAGGCTGAAAGATGTCACGAAATCATGACATGTCGCATTTTCGTGACATGTCGCGAAATCACGGAGATGATGAAAATGAAGCAAAAGACAGAAAGATGTCACGAATTCGTGACATGTTGCATTTTCGTGACTTGTCGTGAAATCGTGGAGATGCTAGAAAATGTAGCTGAAGGCAGAAAGTTGTCGCGAAATTACGACATGTCACATTTTCATGACTAGTCACGAAATCCTGGAGATGTAGGAAGATGAAAGCAGTAGGCAAAAAGATGTCATGAATTCGCAATATGTCGCATTTTGGTGACTTGTCACAAATTCGTAGAGATGCATGAAGTCGATGCAGAAGGCAAATAGATGTAGCGAAATCGTGACATGTCACATTTTTGCGACTTGTCGTGAAATCACGGAGGCATGCAGATGAAGCAGAAGGCAGAAAGATGTCGTGAAATCGTGACTTGTCACGAAATTGTGGTGATGCATGAAGACAAAGCAGAAGGCAGCATGTTGTCACGAATTCGTGACATGTCACATTTTCGTGACTTGTCGCGAAATCGCGAAGATTCTGGAAAAGGAAGCAGATGGTAGAAAGATGTAGCGAAATTGTGACATGTCGCATTTTCGTGACTTGTCGTGAAATCATGGTGATGCTGGAAAATGAAGAAGAAGGTAGAAATATGTCATGATTTTGTGACATGTCTCATTTTCATGACTTGTCACGAAATCATGGAGATGAGGGTAGATGAAAGCAGAAGGCAGAAATATGTGAAATTGTGACATATCTCATTTACGCGACTTGTTGCGAATCCGCGGAGGTGCATGAAGACGTAATAGAAGGGGGCTTCAAAAGGGTACTAGTAGCGAAGGACAGTCTATCCCTATTGAGTTTTTGATCCGTAACAGCATAGTGCTGATTCTTGTAAAAGGTTTTGGGTCAACCTAGAAAACCCGATTGCAATGAATTTGATCCTTAATTACCAAAAAAAAAAGATATGCATCTTGAGGAATTTTTTCCTGTAATTGAGTGATATTTTATTTAAGTTGTAGGACTAGCCTTTGCAACCTATCCTGCATATCAGGTGAAGCAAGCTCTTCATTAGAAAGAGCAGTTAATTCTTCCATCTATTCCACCAACAATGATCATCTTCTAAAACTTGGTTGTGGTGTTCAACCACTTCTTCAAATTCTTTAAATTCAACCATAGGTTGCTTTTCAAACTCACCTTCATCCACCTTTGAGGGATCAGTTATTTCTAAAAGTGGATAATTTAATTTTCTATGAGTACCCCAATCCTCACTTTTAAATAGGGACTCTAAGCCTTCTAGCTTGTCACAACTTGAATCATGTTGGCTTTCTTGATCATCATAATAATTATCCTCTGAAAATAAATGATGAGATTCTATCCTACCTTCTAGCTAATATTTAGATTCATATCTTGAGTCCTCAAATTCAATTTCAACCATATTTGGTGAGTCAAGGGTTTCTTCAATAAGGTCAAATCTTTTATTTTTCTTCCAATGATTATCCCAATCTTCCTTTATGAATAAACATAAAACTATATCCATATCTTGATGGGTTTGTTCACCCCAATCCTCATTAATGGACATTGGATTTGAGACTTGCACATCCTTTTGTATGAAATATAAGGTGGTTGTAATATTTGGACATTCAACTTTGTCCCATCGATTGCTCATATTAGACCTCATTTGATTCAGGGGTGCTATATTGGATGGTTGGTGTTGGTTGGAATCCATAGCTCCTAAAAAATAGTTCATCATGGGAGAAGGTTGTGTCTCACCCTAACTCATGGGTGGTATCTAATTTTAGGCCTTAAGATTAAGTAACGATAATATACCCATATCAAAATTTCTCAAAGCCCACCATCATTCTATCATAATTGCCTCCTTTTAGGCCTTAGGCAAGGATGAATCTTCAAGAAGCTTCCATAAAAATTTAGAAATTGAGGGATCTAAGGCTCCCATGTAAATTTGAAAGGCTCTCTCTTTTGAAATGACAAAATGGGGCACCACTTTGGTATACAACTTATGGAACCTATCATTGAACTGACTCATGGATTCATTAGACTCCTTAAAGATAGAGATAAATTGATTTAGCATCATAGGTCAAATAGTTTTCGAAAATGGCTAATAAACATTGCTTCTAGTTGATCCCAAGAAGTGATGGAAATTACATGTAGGTATAGGTACCACTCAAATGCAACCTCATCCAATGTATATGAAAATAATCTACAAGGAACATCTCCATGCCATATTTTCAAATGAATTAAAATGTCCTTGTATCTCTAAATATGTTCCTCAATATAGGCCACATCAAGCTTAAACATGGGTAAAAAAGTTTCTACACCTTTAGGAATATGATGAGTAGGTAGGTTTAACTAGCTATAATAGTCATCTATCCAAGATGCAATTCTTGCCCTGGTTGGAATAACTAATGTCATTAGTGAGTCTTAAATAACACAACTTTAACACCAATATTTCTAGTGAAATAAATATATCTTGCAAAGAAGCATGAAATTACTAACAAATTTCAAATGAATAAATCATCACATTCATCAATTATAATACATGAATTAAACCATAGCAATAAAGAACATTCTGCAATTTGCAAAAAAGGTTAACCTTAATACATCATCAATTAGAGAACTTTAGGATCAATGAAAGTGATCAATATGTAAACAAAAATTCATTAGTCAAGATCAATGCCTTCGAATAAACCTTCAAGTATGTTGGAATATTTTCAACATTGCCTCCTTAGTCCTAATTATTAAGTCCTAGTATTTAGTTTTAGTTTAATGTTTTGATTTACATATTTCTAGTTAATTTTATTATCATACGTTGAGGTTTTGGCTTGGTTGGTCAATGTTTGACCATAGTCCAAGATTAGCATGTTGTTAGGATAAGAGCTATCTTTAAGTTAGTTTGTTGTGATAAGTTTAAGAGGATTTCTCTCAACCACCGTGTCTATTTTTAGTTCTTTCAAGAACTATATAACTATGTAATGCATTGTTGATCAATAGAACAATTTCACCATTGTTTCTCATTTGGTATCAGAGCAAGTTTTCTCAGATGGATCAAAACCTATGGAGAGTGGCGTGAAGATATCTGAAGCATGCACTTTGTCAGAGAAACTCAAGTGGCCAGCACTCAGCAGATTTGCAAGGAATATCTCGAGTAAATAATTAATATCTCACGAATCCTGAGTTATTTGATTATGAAATTTTAAGGGTTGTTAGATAATTGTATCAAGAGGATGCTGTCAAAATTTTAGGTGATTTGGAGCTAATTTGCAGATTTTATTAGCATTTTTAGTTTTTCAATAAAATGGTTGTATAAGGTGGAAAACATGGTATTTGCTTCTTAAATTTTGGGAGAAATATTATTCAGACAAAATTTCAGGTCATTTGGATCTGTATTTATTGATTTGTGTGAATATTGATTTTTTCTTTAAAAATCCTAGATCCAGAATTGTGATAAAAAGGGAAAAAGTAAATGATCACATATTTTTCACCTTTGCAAATTTTCTTCAAAAATTTAGAGGGTTTTCAGATTATTTTCTCAAGAATACAGAGTTTAATTTTTAGAAATTTTGGAGTTGTATGGATTGATTTATGTGAATAACATTGAGGTTGTCTCAAAAACACTCTAAGATCTAGAAAGGGAAAAAGTAAATTGATCACATATTTCTCATTTGTGTGAATTTGGATCTGAAATTTAGTGGATTTTCAGATAGGTATATCAGAAGTCTACAAGAAAAAATTTAATTTGTTTCAACCAGTATTAGCCGATTTATGATAAATTGGGTGCTTGAGACTTTGGTAAATAAAAGGAAGCCATGTATGCAGACTTGGCTGTACCAAAATTTGATGGAGATAATTATGCTATTTGGAGCATAATTATGAAGACCTTCTTGAAGGCTCAAGACTTATGGGATATAGTTCAATAAGGCTATGAGGAACCCACTTGGAGCAAGCTACAAGGCGAGGAGAGAAAAGAGAAGAAGGAGAAACAATATGCAAATTGCTTAGCTCTTATGGATTTGAGGAGAGGAATGGAAAATAATGTTTTTCCTCTCATAACCAATTGTAGATCAGCTACAATGGCATGGCAAGTATTGAAGGATGCTTATGGTTTTGATGAGGATACCCATAAAGCCATGTGTGACAATCATGAAGATTGTTTAAGCAAGGAGGAGCCTTGCTTCCTTGAAGAAGTTTTTGAATTAGATCCTTTTGAAGGAGCTTTTGAAGAGTCTTGTGAAGACTCATATTAAAAGATGTCTTTTGCAGAATACATACATTCTTATAATGGAGAATTATTTCTTAAAGAGCAAGACATACTTGAAGAAGAGCCTTGTGTGAAAGAGAGAAAAAAATCCCTTAATGGAGAAGAGGATAAGAAAGAGGAAGAGCCTTGTACAACTTTCCTTGGAGAGAGTCATTGTGGGACACATATCATTGAAGACATGTCTTGTATAGGCATGGAAAATTTTAATAAACAATTATTTCTTTTAGGAGGAGAAAAAGTTGAAAAGAAAAATTGTACTAAAGAATTTTTTGCAGGAATGGTATGCTTTGAAAGCATTCACATTGATAGCAAAGAGGAAGAAGAATTTGAAGATAAAGGAAGAGAAACACTCACATTGGAGTGTTCCTTGCTTGAAGATCACCAAGGTGAGATGTATGATGAAGAATGTCTCATGAAGGAGACATATGAAGAAGAGTGTCTTATGGAGAAGACACAAAATTAGCTATTTGTTAAATAATACTTCATGGAGAATGCACCTACAGTTCTCATGGAGGAGAATAAAGAATATGATGATGGAGAAGCAATGTTCATGGAAGACCATTGGCTCACTTATCTTGAAAACCATTCACTTGGAATGGATGAGTGCTCTCTTGAAAGAGCAAATGAAGTTATGTGGGATGATTTCCCAAGTGTAGTACATGAAGAAGAGATGAAGGGCATAAGTTTCATGCTCCATAATGAAGATTATCTCAAGGCTGAGATAATAAAAGGAAAAGAATATTTTGAGAAAGACTATCTCAAGGAGGAGATAGAAAATAGTGAGATAGTCATTAATGGAATTCATGATGTAATGGAGGCATCATCAAAGGATATTGAGAATTGTCTTGAAGAAGCAATTGTGGATGAAGATCACTCACTTGGAGTGACTACATTACAAAAAGAGAGTTGTCTTGAAAAGGCAACTATGTATGATTGCTTGAATGAATGGTGTTTCAACACACCAACATGGATTGAAAAAGGAGGAGAACTCTTAGTGAATATTTGATGGTTGATCTTGAAGCACCATACAATGAAGGAGAACTGCTACAAAATAGCTTTATGGGAAGCACCAAATCTACTCATACTAAAGGTAATGTTTTTATGATTAATGATTTGTTTTTTGTGAGCATGAATGAAAAGAAAGGCGATTGTCTCATTGAGACAACTTTTATGAAGAATCTTCTTGGAGAGAATACAGTGATGGAGAACTTGGGTCACATGGATCAAAATGATGTGTTCAAAATTCCTTGGGAGAAGGATTCTTGTAAAGTCATTGTTGTGAGAGAATATTTGTGTGAGGAGCAACTTTATGTTGCATATGTAGTTGGTCATTATATGGCCATATTTATTGTGATATTTTGTGTGGAAATATGTGAAAGAGTTGTATGGTATAATCATCTATGTGAGATGATTAATTGTAAATACTCATGTGGAGTATTGTTTAGTGTTGAAGATGTAAAAGAAGATCAAAATATGAGAGCATGGTTTAAAGACCATAATGATAAATATGTAAGAGAGTGGTTGCTGAAAACCACAAGAGGAGATACTTTTGTTGAAGGGGGAGCTAATCAACAAAAGAAGGCACTCAAGCATTTGTAGGAAATTCCACATGAAGAGTGGAAGGAGTGCCACCATAAGTATTTTGTAAATTCTGATTTCTTGATTCAATATTGGAGGAAACGTAAGAGAAATATTTTCTTCCAACTCTGTGATGCTTAAAGAACTCTTGCATGAGTGTCTTTTAGCATCAAGGGGGAGAATGTTGGAATATTTTCAACATTGCCTCCTTAGTCCTAAGTATTAAGTCCTAGTATTTAGTTTTAGTTTAATGTTTTGATTTACATATTTCTAGTTAATTTGATTAGCATACGTTGAGGTTTTGGCTTGGTTGGTCAATGTTTGACCATAGTCCAAGATTAGCATGTTGTTAGGATAAGAGCTATCTTTAAGTTAGTTTGTTGTAATAAGTTTAAGAGGATTTCTCTCAACCACCGTGTCTATTTTTAGTTCTTTCAAGAACTATAAAACTATGTAATGCATTGTTTATCAATAGAACAATTTCACCATTGTTTCTCAAAGTAAACATGAACTATATAGCATCTAAATAGCAATAAAGTAAACCAATTCAGCCCTTATTCTAGCACCAATTATGTTGTGCATGAAGGAGGCCAAATATAATAGTCAAAAGGGACATGAAACATTCAACAATTCAAATATCTTAAGTACCAATGAACAATATAGCATTTAAAATCACAATAAAATGAACCACTTCATGCCCTCCTTCTAGCACCAATTTTGTTGAGTGGATATTTTTACCAATTGCAAAATCCCCATCATAGTCAGGGTATTAATCCAAAAACCCTCTCTAAAAAAGAAATAGAAATTTCTCCAAGGTTCCTTTTACTTAATGTGTGCTTGTAATGTTGTGAAGATATATCAAATAAGTGCTAGGAATACCTTAGTGATTTATAAGTAACTGTTAACAAGGGGCCTGTGTTGGTTTATTTTATTAAGCTATGCTATTGGTTTTTCATGAAACTTTAAAAGAAAAATAAAATGTGATTGACCCTCATATGACCACGATGTAAAGCCTTAGTTCCTTTTATATTGAAGTGTTTTAGGAAGATTTTATCTTCATTTTGGTTAAGCATATTTTAAACAAGTTTTACCTTGCATTAAACCCTACTTTGAGCATGAAATAGAAGATTAAAATCTATCTCTAAATGTGAATCTTAAATGACAAAAGGATTCATTTAATATTTCTTTGAATATGAAAAATAAAAATAGCCTTTGATGTAATAAATAAATTACTCCTCTTTAATGAAATTAATTTTTAAAAAGAGGCGTCAATTTATTGCTCTAAAAATATTGGCTTTTGAAATGCCATATAATTGCTCTCCTTTAATGAAATTGTGATTTTCATAAAGGAAAGTTAATTTATTTTCTTGCAAAATAACATGCAAAGTTTGAAATATGATTTACCTTCAAAATGGAAAATTATCTAAAATATGAAATTATAAAATACCGGTAAAAACAACAAATTTGAATAATTTTTATAATTTCAAAATGAAATTAAAATTGCATAAAATGAAATGTTAAAGCTTATTATTCACACCCGTGCATTTTTTTTTGGAATTTTAATTTTTTTCAATTTTTATTTTAATCATTGAAGTTTAAAAAAATCTGCAAAACGGAAGGGTTAGCAAAATAAAAGTAAAATTTGGAAATGGACTAGAATGTTGAAAATACCAAAAACAAACTATTTCCAATATGATGCCACCCTATTTCTACAAAATCGAAGATGTGAGAAATTTTTGCATGTAACCTAGTTTATTCGGACCCGCATTTGCACAACCCGCAATAATCTAGGTGTGAGCTTCTAAGGAAAATGAAAATAAATTTCATGCTTTAAACATTCAATGATGCAACCATTAAAATGCATTTAACATCATCTATAAGCCTATAGCATGAAAAAGGAAAAATAAACAGTTAAATCAAACATGCAAAAATAATCTCCTCCTATCTTGCTAATAGGACACAAATTTTTGGAATCATTTGTATTAAAAGTAGAAAATACAGTCTTGTAGCATATTTCCAGCCTTGGCCTCCAAAAAGGTCCAACCTTTGGCCTGCAAAAAATCCAGCCCCTATTTCTCCATTTTTGTGGGTGTTTAAAATTTTCTGAAAACCTTTCCTCTTCGCCTTTTCATTTCATTTCCAAAGATTTTCATTTGCCTTTAGATGGCTTCGAAACGGTTTCATTTCCTCTGTTTCCATTTTATTCCATAACACTTTTTATAACCATAGGTTTTGTTTTGAAACATATTTTTACCCTTCACATGGGTGCTATGTAAAGGTTTTCCATGGCCATTCATACATTTAATCATTTTATGTCTTACAATGCCATGTGATGCCCATTACATAACCACATATCCCGATGCCACTTACCCCTTAGCATATTACATAAATTGTTGGACATTTTGAGTCCCTAAGCTGAAATGTTGTCATTGATGTCAATAGAGCAATAAATGTCAAAAGGATCTATGAAGGGTTTTTGTGAAAACCAAGGCAGGGAAAATAAAAGGTTTTATTTAAAACCATGGACAACATATTTGATCTGGGTTTTTCTTAAAACCCACATTGGGCTTTCGTTTCGTCGAAAAAGGTGCCCCGATGATGGAGTTATTTGAGTTTTAATGTTTGGTTTAAATTTTAATTATTTAAAATTTAAATTCAAATTTAAATGGAAAGTTTCCCACCGACGTCATCATGCAAATACAATTTTAATATTTCCACCGACGTCTTCAAAGTGTTATTAAACACTATATAAAGGGGTGGCAATTAAACCAAATAATCATCCTTGCTCTCGTGTGTTAATTGCCTTGGAATTCGAAAGAGCTCGTGCGAATTGTTGAAAAGGAAGCAGCGAAGAAAGCGCAGCGATTTGGAAATCTCAAACGTGGTATGAGGCGTGGCGCATTGGCGTATCAATTTTGCTAAGACTGTGGGCAGCGCAAATATCAGGGATCGAATCCCCTTGACGGCAGCGTGTGGGAAGCGCTTTGGCGCTTTGTCCTTTGCGGCAGGCGGAGGAAGATTAAAGGCCCTTTTGGCCTTTGCTTTTCCAATGAGCGCTTTGGCTCGGTTGGAATCTTAGCCATGGCTAAGACGCTCGCGGTGTGTGGTGGATGGGGGTTCGAATCCCCTTGAGAGGTATTTACGTTTTTGTCTTTAATAATTTTTATTAGCCCTAAAGTTTGGAGTTATAAGGTATTTAATGGGAATTAAATTTTATCATTAGGGTTGTGATTATTATTGCAAAAGCATATTTGATTTATGTTTTATTTTTATGGAAATGGAGAATTGATTTTAGGAGAAATAAGGAGTTGTTGTTAAAGTGATTTTGAGAGATTTATTGTGGGTTATTCTTAATAAGGGTTTTTATTAAAATAGACTTTGGTGGATGTGTTTATGAAGTTGGAGTGAAAAGGGTGTAAATTAAGTTATGCTTTTATTGTGATTATTTAAAAGACCACTAACCCTTATTAATATTGAAAAGGAAAGTTGTGATTAAGTGTGGCAGATTTTGTGGACAACTTATTGGCATCAAAAAGGTATGGGCACATTCTCCTATTGATTGTTTGTGGTGGTTGATTTCTGAAATATCATTGGAGTGAAAAGGATTAATTGAAGTTTCCTTTGTGAAGATGGTTGGTTGAATGCTTCAAGGTTTTCTGATTTGTGAGTTGTATTTAAACCTTGTTTCATTAGCATTGTTGTTGAAGCCCATTGATGATGAAATGAACTTGAACATGATCTAGAAAAGAACATGAGTATCATTGTTATGTGAGACTTGAGATAAAGCATTGTTGGAAACATTTTGAGTTGGTTGATACATGCTTGAACTAGGGTTTGTGAGAAAGGGTTGTTCCTTGATGTGATTGGTTGAGTTGAGTTGGTTAAGCCTAGTCAAGTGGATGTGTGAAATGGTTGTTCAAGTTCCATAAAACAAACTATTCTATATTCTGATTTGAGTTGAGATTGAGATTGAAGAATAGGACATATTGAGTCTCTAACAATTCTCTTTATGCTTCTATTGAGTTGAGATTGGGATTTGAGTATAGAACATATAGAGTCTCTAACAATTCTCTTTATGCTTCTATGAGATTGATTTGAGTTGAGATTGAGATTTAAGAATAGGACATATTGAGTCTCTAACAATTCTCTTTATGCTTCTATTAAGTTGAGATTGGGATTTGAGTATAGAACATATAGAGTCTCTAACAATTCTCTTTATGCTTCTATGAGATTGAATTGAGATATTGATTGTACTTTGAGTATAGAACATATTGAGTCTCTAACAATTCTCTTTATGATTCTATGAGATTGAACAAGTTCTATGTGAGCTTGTTAAGCAGATTTGAGACAAGTCTTTGAGAAGGCTTGTGGACTATTTTGAGTTAAGATTTTGTGAAAGCTTGCTAAATAGATTTGAGCAAGTCCAAGAGAGGACTTATTGAGCAGATTTGAGCAAGTCCAAGAGAGGACTTATTGAGCAGATTTGAGCAAGTCCAAGAGAGGACTTATTGAGCAGATTTGAGCAAGTCCTAGAGAGGATTTGTTGAGCAGATTTAGATAGGTTTTGTGTGAACCTATTGAGCAGATTTAGATAGGTTTTTGGGTGAACCTGTTGAGCAGATTTGAGCAGGTTCTGAGTGAACCTATTGAGCAGAATTGTACTAGACCGACTATACTATGTTTAGTGCAAGAGATTGAGTAGAACTGTGCTAGACCGACTGAACTATGTTTGGTATAGTATTGAGATAGAGCTTTGGAGGTGACAGAGTATAGAGGATAGAGTCTCAGTGGATAGAGATCCAATAGCCAGGACAATTGAAGACAAGATCTGAGTGAGAAGTCTTCAAGTGGAGAGAGATCCACCATCATGCAACATAGAGACAGAGTCTTCTAGAAGATCACTAGCCAGAGCAGAAGGGGAAAGAGTTCTCCTATGGAAGAGATCCATGAACTTGAGATTAGGGGATCAACATCTCCTTTGGACAGAAGTCCATAAACATTGTAATTTGGGAAGGATTCCCAAGAGATTGATTGAGAAAGTTTTAGTAAAATATTTTCTCTATGGAGGTAGCCCACATTGGGTGAACCATGTTAAAATGGTGTCTCTTATGTGTGTGATGCTTTGTGTGATGTTTATGGTTTCATTAATGTTGATGCTTCTATTTGGGAAAATTTTTTATGTTATACTGTTCACCCCCCTCTCAGTATAAGCACATGTTCTTCAATTGGTATCAGAGTCGGTCTCTCCACAAAGAGTTTAACAACTTGGAGATGGATCCATCAGTATCACACATGTGCTCAAGGAGTGAAGAAAGTATAGACTTTGAAGAAGTGCTCTCCAAGTGTCTCCAAGATCTTGAAAGGATTCAAGAAGAGAATGCACAACTAAGGGAACAAATTCGAGATTTTGAATCAGCAAGAATTGAGCTTTTGCAAAGGCTAATAGAACTCGAAATGGAAGTGAAAGAAAGAAGAGAAATTGAACATCAATTAAGAGATATGTTGGAAGCCAAAGAAGCAGGACTTGAGAGAGTGGCAGCAGAAATTGTTATGTTAAAATGCAGAACTGAAATAAACAAGAGATTAAGTCAGCAAGAGGTAGAAACATCAAGCAAAAATAAGGTACCCCACCATATCTCCAGAAAAGAAGATCACAAAGGAAAGAATACCAGATTGAGTCCTCATCAAAATAGGTTACAAAATTTCTTCCATGGACATTGTTTCTCTTGCAATAAATATGGTCATAAAGTTGTGCATTGCATTAATAGAGACTATGATAGTAGTAGTATGGATTCTCTTGTATCATATATGGATGATGATGTTGAGTGCTACAAATGCAATAACTTTGGGCATATAGCTAGAAGATGCAATCTAGAAAATTCTAAGTCTAGTAGAAAGACCACAACTCAAACTACTAGGAAAGAAGAAAAAGGAAAAGGAAAACTAAAATATTTGCTAGTTCAAATAGCATTGCATGCTCAGGATAAAGAAGAGAAATGGTTTCTGGATAGTGGGTGCTCTAGACACATGACAGGAGAAAAAGAAAAATTTATAACTTTGAAAGAAGGAAATAGAGGGTCAGTAAACTTTGGGGACAATGGTTCAACAAAAATCAGTGGAAAAGGAACTCTAAGTATAGGCAATGGGAAAGCAAAAGCTGAAAATGTTCTATATGTGGAAGGCTTGAAACACAATCTCTTGAGCATTAGTCAACTTTGTGATCAAGGTCATATGGTAACCTTTCATCAAGATCGATGTGAAGTAAGAAAGTCTAAAACTAGAAAACTGGTAGCAAGTGCTATAAGAGAAAGAAATATTTATGTACTCAATGAGATCAAGAGGGAAAAATGTCATTTATCCAAAGAGAATGAGGATCGATCTCAACACATAATATTGGGTCCAAATGAGAATCTTCTAATGGTTTTGGAAGATAAATAATTGAGTGATCCTATAGAAAGCAAGTCAAAAGAAAGAAATGATATGGACAAAGGCAAACAAATAGAGGACTACTCAATAGAGAATGGTTATGATCTCAAAGGTGAACTTATCTATGCTCTTGACACAGTGAAGAAGGTAAGAAAGCAACACTCTAAGCTTGAAAGTCAGTTTCAAGAATGTGATGAAGAAATATTATTGCTCATAGAGGACTTAGAGAAGTCAAAGGCCAAGGCAAGTAAGTTCAGAGAAAAGTTAGAAGCAAAAATCTTGGAATGTGAGAAGTTAGCACAAGAAGTGGCTACTCTAAAGAAATATTTACAGGACTCCAAGATCAAGATGAAGAGTTTCACAAATAGCTCTAAGAACTTGGATAAGTTCATTCATGGACAACAAAGAACATCATGTTCAACAGGTCTAGGTTTTGGAAAGAAACAAGAAAAGGCAAAGTCTACTTCAAGTCTTGAAGAAGAAGAAACAACATCAGAAGAAGATACTTCAGAAGAGGGATTCTCAGATGTAAGTGAAAGTGAAACTTCTAAGGATGAGTCAGATTGTAGTGAGTCCAATAGGGACAATGGGCAAAGAAGATACAGATGGAACAACAATCAGAATAGGAGACCAATGAGGTCTAGGCAAGGAAGATTCAATGGGAGATGCTTCTCATGTCACAGGTTTGGGCACATGGCTTCACAATGCAGGACACATGAAAGATAGGTATATGGAAGAGAACAAATTTTCCAAGGATATTGTTATTCATGTAATGAGTTTGGTCATAAGGCAATAAATTGTAGGATTCATGATAGAAGAGGATATGGCTTCACCAGGAGAAATCCTAAGACTATTGCACATCCAAGGAATAATAACATTAAGTGTTATAAGTGCAATAATGATGGTCACATAGCAAGATGGTGTAGAGAAAATATTCCAGAAATAGGTATGAACAGGAACAGGAATATGAACATGAACAGGAACAGGAATATGAACATGAATAGGAACAAGAATATGAACAGGAACAAGAACAGGAACATGAACAGAAACAAGAAGATGAACAGGAACAGAGACTCAGAAAAGAATGAGAAAAGAAACATGCACAAGAAAGAACAAAAAAGAGAACAAGAATAGGAACATGGATGAGAACAAGAACAGGAACAGGAACAGGGATGATGACTCAGAAAGAAACAGTGAGAGAATTCAACAAAAAGAAAAAGGAAAAGACAAAGGCAGAGAACAGTGCTTTCGAGGAGTAGAAATACTCCCACCCTAGAATTAACCACCTCATGTGGAGGTGGGGGAGGGGCTAAGCTAAGAGGCTTAATTCTTAGCCCCGAGCCCCAAAGGTGACCCTTTGCCATTGATGTCAAAGGGGGAGAGATTTGTGTATTATGGGGAGAGTTTTTGGATATGAGGAGAGATTTGATATCTAAGAGAGCATTGAGCCAGGGGGAGCAAAGCCCCAGGGGGAGCAGAAAAGAAGGTCAGAATTTAGTAAAAGGATTTGGGTTGCCATCAATGACAAAGGGGGAGATTGTTGGACATTTTGAGTCCCTAAGCTGAAATGTTGTCATTGATGTCAATAGAGCAATAAATGTCAAAAGGATCTATGAAGGGTTTTTGTGAAAACCAAGGTAGGGAAAATAAAAGGTTTTATTTAAAACCATGGACAGCATATTTGATCTGGGTTTTTCTTAAAACCCACATTGGGCTTTCGTTTCATCGAAAAAGGTGCCCCGGTGATGGAGTTATTTGAGTTTTAATGTTTGGTTTAAATTTTAATTATTTAAAATTTAAATTCAAATTTAAATGGAAAGTTTCCCGCGACGTCATCATGCAAATACAATTTTAATATTTCCGTCGACGTCTTCAAAGTGTTATTAAACACTATATAAAGGGGTGGCAATTAAACCAAATAATCATCCTTGCTCTCGTGTGTTAATTGCCTTGGAATTCGAAAGAGCTCGTGCGAATTGTTGAAAAGGAAGCAAAGAAGAAAGCGCAGCGATTTGGAAATCTCAAACGTGGTATGAGGCATGGCGCATTGGCGTATCGATTTTTCTAAGACTATGGGCAGCACAAATATCAAGGATCGAATCCCCTTGACGACAGCGTGTGGGAAGCGCTTTGGCGCTTTGTCCTTTGCGGCAGGCAGAGGAAGATTAAAGGCCCTTTTGGCCTTTGCTTTTCCAATGAGCGCTTTGGCTCGGTTGGAATCTTAGCCATGGCTAAGATGCTCACGGTGTGTGGCGGACGAGGGTTCGAATCCCCTTGAGAGGTATTTACGTTTTTGCCTTTAATAATTTTTATTAGCCCTAAAGTTTGGAGTTATAAGGTATTTAATGGGAATTAAATTTTATCATTAGGGCTGTGATTATTATTGCAAAAGCATATTTGATTTATGTTTTATTTTGATGGAAATGGAGAATTGATTTTAGGAGAAATAAGGAGTTGTTGTTAAAGTGATTTTGAGAGATTTATTGTGGGTTATTCTTAATAAGGGTTTTTATTAAAATAGACTTTGGTGGATGTGTTTATGAAGTTGGAGTGAAAAGGGTGTAAATTAAGTTATGCTTTTATTGTGATTATTTAAAAGACCACTAACCCTTATTAATATTGAAAAGGAAAGTTGTGATTAAGTGTGGCAGATTTTGTGGACAACTTATTGGCATCAAAAAGGTATGGGCACATTCTCCTATTGATTGTTTGTGGTGGTTGATTTCTGAAATATCATTGGAGTGAAAAGGATTAATTGAAGTTTCCTTTGTGAAGATGGTTGGTTGAATGCTTCAAGGTTTTCTGATTTGTGAGTTGTATTTAAACCTTGTTTCATTAGCATTGTTGTTGAAGCCCATTGATGATGAAATGAACTTGAACATGATCTAGAAAAGAACATGAGTATCATTGTTATGTGAGACTTGAGATAAAGCATTGTTGGAAACATTTTGAGTTGGTTGATACATGCTTGAACTAGGGTTTGTGAGAAAGGGTTGTTCCTTGATGTGATTGGTTGAGTTGAGTTGGTTAAGCCTAGTCAAGTGGATGTGTGAAATGGTTGTTCAAGTTCCATAAAACAAACTATTCTATATTCTGATTTGAGTTGAGATTGAGATTGAAGAATAGGACATATTGAGTCTCTAACAATTCTCTTTATGCTTCTATTGAGTTGAGATTGGGATTTGAGTATAGAACATATAGAGTCTCTAACAATTCTCTTTATGCTTCTATGAGATTGATTTGAGTTGAGATTGAGATTTAAGAATAGGACATATTGAGTCTCTAACAATTCTCTTTATGCTTCTATTAAGTTGAGATTGGGATTTGAGTATAGAACATATAGAGTCTCTAACAATTCTCTTTATGCTTCTATGAGATTGAATTGAGATATTGATTGTACTTTGAGTATAGAACATATTGAGTCTCTAACAATTCTCTTTATGATTCTATGAGATTGAACAAGTTCTGTGTGAGCTTGTTAAGCAGATTTGAGACAAGTCTTTGAGAAGGCTTGTGGACTATTTTGAGTTAAGATTTTGTGAAAGCTTGTAAAAATTTGAGCAAGTCCAAGAGAGGACTTATTGAGAGATTTGAGCAAGTCCAAGAGAGGACTTATTGAGCAGATTTGAGCAAGTCCAAGAGAGGACTTATTGAGCAGATTTGAGCAAGTCCTAGAGAGGATTTGTTGAGCAGATTTAGATAGGTTTTGTGTGAACCTATTGAGCAGATTTAGATAGGTTTTTGGGTGAACCTATTGAGCATATTTGAGCAGGTTTTGAGTGAACCTATTGAGCAGAATTGTACTAGACCGATTGTACTATGTTTAGTGCAAGAGATTGAGAAGAACTATGCTAGACCGACTGAACTATGTTTGGTACAGTATTGAGATAGAGCTTTGGAGGTGATAGAGTATAGAGGATAGAGTCTCAGTGGATAGAGATCCAATAGCCAGGACAATTGAAGACAAGATCTGAGTGAGAAGTCTTCAAGTGGAGAGAGATCCACCAGTCAGTGCAACATAGAGACAGAGTCTTCTAGAAGATCACTAGCCAGAGCAGAAGGGGAAAGAGTTCTCCTGTGGAAGAGATCCACGAACTTGAGATTAGGGGATCAACATCTCCTTTGGACAGAAGTCCATAAACATTGTAATTTGGGAAGGATTCCCAAGAGATTGATTGAGAAAGTTTTAGTAAAATATTTTCTCTGTGGAGGTAGCCCACATTGGGTGAACCACGTTAAAATGGTGTCTCTTATGTGTGTGATGCTTTGTGTGATGTTTATGGTTTCATTAATGTTGATGCTTCTATTTGGGAAAAAGTTTTATGTTATATTGTTCACCCCCCTCTCAGTATAAGCACATGTTCTTCATAAATGTGGGTGTCCAATGATTCCTCTGATGATCTACTCAATAAATGTCAATTAACCATGATATTCTATGAAGAATCATCAACCCCAACCCCAAACCTGTAGTGTGAAACAATCGTATCGTTGCACCCCTTTTATCTGAATATCCCTTCTTTGTAACATTATTTCATCCATTTTGCAATACACAAAAATGCCTTTGCACTGATGCTATTAAAACTTCCTTGTCAACAAGAAAACTGATGTGGCAAGTGATGAACACCCCAAAAATATTTTTTGCTACATATGTCATCTAGGTTTGCACAAGGTCTTTAACCATAGACATTCTCCTCATCAACGAACATCCTCTATGCGAGCCATTCTGTAATACAATTCATAAACTTCCAACCTACATATGGTAATGTTTGCATGGTTTATCCCCAACTTTTACTTACACATCCATAATGAAATAAAACCAAATCCAATCTCGAATGAGCCACACAAAATTATAGTTAGATCTACATGTCTTCACTAAATTATGGTAGACCAAGATTTTAAGATATCTGCTTTGCTTCACTAGCTCTGTCTAAACTCCCACGATGAATCCACGATATTAAAATGTCTAAAAAATTATTTCAATCCTTCAGCGAGTATATTATGTAAACTGTGCCACCATGTAAAGGATTTCAATCAGCCTAAATTTAACAAAGAAACATTGCTTTCGATCGCCGCCCCACTATTATTTGCTCTAACATTATTGCTTTAGGTCATCATCATAGGCTAAATGAAATTCTATTCTTGTGTGTGAATATCAAGGAGAAATGACAAGTTAGGGATTCCAAAATTTAAAATACCAAGTAAATAACATGCCTCATGGCTTTACATCTACAGTGTCAACATCCATATTGTTCTATTACCTTACACATCTATGTTTGGAAAATAGTGGTCATACTTGGTCTATGTTGCTCTTACAAAACTATGGTCCTCACTTCCTATGTACACAACAAACACAACCTATGATGATCTATGAGGAATGGTTGAATTTCTTCATGAACAACTAATATAATTCTCATAAATTATATAATTTTTCTAAATTTATCTACTGCATCAGTGTCTATGTCTACACCAAGCATGAGGACCATATAGCTATCCTATAATTTTGTTGATAGTACCAACTATGCTTATGTATGTTGCGCTCAAAATACCCATCATACTGGTTGTCTTCGTTTTGGATGATTGTCGGTCCCAATCATTACCGAATCGAAGTCATGGTGGAGGTTAGCCCGTTAGACCTGGTTCTCATTCCTTGACTCTTCACTATATCTGTGCTCGATGTAGCATCCAGATTTTTGTTATCCTAGCTATCCATGTTATATGGTATTTAGCCTATACAATGTGTAGGTCCACATCAACATGTTTCAGGCCAACATGCCTCAAGATCTTAGTCATATTACTTTGCTTGACCATCATGAATATCTAGTTTTCTATAGTGATCCATGTCCAATCACTGATCCATCCCTCTATATAACCAACACTAACCATGCTGAGGATGTTGATGTCATGTCATTTTTGTTATCATTGTCATACCACAAACTATTTATTGCTGCCAAAACTATTCCACACTTACCATATTGGACTTGTCATTAGATCCTTCTACCACTAATGCTTCCTATACACATCAAGCCAACAAGACCCACTTTCTGCTTTGTGCTCATATCTTCAATGGTCCACCTGTGTTGGGTCAGTGTCATCCCTCACTATTGGTATTGGGATCCATATCAACCCTTTCATCTATGTTGCTAGAGTCTAACGATGACATCCCTCTATCCATGTCACATCCATGTACTTTCCTATGGATTAGTTCAAGTCTACCTTGGCATCATTGTCTAGGTACTTTGGCTATTTCATCCACTGCTATGTTTGAGTATCTCTTGAATCCAAGTTCATTCCCAAAACCATGTCATCAATATTCACTTGGTCTATGGGTCCGTATTGCCACGTGGACCTTGGTCAATGATGCCCAGGTCATTCGATCATAACCTGCATAAAAAAACAAAGGTATTACCCACAATCAATAACATGGAATCATTTAAATCAAAGCCTCCTTTCATTTTAATAAAATGACATCATTTAAACCTCATAAGGAGACGAAGAAGTATTAAAGTGATATTATATTAATATATTTATTTATTATATTATATATATAAGTGTAATATATATTTAATTTTATTTATTCATAAATATATGTATATAAACTATATATATATATATATTTATTATTATTATTATTATTATTTAAATTTATTTGCTTAAATGATATTTAGGCAAATTTCAAATATTTTGATTGACTTAATTTTAAAAAATTAGAAACAAAATAACCAAAACATTACACACCGGATCAAACCACCTTTAATGAGAAGAAAAGGATACAAGAACCACAAACCAATCTATGCACATTAAACTTTGGAACCTAACGAAATCATCACTCAAAGCATACAAAATCCAAAAAATAATAAAATTTAAGGTGGGTCCCCAAGTTTGGGGTACGTTGTAGAATGGCCACAATAGGACCCTTACTCAAAGACTTTATTTTATAATCTTAGGGTTAGATATTATTGAATTATAGAATCATACGAGGGTTAGTTTTTATTTTCTTACATCTTGTGTGTCTTGCATTGTTCTTTCATTCTCTTAGCTTAGTTTAGAATGGATTAACATTAGGTGTATGCTTAACTAACACATCAAACATTCCCACCCCAGACTTGGAGCAAGTCCTAAAACCATTCTTGGTTAACACATCCTTTCATGTTCTTGAGTGTAGAGAATATAACACACCCTCGCGGTTCACCTCGACTTCCAAGGATTTCAACCAAGAATCATATGAGGTAGGGTAATTTTCCCCTTATACATAACCATTATCAAGAATGTAACTGATGGTTGGTAGAAGATTCTAGCTCGAGTGGAATTTTGCATGTAAGCAAACTCTCGAGCTTAGGGTTAGGGTTGCATGAAGTCTTTCTTTAAAAGAGATGAAGTCATGTACGAATGTATATTTTTTCAAGTTAATGAAATATTGAAGGAGGTTGCCCCCTCAAAGAGGCCTGAGATACTAAGTTATTTGTGATATTGTTTCAATTTTGCAATTACTTTTTGCATAGTATTATTTTGTTATTTGATGTATTTTTGTTTTTATATAGTGTTTTGTGTGAGTGAGCTTATTTTTAATAGTAGATTTATAATAAGTGGTATCAAAGCACTTTCCAGGGCCTAGTTCTGTTGTGACTGCAACAATTCTTGCCCATCCCTTCCACCTATTAGGTATAAATTTCTTGTATTTTTATTTTCTATTTGTCCTTTATTTAATAAAAAAAGAGAAAAAGCAAAAAAAATGCAGGACCTTTTTTTTTACATAGTAGTTGAGTAGGTTAGAAACCTTGTGTTAGGGGTTTAAAAATATCATGGAGGAGCTATCATTATTGGCTAAGCTAGATTGCCTATAAAGCATCTAGTGAAGTGAGGGATTATTAGGCTCCAATACCTAGGCCTTAGACAACACCCATGCATGAAATCGAGCTCCCACATATCTTTGGGTATTTAAGGAGACCATCTAGAGTTTAACAAACTTTTATCTAGTAGGAAGCTTTTCAACCTTGTATTTTACATAGTGCATGGGACACAACATCTCAAAATATTACCCTCTTGTACTATTATAGAGGTAGATAGTGTGCTCAAGGGTATGTGTGGAATTCTCCTTGGGTAGTGGCTGGTCTGAGCACTATTGTTCATCACTATAGTATAACAGAGCATACCCTAGTTCTATCAAAAACAAAAAATCAACCTAAAGAAAGAAAAGAGCCTTCATGTTTTATTAAAACTGCATTTTTTTCACAAAAGTGAGCATACGAAGAAATATTTCCCTATCATGAAAACAATTTGCATGCATGAAACAATCAATATAGAGTCTATAAGTGGCTATAACAGTCAGGAAATATTTAATTCAATGATAGTAATAGTTTGGTCAGTAGCCATAATAATAAGGTCAATAGTGTTAGAAATAGTCATCTATAATAGTCAGGATTACAGGGTTGTTAGTGATAGAAATAGAGTAGATAGTGTCAGTAACTGCATAGTACAAAGAATCCTAGGTTTAGTGAATAAACAATGTTGGTAGTACTTGTGACAGGGACAAAGAGAGAATAGTGATAGGAGTGGTCAATAGTCAAAACATATAGGGTAGAGACATTTGATTCAATACCCAGCTTTTGAACCCACCACTAGACTCATCAAAACAGTAGTAAAAAAATTCTAGGGTACCCAAAACTAATGTTGTGGGATAAAGCTCATTGTGATCATATTTTTGAGCTAATCATTTTGATATACAACGCCCAAGCACTTTTTTAGACTTGGTACTAAAATAGTAATCTAAAACAAATGTTGTGGGATATAACTCATTGTGACCATCTTTTCGAGCTGATCATTTTGATATACAACACCCAAGCACTTTTTTGGACTTATAACTAAAAATAATAACCTTTGAAATCACACTTTTATTTTTAGTAAGTCACTAGTAGTCATCCAAAATAGGCCAAAATGGTTGCTAGGATTCATGGACACCAGGAAAATATGGAATAAGCCATAACATTGGACACCATAACAAAACAACTCTAATACATTCTTCAAGATAATAAATCAATCTAGGTGGATATCCAAAATTTTAGAAAAGAGTACATTTTACACAAAATCAAACTCCTTGGATAAATTCTATAGGTTGAGTCCAAGATTCAAACCAGTCCTCAGGTTTTTGAGTATCATGAGACTCAACAGTCAGGGTGAGGAAAAGTACCCCATAAGGAACAAGATAACCTTCACCTTGACTTTAACCATGATACCACATTTAAGATGCCTAGATTGGACTTTCCAAAGCTCAATAGGGAAGATGTAGAGGGATGGTTATGCTATGTTGATCAATTCTTCCAACTCCAGAATGTCCCTAAATTTAATTGGATCAAGATAACTTCCTTTAATATTGAATCGAAATCTTTGCAGTGGTACCAATGGTTTTGACAAACTATTACTAACCCTTCTTGGGAATATTTTGAATCACAACTACTTAATCACTTTGGCCCTAGTGGATATGATGATTTACAATGATCATTGACCAAGTTGCATCAAAATTCTATAGTTCAAGACTACCAATCCCAATTAAAAAAATTAGCTAACAAAACCAAGGGGTTGACTGTGATGAGGGTCATTGATCATTCATCATTTAATCATTATGTGTATCAATCCAGGGTGGTGTCCAGAGGCTGTATACGATAGGAGGTGTCACAGTTGCAGGTTCATTTTATCCAAGAATAGGTTTTATTGGTGGATCAGTTAGCATTTAGGGGTTTTGTTGTGACCTTTAACTTCTAAGAATTGAAATTAACTCCTATTTACTTTTGCAGAAACAAAATTGTAGGAAATGAGATTGTAAAATCTGGAAATGACAGAAAATGAAATGTTGCTAAATTGAAATGATAGAAAAGTAAAGTGCAAAATTTAAAACACACACACTCTTGCATGAAAGTAATTCAACTGGAGAATGTCAAAATAGAATTTCAACTACTGCAATATCGAATCAACAAAACTGCCAAATTGCAAAATGACAAGATATCTAGAAATTACTGTGTAATGCAAAATTGAATCAAAAATTACTGTAAAACTGCAAAATGACAAAATATCTGGGAATTGCTATAAATACAAAAAATGTTGTCCACTACTGAAAACTATATTGAAAACTACTAAAGAAATGAAGACTGGTAGAATTCTTCTAACCTGCTGCAGCAAGAAATTCTGTCAGGAACTGCCTTCCTTTGGCCTGCAAGTGGCCCTTGCTTCCAGAACCAAAAGAAGCTGAGGAGTTATGCTAAGAGAATCTAGTTGTTAATCATCAACCTCAACATGCCAATTGAAAACCGAAGATTGCACCTTTTTATTCAATCTAAAAATGCATTACAGTAATGCAGGAAAAACCTGCAAATTACTGTTCTGCTATAGGAAAACTTTACTCTATGCTAATTTAAGTATTCTATTGCCTATATATCTATATTTCTATCTATATGATCGACCATATGGGAGCTTTATTATTTATAAGATAACACTGATATGCTTGGTTACTACTTTGTAGGGATTTACAACTAATTACATAACTATTTTCTAGACTGCAGGAATTTACTTTGTCAAAACTTTATCCATTCATTATTACTGGGCTCCATCTATCAAGGAAATCACATTAATATGAGTTGGGACAACCTCCTGGTCAATTTCCAATACTTTCCTCCATCGGTTTATCACTTTTTGACCACCTTCAGTTGTTCCTGCACTATTCCCTATTCCTGCGCTGCTTATTCTTGCACTGCTCTGGAACAACAAGCAGGTGACCATTTGTTGCTGATCTGTGGTCCAAATGCATAGGGAGTAACGTGTTGACTTATCTTGTCTCTTGCATAGCCTTATGCATCGGTAGCATGTGCAGGAGTGACTAATTCCAAGCCCTACTGTATATGTACAACTGGCTGGAACTATCACAGTTACAGCCTTTTTTCCTGCACAGTCAGCTACAGTGGACAAATTCTTGGTGCCCTTTTCCATTTGAATTAGTTTAACCAAAGGAACACAATATTACCAAGCATAAGATATTCAAACAAAGTCTGAATTGCTATAATACTACTGATTAATTAACTGAAAAACAGGTGAAATTGTAGTAAAAATAGTAAAACAGAGTATATGCACTTTGTCATTTTAGAATATGCAAACATCATTATATAATGCATTTTTCCCATAATTAACATAAAATCATAGTAAAAAGGGTAAGTCAAATAGTCAAAAATGTATCAAAGAGTGTTCATGGATGAGGCAATTCCTGTCCTCATCAGACTGAAGGATTTTTTATGAGGTTTCATTGATGTCTTAAGGGATGATATTCCAGCCAAAGTTAAGATGTTTAATCAAAAAAAAATGATGCAATCCATAATATTAACATGGTTGGCCGAATCCAAATTTTTTTCTCAAAAGAGGACATCTAAATTTCAACCAACCAAATCCTCTTTTCCTCCCAAGTTCACAAGCAATCATGAAAATAAATCTATTCCCTCAAAACACTTGACCACTAAGGAAATGGATGCTCGATGAGCCTAAGGGTTGTGTTATAATTATGATGAAAATATGTTATGGGGCATAGGTATGCCCAAATAAGTTATTCCTAATAGATGTAGAGAACCCCACTAGTAGTGATCATAGTGATGATGAAGAGGACACAACCAACGAACAACTTCACCATGAAGAGGATGCACATGAAGAATCCCAGGCATAATTTTTGGTCCACGCTCTTGCAGGGATTAGTACTCCATAGACCATGAAATTTATGGGTTTCTTCAAAGGCCAAAACTTTATAATCCTTATTGATTTAGGTAGCACACACAACTTTTTTGATCCTCAAATTGCCAAGCAGGCTAATTGTTACATACACATATGTAATTCCTTTGAGGTCATGGTGGAAAATTGAGGAACCTTACTTTACAAAGGTAAATGCTATAATATAAAATTGAAAATTAGGGATTATGAAATCAAGCAATATATGTTTACCCTTCAATTAGGGGGATGCGATATTCTGTTAGGTGCTTAGTGGTTGGGTATCTTGGGCACCATATCATGGAACTTTGTAAAACTTTGGATGCATTTTTCATACAATGGATAGTTGTACACCTTTTATGGTTTAAAAGTAGGGCCTACTCACATTATTATTTTTAGTCATATGTAGAAGTTTCTAAAAAAATCATCTCATGGGGTCATTGCACAAAATTTTGTAATCTAGCCTCCTACTATTATAGTGGATCCAATTTTTGATGATTTGAAACTTGTTTTGACAAAACACAATGTAGTTTTTGCCAAACCAACTGAGTTGTCATAGCATCACTCACATGACCATGTCATTCTATTGGCCCCTAGGGGTGTCATACCTAACATTAGGCCAAACTTCTATCCTCATGCCCTTAATTCAGAGATCGAGGAGCTAGTGTAGGAATTGTTAAAAGTTTGAGTCTTTCACCCTAGTAACAACCCATACTCCTTGCTTGTCTTATTAGTGATAAAGATAGACTGTTCATGGAAATTATGTAATAGTTTTTGTGAGCTCAATAAACTCACCATTAAGGATATGTTTCGTATTCTAGTTGTGGATGAATTGTTGGATGAGCTACATGGACTATGTTTTTCTCTAAATTAAATCTTCACTCTAGGTACCATCAGATTTGGCTCAAGGAAGAAGATATTTCCAAAACCACATTTCATATTCATGAGGGCCATTATGACTTCTTTGTAATGCCATTTGGATTGACCAATGTACCTTTCACATTTCAAAGTCTCATGAACACCATTTTCCATCTATTTCTTCATAAATTTATTTTGGTTTTCTTTGATAACATTTTGTTTTATAGTCACTCTTAGGAAGAGCACATCATCCATGTGGATTAGAACCTATAATTTTTGGCACAACATCAAATTTATGCTAAGTGTTCCAAGTGTTCTTTTGGGTTGAAAAAAGTAGAATATTTGGGACACATCATCTCCAAAGATGATATCAAAGTTGATGCTAGAAATATTTAGGTGGTTCAAGAGTGGCTAAAACCTCGCACTCTCAAGAGTATTTAAGGATTTTTCGGACTTACTAGCTATTACCGTAAATTCATCCACAATTATGGAAAAATTGTCACTCCCTTAACCTCCAGGTTTAAAAATATTTTTTTTACTTGGATGGGTCTAGCTAAACAGGTCTTCCTAGATTTGAAGCACACTATGACAACAACTATGGTCTTAGCAATGCCTAATTTTTCTAAGCCTTTTGTAATTGAAATTAATACTTCAGGCAATGGTATTAAAATGGTATTGATGCAGGAAGGAAAACCTTTGGCTTTCACTAGTAAGGCACTTTCTAGTCATAATCTAGGCAAATCCACTTATCCTAAAGAAATGCTTACCATTTTGCATGTGATCACTCATTTGCAACCTCATATCATTGGGCATCACTTTTCCATAAAAATATATAATCAAAGTCTAAAATATTTCTTAGAGCAATGGGTTTCCACCCCTAAACAACATAATTGGATATCTAAGCTTATGGGCTATGATTATGATATTACTCATAAAAATGATAAGGAGAAAATTGTGGCAAATACCCTCTCTCATCAATTTGAGACTCACAATATTCTATGTGCTATCTATTCCACCATTCTCTAGTGGATAACTTCTCTTTGTGAGGAGGTGCTTAAAGATTCAAGCTTGCAAACTTTGGTTGCTTCTCTTCAATCAGATCCTACCTCTTGTATTGGATACATATGGTATGTATAGGATTTATACTACCATCAACACCTTGTTTTTCCTCATGTTAGCTTTTGATAATGTTTAATATGTAAAATAACCACAAGGTGTAAAGTAGAAAGATAACAAAATTCTATAGTAACTGTAAAATATGCTATTAATAGAAACTCACAAAAATATGGAACTACTCTACTAATGCATGCTATGAGAAATGCACCTTTGATACATATTACAATACTTTATACACATATATAATAGTATGTGACTCTTCATATGGTGCACTCTTGGCCTTCACACTTCTAGACTATTCATATCCCTATTCTATGTACTCATGTACACATGAACTAATGTGCACATTTACATTATTGAATATTATGCACACTTGTACATTTATTACATTACATAAAATAAAGCCTAATTGAATACATGTACCAAATAATGTACTATACTCAACCATCACACACATCTCCACTATAAGAATTTTTTATGAAGGAAATGCATACCTCTCCCACTGTTGATCATTCAAGATTCCTTAAAACCTATGAAAGGATTAAGCGTACCTTTTATTGGAAGGGTATGAAGAAAGATATACACAATTTTGTGGTAGCATGTGACACATGTCAATGAATGAAATATGAAACAGTGCATTTTTTGGGTACTCTACAACCATTTTCAATTCTTGAACATGTTTGGACATAAATTTCAATGTATTTTATTTAAGGGTTACCTAAGTCTAGGGGAAAATTAGTTATTTTCATGGTAGTGGATTATATTTCAAAGTATGCTCATTTTTGTTCCCTTTCCCATCCTCACATGACCTCCATCATTGCTCAAATTTTCCTTGATTATATTTTTTTCCTTCATGGCATACCTATCTCCATTATGTCTGATCATGACCCCACATTCATTCGTAATTAATTTTTTAAGTTGCAAAGAACTCACTTCAAGATGAGTTTAACTTACCTTCCATAAATGGATGGCTAGACTGAGATTATCGACAAGTGTTTAGAGACCTATATTTTTTGCTTTTCCTTTGATCATCCCACACAATGGGTAAAGTGGCTTCCCTTGGCTAAGTGGTGGTATAATACTTCTTATCACACAGTGACCAAGGTCACTCATTTTTAAGTAGTTTATGGTCAACCTCGATGCACACCCTCCTCCTACATTCTAGGAATCTCTAAGGTCCATGCAATTTACACTACAGTCATCCAACATGAATTTGGAAATGGACTAGAATCAGATGTGATAACAAGCTTATCAACATTGTTCTAAATATAGTTTTAATGTTGGTGATATGGTCTTCCTTCACTTATAGCCATACAAACAATCATCCCTCTAGCTTTGTAGGTGCCAAAAACTTGTGGCCAAGTACTATGGTCCCTATCAAGTTTTGTAATGAATTGGTGTCATGGCCTAAAAATTGGCCCTCCCATTGGCATCCAAACTCCACCCTATTTTTCATGTATCCTCTCTCAAGAAGGTTGGGGAAAAGTAGGTACAGGTTCAATCTTGTTCAAGCCAGAATAATTACTGGACCATAGGATGCACACACTTTGCAACCAAACCATTACTGAGGTCCTTGTTTAGTGGCATGGTCTCCAACCAAAATATGCTACATGGGAGTCTCTCCACCAAATCCAGCACCCATTTCCTCATATACAACTTTGAGGATAAAGATTTTTTAAGGAGAAGAACATGTTAGGACCCCATCCTAACATTATTTTTGGAATTCTCAATTGCTTATTTAATGACCCACATCCAACGTGGGAACCCACATATAATATTATTTTGTAATACTTTTGTAAGGGTATGTGGCAAGTAAGGCACCTAGACAAGTGGGGTCATTTCATGTAACCATTATCAAGAATATAACTAATATTTGGTAGAATATTCTAGCTCAAGTGACATTTTGCATGTAAGACAAATCTTGAGGTTAGGGTTAGGGTTACATGAAGTGTTTTCTTTAAAAGATATGGAGCCATGTACAAATTTATATTTTTGCAAGTTAATAAAATATTGAAGGATATTTCCTCCTCAAAGAGGCTCTTGATACTAAGTTATTTATGAGATTGTTTCAATTCTGCAATTACTTTTTGCATAGTGTTATTTTGTTATTTGATGCATTTCTATTTATTTATAGTATTTTGTGTGAATGAGATTATTTTTAATAGTAGGTTCCTAACACAAGGTCTATGCATGTATTATAGTACAATGGTACTTGCAAGTTTTTTTGGTAGGTTGTTATGCCAAATTTAAGCATTCTATGTATTTAAATATCTACCATTTGATAATACAAATCATCAAATAATTGAACTTTAACTAAAAATACTCATTAGAAATACTAAAGTTTCCATGATTTTCCATTCAAAGGACATAGAATATACATTGTTGAAGCTAAAAATACTAATATTTCAAATGTTGTAGTAACCCCTATTGAAATGAATGCTAGAGTATTGCAACTGGACCTAGATAAACTAGATGCATGTTAGATAGTTCAATTGGTAAACCAACTCACAATGGGCATGACCAACTAGAAATTTATTATGAAGAAGTAAAACTTAGAAATAAAATATTGGAGATGGAATTAGCTAGGGTTTAGGCTAAAAAGGACCAAATTTGAAAGGAAAATAGAGTTAATAAGGATATGGCAAAAAAATAATTGAAGCAGCAAGTGGAAGACCTCAAAGCCTAACTTATTGAGTTTGAATAGCTAATTCAAGAGATAACTTAAGAGTAGAGTCGATTTCTAGGAGATATAGAAAATAAAAATGAATAAATAAAGGATTTTAAATCCTCAAGGTCCATTGAAATATAGGTTTATCCAAAGTTGAAATAGGAAATCTAGATGGCTAATGATATGTGGGACTAGATCAAGGATGAGGCACAAAATGCATATGAATATTTTAGGCTAATATCCCTTATAGAAGATAGCTTAAAAATCATAGATAACATCATAAAGAACATAGAAGAGAAAATTTCAACAAGAGGTAAACACTAATAGGCCCTAAAAATCCTTGCATCAATAACCTCAACACAGACACAACAAAATAGGATAGATTCAAGGGATATGGTATAGAATATCAGAAAGATCCCAAATGCCTAGAGAAACTTGCAAGCCTAAAAAGACAACTTGACATCACTAAAGACCCAATTATAAGAAATTCAAAGGTTAATCATTGTTGCATTTCCAAATATCTTTGATGATAGGAAACACATTATAGATGCAAGACTAAAATGCTAGTTTATGATGCTTAATACTTAATTCAAATAACCACATAATCTCAAATAAAGTTTCAATATAAAGTATACAATAATGAAAATATTTTAAACATATAAAACTCGTAAACAACTTCAAATAACTCATAAAACAACCATTAACAAATGCTCACAAAAATAGTAAATTACAGAATAAAGGCCTACTAATCCATGCTATGAGCAATGCACTTTTGATTGTCATTACAATACTTAGTCACAAATATATAATGGAATGTGAATATTCATATGGAATACTCTTGGCCTTCTCCCTTATTGAGACTCTTCACTTTCCTACTCTAATGACACATGTGCACTCCTACATAATACACAATTATGCATTTCCTGCTTATTATTACATTATATAAAATATTTGCTCACACTCTTGTAGGCCCAAAATGGCCACATACTTAGGAAAATTTTGCAAATTTTGTCTAAGTGGAAAAGTCTTCATTCCGCACACCTTACAATGTATTTTGGAGCGGATCCGCAACAGGAGGCATGAGTCCACCCGACACTTAGTAAATTTTCATGCTTGGAGCGATTCCGGGAGACTTCCTTTGTGTTTGGCTCCGGACTAGTGATGCCTCTCGAATCCACAAAATTTTTAAGAGGAGATGACGTCAACGATAAAAAGTGTGGATTGGCGACCGCTCGATATTTTGGAAAACTTCACGAGTGGCTAAGTCTTGGAAGGCCCGATTCTAGAGAACCCATAGAGTATTTTCACCTAGAATGGTGACAAGGTGGGATGCTATGGACAAGGTGGATGCGGATTCATGACTAAAGGTGATTTTGACTTCTCCTTTCTAGAATGGTGACAAGGTAGAATGTTTTATTCTGAGGATAGTGCGGAATGGAGAAAAGGTCACGTTGCACTATGATGGGTCCGGATTGATGATCATATGCCAATGCACTTGCTCAACCTAGAATGGAATCCATAAAAGTCATAAAGAAAGAATGATGTCATCAATATTTTTGTGTGGATTGGTGAATACCTTATAGATAATGAAGGAATCTGAAGAACAAAGAGTGGATTCGTTCTTGCTTAGCTTTCAGGTCATTTGGGAGCCGGATTGGTGATTCCATAGTTTCTAAGATAGAATGATGATGTCACCAATATTTTAAAGTGGAATGGCATTATGTTCTCCCCATCATTATAATAAGATTGTATCAGAATGAATCTGAGCCATACAATAAGGGGGATCAATGGTGAGGATCATGTCAAAGAATCTAAAGTATTTAGAGATATTTCTCCACCATAATTGGAATAGTCAGTTGGAAGAAGAAGATGAAGCATCGAGGGTTTTCAAGAAAGCTGAACCAGAGGTGGTTACAGATCGATGATGATAGATAGCATCCAAGAAGAATCGATGATAGTGCATGATTTCCAATGGCTTAGACTCTAGTTGCGTCAAATAACCAACAAGTTGCAGAGGCCCCGAGCTGCCATGGTGGACCACTTTCAATGGATTTCTTGAAAGATGTACCAGTAAGAAAATGCCTGCAAGAACTCTTTGTTGCATTGTCAAAATGAAATCTTTGTAATGTTCTTTGTAATTTTAATTTTTGCAAAAACTATAAGTAGAGGTCGAACCCTCATTTTTAAGGGTCGGCTCTAGTGTGTTTGCCTGTGCTACTGTAAATATTCCCAAGAGCTAATGGAAGGAGCATTACATTGATCTTCACCTCAAAATTTGTATCTTCATGCTTGATATCAGAGGTTCGAATTCTTTAGCTGTATTTCTATGAATACTTAAGTGGTTAGTTTGTGCCAAATTAATGGATTACTAGTTGTTAAAGTAATTGAAATCTGCTTCTGAGATTGATATTTATTGTTAGGAAGTGCATTTCTATAGAATCTAGATATTGGTGAATTCTGTTATTTGGATTATCATTGTCTAGATATTGAAATCGTTGTCTGCAATATTTCTCTATTGTGCTTTAATGAATGAAGAGTCATTCAATTTGTGATAATGTTGATCTGAGTTATGTATCTTTGGGTTAGTTTTTTAGAGCTTTTTATGGTGGTGCAATGTTGTTAGCCTATCCATCCAATATTGTTCACATTTCTCTAACCCTAACCTTTTCTTACCCTAACCTTCAAACCCTAAGTGAGCATAATTGTGTCAACCCCCTATTTAAGTTGACAAGGAACCAACCTACTCTAGAGGTTGGATCGAAAACTCTATTTTGGTCCATCCAATGTTGAGTGTTGAGCTGCAGCTATCGGGTGCAAGCCTGGACAGAAAATAGGAAGATAGACAGCCATAGTATCGAGTGAAAACTTGGTGCAATTCAGTGCCCAATAGTTTTTGGCATGCCCGGTGGGACCAGTTCACAAGGAACACGAAACCCATCAAATGAGTTACTATTATCTCAACCCGAAGGAATCAAGATTAGGTGAATTATCTTGACCTTGTAAGCGGAGAAGAGCAAGTTCACCTAGTGACTCCTTAGTCTTTAGACTCAAAAAATAATTATCCCTGTAGACCAATGTCCTTTCATGTATACCAGGTCTTTCAAAAGGAATAACCCTAACTCCTATTTTTACTATGAGTTACCTTATAGAGGGGCTGCTGTTGCTAGAAGTTTAGATCAATATTTCCTCATAGAGGAAGAGCTTCTAGAAGAGGATTCTATAGTCCATCCAATAATTCCCCCAATAAGACCTACAGCCAGAAATATGGCACAAAATGGGCCTCCTAATCAGCCATTACAGAAGTATCCCAGCTGGAACATAATCGATCCTCTCAGATTAGCCCAAATGAATGCCATCCCTCAAGTTGTATCTAAAGCTATCCCCACTTATGATGGTTCTAGGAAAACAACTTATGAGCACTATCAAGATATCTTGAACCTGGCAGCAATCCACAACATAAAGGAAGAAGATATTATTGTAAGAATTCTAGCCCTATCCTTCAGAGGAAAGATATTGCATTGGTTTAGAACCTTGGAAGACAATACTATCACTTCATGGCAAGCGTTAGCCGAGCCATTCATAGAGGAATTCAATGAATCTACTGACCCATTTTCTCTACTTAATCAGTTTACATCCATGCAGAAAACTCAGCAAGAAACTGTCTCAGATTTCAATTTGAGATTTAGCAGAACATGGAAAAGAATTCCCCCACTACTAGACCAACTACATGTTTGGCTTATATGTATTATATCCGAGCTCTTGGATCAGATTTGGGGCTACAGACACAACAATCAGGAGTAGAAACCTTCCCCCAAGTTTATAATGTAGCAGTTCATGCTAAAAATATCCTAATCAATGTCGGAAGACTTCCCCCCAAAACTATGTTGCCTTACAACTCAGAAACCACTAGTAGCCAAATTCAATCCACAAACCCCTCTTACATAGACCCTCTATATTTATCATCCCCATATCCACAAATGAATGTGATCCCTCAACCAAATCCTATACCCTCTACAACTCCTTTTCCTCCCCTTCCTTCTCAACCATCTCAGGAGTTTTCTGCTATCCTGGATATACAAAATACTCTAAAAACTCTAAGCAATAGAATGAATTCAATGGAAAAGAGAGACCAAGAAAGGTCACAATAGAGGAGATTCCCATATGTAAACAAATATCAGAGACCTGGTCCAAGTAACAGTACTGGGGTCAGGGTGAATGCAGTATATGAGGAGCCAGAATGTTCTTCAGATACTACTCTTGCGAATGTTTGGTGTTTAGTATGTAATGACCCCCATGACTCATAGTCTTGTGTGATGTACCAACACCATGTTCAACAAGCTATGGATCAAGCTGAAAGGAATCAAAAGGGGAGAGTTAATATGTTATGGCACCCTGATCAAATCATGGTTGGAAAAGAGTTAGCTGAGGAAAGCCCAATTGTTGTTATGACAAGGTCTAGGAAGAAAGCTTTACAAGTAGACCCCCAAAAAATGGGGCAATTCCAAGTCCCTTCTTAGAAGAAAGTTGATCCCCTCCCTCAGAGCAGTAACACCTTCCCTATTCCTCAAGCTAAGGGAAAAGAGAAGATAGATAGTCTTCCTAAGAGACCAAAAAGGAAACAGAAGGAGACCGAATGAGATCTAAAGATGAAGATCAAGAAAGACTGAGGTTCCCCTCTATTACTAAAAGACAAATATTAGAGGCCACCCAAAAATATAAAAGAAGATATGGTGAGCAAGAAAGAGGGCTGGAAAGACTCTCCTTGACTAAGTCTGAATACAACATTGTTGAAGAGATGAAAAGGATCCCATCAAAAGCTAGCCTGTATGACACTCTGTTCATCCCTGGTCAGATTGACCTGCTTAAAGCTTCTCTCAACAAAAATCCTCAGAATAGATTGGCCACAACAATCCTTAGTATGCCATCAGAAAAGAAAGAAATGACACCTGTTATTTTAAAGAATAAACCTCCCCCTTTCTATATATCCCTAAGAATGGAAGGTTGGGTAGTCCAAAATTGTATGATTGACTCAGGAGCATCAACTACAGTTATGCCTAAAGTAGTCTGTGAGGATATGGGTATGGAGTATACCCGATCTTGTCCTGGAGTATTACAACTAGATGGGACACCTGTCAAGATAGTTGGGGTCATTAAGGATGTACTGATGAGGTTGCACAGAGCCCCTGAGGTGACAATAGTGCAAGAAATAGTTGTGGTTGACTTAGAACCCTATTTTAGATTATGTCTTTCAAGAGAGTTTACTACAAAGCTAGGGGGATGTATGTATATGGATTATTCTAGCATGGTAATCCCTTTCAAAGGAAAGAGGATAAGGATAACACCTAAAAAACTAGTAGCTTATCACATTGAAAATATTGAAGAAGATATGTGCAATCTTAATCCCTTGGAAGAATTTGAGCTGGTGGAAAACATTGAAGAGTTGGACATAGAGGATGAGTTGCCTTTCAGAGAAGACTACAGTCAGTTCAGAACTGGTATGGGAATGTACAACATCTCAACAGAATCAGAGAAGAAAATCCTTGCTATATCCAACCAATATCTGAGAGAGAAAGAAACTTGGGTCATGCACTTTGATGGTGCTAAATGCCAAAATGGTGCAGGAGCTGGTGTGGTCCTACAATCCCAATCAGAAGGTACAAAAAATTTTGCTTACAGAATGACATGGTCATGTACTAACAATGCGGTAGAATATGAGGCCCTATGTCTAGGATTGATACAAGCAGAAAGTATGGGCATTAATATTTTGAATATATATGGTGATTCTGAGCTAATAGTCCATCAAGTAAGAAATAGGTGCAGTAGTAAGCACCATTACTTAAAAGCTTACAGAAATAGGGTATGGGATTTAATGGAATATTTTGATGCCCTAAATTTAAATTTTATTCCCAGAGAAAAGAATACTCTAGCTGATTCATTAGAAACAAAGGGAGCTAACTTCAACCCTTCTGTAGACTTTGGAATCAAGAAGGCCAAGGGAATTAAAATGATTTTCAGACCTACAGTACCAGACAAGCAGATTTTTTGGCAGGTTTTTGAAAGTGATGAACAAATAGTTGATTTTATGGTGAGAGAAGCATGTCTCTCTACTATCCAAGAAGAGAATTCAGAAGAAATTGATCAATAAGACATTATCCAACTAAGGAACAATCATATCCCAAGAGGGTTGGTCACCCTTGAGAGTTTATTTGATAATGAGGATAGAAAGAAGACCAAAGCCATGAAGGTCAATGAAAAAATCTATAAAGAAGTTGAAGTTGGTATAGAAAAGAAGCTCAATGTCGGAATCCGATGTTCACCTGAGGAAGTAGAAGATATCAAAGCTCTATGCTTAAGATACCAAGACATTGTGGCTTGGTCATATGAAGACCTCAAGGTGTATGATAAAAAGGTTATCCAACATACTATTGAGCTAGAGCCTGATGCAAAACCATTTAGGCAGAAGTAGAGGCCAGTCAATCCAAGGATCGAGGCCATTATGAGAGAGGAGCTCTTAAAGTTATTAAAGGCTAAGATCATATACCCAATAAAACATTCTACTTGGGTAGCCAATTTGGTACCCGTGAGAAAAAGAATGGGGATATACGCTTGTGTGTGGACTTTAGAAATCTGAACCAAGCATCCCTTAAAGATCACTACCCTCTCCCTCAGATTGATCAGATCTTGCAGGTAGTGGTAGGAGCAGAAATATTCTCATTATTGGATGGTTACTCTGGATATAACCAAATTTGGGTGAAAGATGAAGATCAGTATAAAACAACATTCACCACAAAATGGGGTACATTTGCCTACCAGAGAATGCCTTTTGGGTTGTCCAATGCAGGAGCCACATTTTAGAGAGCTATGGACTATGCCTTTGGAGCACTGATCAACAAGGCTATTCTGATTTATCTGGATGACATGACTATGTTTTCCCATGATAAAAAAGACCATCTATCACACTTGGAGCAAGTTTTTCAAAAATGCAGAGAATTTGGTATTTCACTCAATCCTAAGAAGTCATTCTTTGCAGTCCATGAAGGAAAGCTACTAGGTCATGTGGTCTCAAAAGAGGGCATGGCCATAGATCCAGATAGAATCACATCAATTCTTGCTCTTCCTTTGCCTACAAATAAGAAGACATTGCAGTCTTTCCTAGGCCAAATCAATTTTATCAAGAAATTCATTTCTAATTTTGCACAGAAAGTAAGGCCTATATCTGAGCTACTCAAGAAAAATGTCGAATTCAAGTGGACTGAAGTCAGGAAATAAGCTTTTGAGATTATCAAGCAATCCATTGCAACAGCCCTAGTACTAGTAAACCCATATTTTAGCAAAGATTTTATTCTTTATGCATATGGAGTTGAAGAAAGTTATGCCTCAGTACTCACTCAAAAAGATGATCAAGGGGAGGAACATCCTATGTTATTTTGGAGCCAGACACTCCATGATTATCAGGTCAAATACAACTTTATTGAAAGGCAAGTATTTTTTGTGATGAAGTCACTAAAGAAGTTCAGGCAGTATTTGGTACAGAGCAAGACCCTGGTATATGTAGTTCATCCGGATGTAAGAAGTTTTATCCTTCAAGGTGATCTAGGAGACAAAAGAGCTGGTTGGATTACCAAAATCTAAGAATATGATGTAGAAATACACCCCACCAAGCTAGTGAGAGGTAGAGCCTTATGCCAAGGGTTAACAGAAGCTGCAACATTGGCAGAAGTAACAACTTGCCAGGCAGCAGAAGAAAATCAGGTCAAAATAATACAAACTGAAGACTCTGATTGGATTGACCAGATGATTAGGTATTTCTAGAGTGGAGTATGCCCCCTTAATCTAAGTGCTTCCCAAAGGAGGAGATACAGGCTTCATGCTTTGAAATATGTATTACTACCAGAGGGCTTATACAAAAGAAACTTGGATGGAATTCTTCTAAAATGCTTAAAGGATGACCAAAAAAAAAGGGTCATGGAGGAATTCCATGGAGGATCAACTAGTGGACATAGTTCAGGTAGGGTTACAACTTTAAAAATCATAAGAGCAGGCTATTATTGGCCCACTATATTCACTGATGCTTTTAAAGTCACCCGAGCTTGTGACAAATGTCAGAGATATGTTGGAAGGACAAGGAATGCTTCATCCCCCCTCAAGCCCATTCAAGTTGAAGAGCCTTTTCAACAATGGGGGCTAGATTTCATAGGGGTTATCAACCCTAATTCCTCAGTAGAGCATAATTTTATCTTAACTGCCATATATTATCTTACCAGATGGGTAGAAGCTATTCCTACCAAGAAATCAGATCAAGATGTTGTGATCAATTTTATGGAAAATTTGATTTCAAGGTTTGGAGTTCCGAAAGCTTTGGTGAGTGACAATGGCCCAAATTTCATAGGAGCCAAGTATATTGAGTTTTCCAGTAAGTATGGCATTACTCTTAAAAATACTTCCAATTATTATCCATAGGGTAATGGACTTGCAGAATCTACCAACAAAAACCTATTAAGGATTTTGAGGAAATCACTGGAAGGTAATAAAAGAAGTTGGCACCTATTGTTGGACCAAGCTCTATGGGTAGACAAGATTACTATTAAGAAGTCCATCAATACTTCCCCTTATGCACTAGTATATGGCAAGGAGGCAGTGTTACCAATCCATTTGGAGATCCCAACACTTAAGCTTGTCAATTCAGAGGAAGAGTCAGAAGAAGATCCTATGAAAACTAGGTTGACACATTTGTTGAAATTAGAAGAGAGTAGAGCTCAGGCATATAATAGTTTTCAAAAGCATTCATCAGAAATTAAAGCATGGTTTGATAAGAAGGCCAGATTCAAGAAATTCTAAGTTGGAGACTCAGTTCTCAGGTGGAATGTTGATAGAGCAAAGCCAGGAAAGCATGAAAAGTTTGATTCTTTTTGGGATGGTCCTTTCAGAATAGTAGATGCTAAGGAGTCCAATGTATTCCAGCTGGAAGATCCAGAGGGAAACATACAACCAATTCCAGTGAATGGTTTTCATCTCAAGCTCTACTATGTGTAAGGAGTGATTTCACTGTAACATATGTATATACATTGTATAATTATTTTCCTCCTTTATGCACTTTGTACTTTAATTTCTTTTTGCACTTTGTAATCAGTTCTCTTGAAAAATCTTGAAAAAGAAATTTTTTTTGCAAGAATGACTAAGTATGGACTAAGTGCACAACATGGTTTCATTCCGCACTCAATTCTATGTGAAGCTCTCTGGAACGACGTGCGCTCTCGAATCCGCATTGAAAATATGCTAAGATTCTTGCAAAATGGTGAGTCATTGGTCAAAAGAAAGTAAAAGGTATTCCCAATCTGGGAACCTTTCGAAGCCAATGCTACCAGAGCAGAATCAAGATGGAAAGTCATGCCTAAAAGTTTCTAAGTGTCCATGGACCCAAAAACTTCTTAAGCCACCGGTTTCAAAATCAAAGTGGAACCAAGCAACAATTTTGACTGTGACACATGGAGACCAGAGAACGATCCCGCATTCAATGCTAACGAACTTGCACCATGACCCAAGAGTAGCCGAAGGGGTGCAGTGAGGTGGCAGCGCAATTTGAAATTTTGACCAATGAAAAGATAGAATGCCACCATTGAGCCATCGAAGGGAATGATTAAAAGTTGGAAAGTGTGCCAATGGTGAGATCGCATAGTAGCTACATTAATGGTAGAGGATACACGCATTCCAAAAAATAAAAAGTGACAAAAGACATACACGATGCTCATTTGGTATCTATTTGCATCCCTAGAGTGGTAAAAAGTAGAGTGAATTTTTGAAGAATTTACCACAAATTATAGGGAGAACGAAGTCTTACTACTATCAAAATGGCCCCTAAAAAATCACTCACTGAGGTACCAAATATGGGAGCAAGGTTACAGGCTCATGTACGTCAAACCAGACGAGTCATAGACAGAATGATGACAAGAGTAAGGAGGACCCGCATGAGGACAAGTTTTGAATTCCCATATTTCGAAGGAAAGCCAATGCTTGACAAGGTACTATAGCTATAAAATATTTCTTGTTCACCTATGTCTAGGATTCTATACATCATTACCCCAATTAGTCTCTATGATTAAATTCTATGCCATTGGCTAAAATAGAATGATTAAAACCTCTAAGGGCATTCCCCTATTCACAATTACAAAATTTACCATGAATTATTTGTCGTAGGAGTAGGGCCACCCTCAAAACCTAGACCGTTTGACATAGTAGAATTATCTAGGGCTTATCTACAATGTAACTAAATAAAAAAAGTCTATAAAAATGGTTATCTTAATTTTAATAATAAGGAATGAAATAAATGCCGAAGTCCCTATTCATATTGATAAATTTGCAAATCCCAAATTATTTTCTATGTTGGCTTGCATGGAGGGTTTAGACTCTGATAGAATGGTACATGGCTGGAAAATTACCGCAACATACTATATTTCTAATGAAATAATGTATGAGAAGGATGTGGGAAAGAAAGGGACTAGAGTGATTTATTTTTACTGGCCAACTTTTCTCGCACAGAGGATACATGAGCAGCTAGTAAGCATGAAAAGGGGTGTTGATGCTCCTAGTTTTAGGTATTGCTCAAGTCTGGTGTGGATGTTCTATGCTGCCACCAAAGATAGAATGTCATGGATTCTGATCAAGGATAAAACCAATGATGGGGAACCCTTGTCGGTTTATTATTGGACAAGTCATTTGAGGAGCAGTGAGTCCTATTATAGATTCAATTTGGAATTTCTAGGACCTACCCTAAAAATAATGTATGGTAAGTGCCCTAGGTTGCCACCTTTAGCTGAGCAGATTCTGAGAACAAAGAGTGCAGAAGGAGACTGGTATTTGTTGATTGAGGGTACGGTAATCAGATTGTATGGTTTCATGGGTAAACCTTTTCTCCTACCCCACTTTGTCATGGAGAGGCTTTTTGCCTTAGAATACCTGAGGCAGGTGGAGTATATTGATGTAAACTATGGTTCTAGGAGAAAGAGGAAGTCTTTACTTACCCACCGCACTATGGATGACATTACCATCACCAAGAAGGGGCAGAGCCAACAAATTGGCCAATACCTTGATAGGTTAGGTCTATTTTATATTCCCCAAAGATGGAGTTATGACCCTGATGGCATTTTTACTACAAGGAATAAAACCCTAAATGGACCTAAGGCCTATAAATTTGAAAGGAGGCCCAGGGCTCATTTTGAACAAGGCAGAAACAATGATGAGACTACTCTTTTAGAGTGGAATGTCTCAAATATGGGTCAACTGCCTCCATGGTTGGATTTTTATGAGCAAGTTGTTGATTTTGACCCTGAAAATAAGCCAAGTCATCGGATTACAGAGGCTACAATTGAAAATATTGAGGTTGAATCAACAAAGAAAAAATATCCTCCACCTGAGGCTAAGTCTGCAAAGAAAAAGGATCCTCCGCCTGAAGAAGAGATTGCAGAGGAAGAAGAAGAGGAGGAAAAGGGACCATGGAATGTAGCAAAGATAACAGATTGGTGGAGAATGAGGATTGAAATTGGAAAGCCTAAGTCCAAGTTTGGAATGAAGATTGATAAAGAATTTTCAAGGAGATATAATAAAAACATTGGAACCTAGAAACAAAAGGATGTCAGAAACATAGTATTAACGGTTGAAAAACCTCAATATGGCTCTGAATCCCTCCCTCCACCTACAGATCAAGAGGCTCATCTAGAAGAGCCAGGAACTCCTTTGACAGTGGCTGAAGTACTAAAGACCTTTCATCCTACCACTGAGCAGGTGGAGAAGTTTCCTAAGGGGGCTAAGTTGATGAGCAAAATGCAATATTCTAAAGAAAAAGTTGTCAGTACCCCAGTTATTGAAACAACATCTAGGCCTAAACGCTTAGCTTTGGGAGCATGGCCTCCAGACACAGATATCAACTGGAAAGAGAAGGATGAAATATTTAAGTACAAACCCCTTTCTTTTACCCCTGCAACATCAATTGAATTACGGCCTGATTTTGAACAATCATTACTTTCTGGAGTAGTGCAAGAAGATGTGTTGGAAGAAGATTCTGAGAATGAGATGACTACTTTTCAATTAGTTCATAGAAGGACTAAGAGGGTCCCAGAAAGAGAGGAAAAAGAGATTTCAAAGAAACAAAAATTGGATATGGAGGAGATTGCTAAAGAAGTAGCTGATTTTGCTATGGGAAAATTGATTGATCAAGAGCAGAATAAGATACGGAGATAGAACAAGAACACCCTACATCAGTAGGTGAAGGTATGGCTTCTAATCCCTCTTCTCCTCTTCATCCTCATGAGTCCCCAAAGAAATCTCCCTCCCTTTCTAATCAAGAAGACATGACAAGTGTACCTCCTCCCTCTCACAGTCCACCACATAAGTCATCAGTAGCCATCGAGGTACAAGTCACTCATGTTTCCTCACAGCCACCTCAAATCCCATATCCAACATCTGAAGTTCCTACTCCCTCATCTACCATCACTTCACTTCCATATTTTTCATCACCACCATCAATGGGACATTACGTTCCAAGTATATCCATCCATCCGATTGTTAGTCTTGCATCAGTTTCCATGAGTCTACCAGCAACAACAACAATAGTAGTTATAGAGTCCACTATTGTCACAGAGGTTGCTGTAACTATATCTTCACCCCCATCATCAACAGTTCAGTCCACCCTTTCATTTCTAGTGTCATCATCTCCTCTAGCTGCTGGTATTTCAAAACCTATCACTGTATCAAAAGAGCAGGCAACCACTCAGAGTATAAATGATTATTGGGCAGAGAATCTTACTAAGTCTTCCAATAGGATGGTTGTCAGAAGAAGAAGCATGTATGTTGATCCTATTTCTAGACAAAGAATATCAAGATCTATGACTCCACTAGTGAGAAAACCTGAGACTGAGATGACTATTCAAGATTATCGAGTGGAGGAGGTCACAGAAGATATTGATAAGCTTCCTGAGGAAGATGAGCTAATTATAGCCAAAGCCCACTTGGATACCTTCTATGTGAAGAATGATTTAGTCAGAGAGAAGGTAGATAAGTTGGAGAAATAGGTTGAAAAGCTTAAGAAGAGTCTCAATGATAAAAAATAAATAGAAAAGGCTTTGAGAAAAGAGGCTAAGGGTTGGCAAGAGAAGTTTCAAAAGGCCAATAAATTGAAGGACCAATTAGAAGAGCAAAAGAAGTTGAATGAAGATCAAGCAAAAGAAATTCAAAATTTAAAGCATCAACTTCAGATTGAGAAAGCTAAATCTTCAGGATTTTCTAAGAATGAGTTGAAAAGGATTAGAAAAGAGTTGCTTTCTGAGGTCCAGGAGAAATGTTTAGGGCTTCAACTTATTATTGATTATCTTAATGATGTCAGCCGCCTACTCTCCAATATTCAGAAAGAGCTAGATCAGATCACTGGAGAGTTGCAGCCTATGGTGATTTCGATAGAACAAATGTACAGGTTGGTTGATAGTAGACTCAGTGATTCTGCTAAACCTATTCCTAATAAAGAATGGAATCTCACCAGAGTTGCTGCCAGGATAGTGGTTAAAAAGCATAGGGCACTTCAAAGAGCCTGGTTGTTGGTTGATAAGATGGAAAAGGTGATTAAGGATGTTGTTGAATTAAATAAGGAAATGATTCAGGTTAGCTTCAGAGGCCTCTGGAAGGAGGATCACAACTTGTTATCTATGGAAGAGATCCAGTAGAGCATTAATGATAATTTGTAGGATGAATCTGGAATAGATTCTCTAGAAGAGCCACTACCCCAAGAACAAGTTGTCCAATTGATCATGGATTTTACCCATTTGAGAGATCTCATGGAAGATCTGGTGAATAGAGGGAATGTTGCTAACTATGAGGACATTGGAGAGCTACAATATGTTTATAAGAAGCTCAAGGAAACATCAAATCCCTCTGAAGAAGTCTGGGAATAGGCCCTACAATATTTGGAATTAATGGTTCAGTTGTTTGGGAATACTTCTGGAGAAAGAAGTTAGAAAACACCTACTCTAGAAGAAGGAGAAGAAGAAGAAAAGGAAGAAGAGGTCATAGAAGAAGGGGAGCTGGATGGATCAGTTACAAGCCCAGGAGGGGCTCACACTTAGTTCATTTTTATTTTGTACATATGCATAAGTTTTGTATTTTTTGTTTTGACTTTGACAATTGTCAGAAGTAAGCAATAAAGGCATGAAGCCTACAGAGGCAGAAGAGCAACGAACTATATGTGAAGGCATTTCTTGAAATAAGGCCTTATAAAAGGAGTAGAGTTGTGTCTAGTTTTTGAAGATAGTGGCAAGATCTATATTTTTGACATAGTCTCTGTATGAGCAAGTAAGTTTTATATATTTTTGGCATCATTTCCATATGAACCTTTACTCTCTAGGCAGACTGTTAAAATTTTTAGAGAGTAGTGTTTATATAGAAGTTATTCTATAAAATATGTTTTTGAAGATAAATATGTTTGAATCCAAAGGCCCAATGGATAAGACTCTGAGTTCGATTGGTTTTGCGAGAAAATCCACCCGAGAGGCGCCAGAATGTAGGCCCAAAATGGCCACATACTTAGGAAAATTTTGCAAATTTTGTCTAAGTGGGAAAGTCTTCATTCCGCACACCTTACAATGTATTTTGGAGTGGATCCACAATAGGAGGCATGAGTCCACCCGACACTTAGTGAATTTTCATGCTTGGAGTGATTTCGGGAGACTTCCTTTGTGTTTGGCTCTGGACTGGTGATGCCTCTCGAATCCACAAAAGTTTTAAGAGGAGATGATGTCAATGATAAAAAGTGTGGATTGGCGACCGCTCGATATTTTGGAAAACTTCACGAGCGGCTAAGTCTTAGAAGGCCCGATTTCGGAGAACCCATAGAGTATTTTGCACCGAAATGGTGACAAGGCGGGATGCTATGGACAAGGTGGATGCGGATTCGTGACTAAAGGTGATTTTGACTTCTCCTTTCTGGAATGGTGACAAGGCAGAATGTTTTATTCTGAGGATAGTGTGGAATGGAGAAAAGGTCACGTTGCACTATGACGGGTCCGGATTGATGATCATATGCCAATGCACTTGCTCATCCCAGAATGGAATCCATAAAAGTCATAAAGAAAGAATGATGTCATCAATATTTTTGTGCGGATTGGTGAATACCTTATGGATAATGAAGGAATCTGAGGAACAAAGAGTGGATTCGTTCCTCCTTAGCTTTCAGGTTATTTGGGAGCCGGATTGGTGATTCCATAGTTTCTAAGATAGAATGATGATGTCACCAACATTTTAAAGTGGAATGGTGTTGTGTTCTCCCCACCATTATAATAAGCTTGTATCAGAATGAATCTGAGCCATACAATAAGGGGGATCAATGGTGGGGATCGTGTCAAAGAATCTGAGGTATTTAGAGATATTTCTCCACCAGAATTGGAATAATCAGTTGGAAGAGGAAGATGAAGCATCGAGGGTTTTCAAGAAAGCTGAACCAGAGGTGGTTACAGATCGACGATGGTAGATAGCATCCAAGAAGAATCGATGATAGTGCATGATTTCCAATGGCTTGGACTCTAGTTGCGTCAAATAGCCAACAAGTTGTAGAGGCCTCGAGCTGCCATGGCGGACCACTTTCAATGGATTTCCTGGAAGATGTACCAGTAAGCAAATGCCTGCAAGAACTCTTTGTTGCACTGTCAAAATGAAATCTTTGTAATGTTCTTTGTATTTTTAATTTTTGCAAAAACTATAAGTAGAGGTCGAACCCTCATTTTTAAGGGTCGGCTCTAGTGTGTTTTCCTGTGCTACTGTAAATATTCCCAAGAGCTAATGGAAGGAGCATTACATTGATCTTCACCTCAAAATTTGTATCTTCATGCTTGATATCAGAGGTTCAAATTCTTTAGTTGTATTTCTGTGAATACTTAAGTGGTTAGTTTGTGCCAAATTAATGGATTACTAGTTGTTAAAGTAATTGAAATCTGCTTCTGAGATTGATCTTTATTGTTAGGAAGTGCATTTCTGTAGAATCTAGATATTGGTGAATTCTGTTATTTGGATTATCATTGTCTGGATATTGAAATCGATGTCTGCAATATTTCTCTATTGTGCTTTAATGAATGAAGAGTCATTCAATTTGTGATAATGTTGATCTGAGTTATGTATCTTTGGGTTAGTTTTTTGGAGCTTTTTATGGTGGTGCAATGTTGTTAGCCTATCCGTCCAATATTGTTCACATTTCTCTAACCCTAATCTCTTCTTACCCTAACCTTCAAACCCTAAGTGAGCATAATTGTGTCAACCCCCTATTTAAGTTGACAAGGAACCAACCTACTCTGGAGGTTGGATCGAAAACTCTATTTTGGTCCATCCAATGTTGAGTGTTGAGCTGCAGCTATCGGGTGCAAGCCTGGATAGAAAATAGGAAGATAGACAGCCATAGTATCAAGTGAAAACTTGGTGCAATTCAGTGCCCAACAACTCTAATCCAAGACACACTTCTAATCTAGATATAAACCCAATGTGGTACATTAGCATGTACCAAATAGTGTAATATTCTCCAACACCCCCTTGTATTACATTATTTGGTTATTAGTCTTCAATATGATCTTTATATTTTAGCTCACTTTACACTTTATGCCTCCTTGATCAGGTTCTTTCTCATTTTTCTTATATTCATCATTGATGTTGGTCTTTATGCTTTCAGGTGATATCACATTGTCATTAGATTCCTGTAAAAATATTTTTTCTTTGCCTTTGTTCTTCATATCACAAGTTTTCTTTAGGATAGAACCTTATGAGTATTCACTTATAGCATCATGGTAAGACCTCGAATTAGATGAATTTGAAGCATCAATATTGCATGAAGAATAAAATGATTCATTCACTTTTTATTTCTTCTTTAGGGATTCAATCAACTTATTTTGTTTCAAGTTATTCTTTTTGTAATGTTTAAGTGTAAGTAATGCCATGTATATTATACTAGCAATATTCAAATAAATCATATCACTATTTTTGTCAGTGTCAATTACTTCAAATATTCTCGCATGCAAATAGTATTCTAATGTTCTAAAATTTATTCTAATGCTTCTTTGTAAATGAAACTTGAGGCTAAGTCTAATTTTTCTTTAGACTTGTCAATCAAACTCTGAATCCCAAGTTTTGTAACATTTCTCTTTTATTTTCTCACAATATTCTCTATATCATTGTTTAATGTTTTCTTTGACGTAGACATCCTTATAAATCCCAAGTTTTAAATGAAAAATTAAACAAGAATAACTTTGATAAGGCATTTTAATTGTTAAATCTCTAAAATTTTAAGGTTGACTACCTTTTGTCTCCCTAGTGTTTGGATGAAAATGTATATATAATCTTCAACTTCTATTATTTAGGGAAAATTCCTTATTTTCCTTAGTTATGAATGAGCAATCAATAATTTTGACAAATGTTTCAATTCTTCAAGTCTTTAGGTAGAATTACTTTTATCTCCCAAATTTCAAAAGTATGGTTTCTAAATTTCATACACCTATGTTGGTGTTGAATTCCTTATAACTCCAAAACTAGAAATTTAGAAAATTAGTAAAAATATATTTGTAAATCTTACATTCCTAATTTGATGTAGGAAATATTATTTCTCCAAAAACTTAAAATATTTGCAAATATTAAAAATGCTTCATAAAATTCACTAACTCAATTATAAAATTTTACCAAATCTTCTCAAAACTTGAAATTGATTTCCAAAATTTCCCAAAATAAATTTTAAGGGTTCTCAAAACTTTCCAAAAATAATTAATAATGCTTCTAATATTTCAAATTACAGTTTTATACCTTGTCTCTCCAATGATCAAATTAATCTTGTAAATAATTTGCTTAATATTTATTCAATCTTAAAAAAATATTACCCTTTATCCTTATAACTCCTAACTTGGAAAAATAATCAAATTTCAAATAAATGGCTTTATCTCCAATTTTAGGCATGAAATAATCGGTCAAGGGAATTTGACCTTCCCTTTAATGGTGTTCTCACTCCTTTTTCGCACATATGGTACTTCTTTCCACTCTACCACACTGATGAATGAATCTATTGCACATAGATTGATGTTTAATGTTGATTATACAAATGGAATCTGATTCCTTGCATTTATGAGGACCCAAAATATTTTAATCACCTCTACAATATGGTTGGTGCTCCTCCTATTTTAAAACATGGTACTAAATATTTTACATACTGGGTGTTAAATAGAGTGGTACTCAAGTGTTTTGACTTACTCTAGTGAACGTTACAAGATTCCTTTCTCTAAATGGTGTAGGCAATGAATAACTCCTCATTATATTCTCTTTGATGACCACTCCATGTTGAATGAAGTTTATTCAGAATTTCAAAAATATTCATTTCTTCGTGTTGTAACTTTTCAATGAACTGTTCACCTTCTTGTATGAAATTTTTCTCCTCTTTGATATTGAGGAGATCTCTTTAGCTTCCCAATAGACCTGACATTTACTCTTCCAATGTTGGATGATTCTTCTTCAACTTTGTGGTGGTTAGTTCCTCTCCAATGGTGGCACTCTTCCTCAAATTTGTTCTTTATACAATGGTGGTGGTTTTCAATTCTCTCGATTGGTTCTTCAGTAATGGTGGATAATTTCTTCAATATGGTGGCTCTTCCACTTTTTCCTTGTGGTGCTACCACTTCTTTGGTGGCTTCTCACTACTACCTCTTGGGACCTTTCTTGCTTCCTTATTGGTGTCTTTGCACACCTTTAATCCGACTATATCTTGAACTCTATTCAGCTTCCAAAATATTTAATAATATTACACTAATATTCCATTAATAAACATGTTGGACATTTTAAGCTAATTTAGTTTTCATTGATGTCAAGGTGAAATGCCATCATTTATACCATGGATCACACCATCAATAGCACTAGGAACAATGTAAAGAGTTGAAGAGAAAGTTGGAAAAATAATATTTCATGAGGGTTTATGGTAAAACCATGATGGAATATTAAAAGGTTTTATTAAAACCATTATAGTTGGAAAAATAATATTTTATGAGGGTTTATGGTAAACCCACGATGGCAGAATATATTACATTTAAAGGTTTAAGCTTAAACCCAAAGTTAAAGTTTATAAAAATAATTTATAAAATTTAAATTCCTTAGAATTTAAATAATTTATAAATTCTAAAGGTGGGAGCGCTGATGTCATGCAATAAAAGGAAGCATCGACATCCAAGAAATAAAGCAATTTGTGTATAAATAAATGCCAAGGAAGCATTTGAAATTCATCCCTTTGATTGATTAATGTATGCGATAAAAAGTGAAAGGTTTTCATGCTTGTTGATCATGAGGAAGAAGACAAGAAATTTTGCTTGAGGAAGGGTACATTGATTTAAATGCATAGGACACGGTGGTCCTTTGGCAGCGCATATTTTGAGAAGGCATTGGGAGTTGAGGAAGCACGTGATCGATTTGTGTGGAGTGGTGTGTCTTGGGCGCCAAGGGAAGTTCATTTTGCATGTGGGTTTTGCCTGCTATCCGAGGACAAAGAAGATGAAGAGTAGTTAGGCTCTTAACCGTGCGTCTAGCGCACGCGGTGGTTATAGCCACAACTAGAGCACTCATGAAGGCAGAGAACGTGGGTTTGAACCCCACTAATAGGGAAAGGTAACTTTTTGATAATTAATTTTTACCTAAGGTTTTTCAAAGGATATTGTGGAGTAATAAGGGTTTGTGAAGAGTTGTGTGTTTGGTTTATGTTATTGTTGGAGTTATAAGGGTTTGAGAATTTTTTTTGATTTGATACTTGATTTTTATTATTTTGGAGTAATATGGATTAATGTGAGGTTGTTTTATTGATGAAATGATTTATATCTTTGGAACCATAAAGAAAGTTGATTTGATTTTTATCAAAGTTTCTCTTGCCATTGAAATAAATTAAATAGGTTTGAATTAATTTTTGGTGGATGTTAAGTTTATTCTAGTTGGGAGTTTATAAGGTATTATTGGATAAATATTTTATATATGTTGATTGTTGTTTTGAAAGGTGGAGTGATAAGGTGTATTTGAGTATTTACATTATATTATGAGAAAGATTTATCTTCTAACCTCTTTGTATTGGCATAGAAGTTGTTTTGGTTGTGGCAGATTTATGAGATCCCTTCATCATCAAGAAAAATGTATGAGCACATTCTTCCATAGTTGATTTGATTGATTGGTTTTCTAGAAAAGTTTCAAGTGAAAATGACTTGATTAGGGTTTCCTTTTCGAGAGTGTTTGAGTTAATGCTTCAAGGTTTTCTAGAACCAAGAGTTGTTGTTAAAACCTTGTTTTATAAGCATTATTGTTAAATCCATTGGTTGTGTGAAGAACTTGAGTTAGGGTTTTGCAAAATAACATGAGTATCATTGTTATGTGAAGATAGTGTTATAAGCATTGTTGTTGAAGTGAGTAGTTGTGTGAAGAACTTGAACTAGGGTTTAAAATGAAAATGAGTATCATTGTTATGTGATATTTGTTGTTGAGCATTGTTAGAAACATTTTGAGTTTATGGTTATATACTTGGACTAGGGTTTATGAGAAATAATTGTTTCATTGAGTGATTGGTTGAGTGGAGTTGATTGAGCCTAGTCAAGTGGATGTGTGAAGTGATTTCTCAAGTTCTATAAAATAAACTATTCTATATTCTAATTTGATTTGAGAAAGTGATTGAGCATTGAGTTGAAACATATTGCGTCTCAAACAATTCTCTTTATGTTTCTATGAGTTTTTGGACAACTTTTGTGTGGACTTGTTGAGAAGAGTTGAGAAAGTTCTGTGTGGACTTGTTGAGCAGATTTGGACAAGTTATGTGTGGACTTATTGGGTAGATTTTAGCAGGTTTTGAGTGGACTTTTTGGATAGATTTAAGTAGGTTCTTAGTGGAATTGTTGAGCAGAGTTGAACAAGTTCTATGTGAGCTTGTTGAGCAGAATTGAGCAAGTTCTGAGTGGACTTGTTGAGAAGATTTGAGCAAGTTCTGAGTGGACTTGTTGAGTATATTGAGCAAGTTTTTAGTGGAATTATTGAGTAGATTTGAGCAAGTTTTGAGTGTACTTGTGGAGCAGAGTTTGATGCAAATTTGAGGATAGGTTTGTACCAGACCAAAGATAGAGATTGAGCAGATTTGTGCTAGACCGAAGGACTATGTTTAGTATATATTTGAGATAGGGATTTGGAGGTGAAAGAGTGGAGAAGATAGTAGTCTCTAGTGGATAGATATCCATCAGCCAGGGTAGTGAGGATAGGTCTTCTAAGTTGTGATAAGAGTATTCAGTGGAGAGAGATCCACAAGCCAGTAAAGTGGAGGTAGTAGTCTTCGAGAGGATCACCAGCAAAAGTAGAGGAGGAGTTCTCCCTTGGATAGAGATCCATGAACTTGATTTAGGGGATTGGTATCTCCTTTGGACAGATATCCATAAACATTGTAATAGGGAAGGATTCCCAAGAGATTGATTGAAATATTTTCTCCGTGGAGTAGCGCACATTGAGTGAACCACGTAAATTGTGGTGTCTCTATTGTGTATGGTGTTGTGTGTATTATTATTTTTGATATTGCTATCTATTCATTACATAATATTTATTTGGAAATAAAAGTAACAAGTGGTCTTATATTGTTCACACCCCCTCTCTGTATAAGCTTGTGTTCTTCAATTGGTATCAGAGCAGGTTTCTTCAAAAGAGTTTAATAGCTTGAATAAAAATATAACAAGAACACAATGGATCCTAAGAAGGTGTCCTCAAATAATCTAGCACCTGTATTTTATGGAAGTGACTATATGTAGTAGAGTATTATGATGAAGATCTACCTAATGGAACTTGGAAATGACATTTGGGAAGTAGTGGAATTTGTATATGATACCTTAGTTAATACTCCTACAGATAAGGAAGGTAAGCTTCTACAATACTATAATTCAAAAGAAATTAATGCACTTGTTAGAGGTTTGCATAGAACAGAGTCTATGAAAGTTATGCATTGTAAAACTGCAAAAGAGATGTGGGATAAATTGCAAAATATATATGAAGGAGATAAAAGTTTTAAGAAAGCAAAGATGCAAAATATCAAAGGACAAATTGAAGCATTAAGAATGAACGAAGAGGAAAATATTAGTGCTTACATAATTAGAATTGATGAGGTTGTTAATGATATGCAAGGGATTGGAATGAATATTGATGAATCTGATATTTGTGATAAAGTATTAAGATCTCTTCCAAAAATATTCAGTGAATAGGTTTTTATAGAAGTATCAATGGATGGTGATACTTTGACAAGAGATAAATTGCTTGTTATGCTCATAGCTTTTGAGATAGGAACAAAATATCCTATTCCCTAGAAGGAAGCAACATTCAAAGCAAACAATAATACAAAGGGTAAGAATTCAGAATCAAGCAATGAGTCATCCAGTGATGAAAAAGCTAATTACGATTGAAGAGATAAATATTCCAGAAGATCTAGAGATCTAAGAACTATTAAGTGTTTCAATTGTGGAAATTATGGAAATTTTGCAACAGATTGTCAAGAACCCAAGAACAACAATGGTGAAGAAAAATAGGATCACAGGAATAGGGAATCATAAATATACAGACATCAAAAGAAAAGCAAGGATGGACAAAACACACAAGGAAATAAGTTCTTCCAAAGGCAAAAGAGGAGCTACTATGTGGATAAGGCAATTAAGTACTCAAGTAATAGTGATGCTAGTTATTCATACAATGATAGAGATGAAGTCATATTTATGATTGAAGAAAAATAGAAAGTTAAGAAAAGGACTCTAGTAATTCTCAAGTGTTTTATATGTGGTAACTTTGGACATCTTGAAGATTATTGTACAAGGGATGGTTATAGTTTCAGTGATTATGAATATGAGAATGCACTTGAAGGACCAGATGAAAATCTTCTAATGGCTTTAGAAGAAGAAGTAAGTGATCCTATAGAATACAAGACAAAAGAAAATAAAGTTTTGGACAAAGGTAAACAAATAGAGGAATATTCAGAAACGGATGGTTATCATCTCAAGGGATAACTTATCTATGCCCTTGACACGGTAAAGAAGGTAAGAAAGCAACACTCTAAAATTGAAATTCAGTTTCAAGAATGTGATGAAGAGAGAAGATTGTTCATAGAGGATTTAGAAAAATCAAAGGCTAAGGCAAAAAGGTTCAAGGATAAGTTAGAAGCAAAGATCTTGGAATGTGAGAAGTTAGCACAAGAAGTGGAACTACTAAAAGAAGATTTAGAAGTCTCCAAGATCAAGATGAAAGGGTTTAAAAACAACTCAAATAACTTGGATAAGTTCATCAAGACACAAAATACTACATCAAGCAAGACAGGTCTTGGATTTGAACAGGTTCAAAAGAAATGGGAAGGAGAGTCAACTTCAAGTTTTGGAGGAGAAGAAACTTTAGATGAAGATACTTCAGAAGAAGACAATGTAAAAGAAAGTGAGACATCTAAGGATGAGTTGGATAATAGAGAGTTCAAATAAAAACTAAAACAATACACAAAGAAGATACAAATTGAACAACAATCAGAATAGGAGACTAATGAGGTCAAGACAAGGAAACTTCAATGGAATATGTGTTTCATATCACAAGTTTGGGAAATTGGCTTCACAGTGCTAGACACATGAAAGACAGGAATATGGGAACATAAAATATTTCATGGACATGAACAGGAAAATGGATATGAACAGGAACAAGAACAGGAACAGGAATGTAGACACGGAAAGGAACATGAACATGGATAGAAATAATAAGAGGAATCAAAAAATTTAGAGAAGAAGAAAAGAGGATAAAGGTAAAGAATAGTGATTTCTAGGCATAGAAATACTCCCACCCTGGAATTAACCACCTCAAAAGAAGGTGGGGGGGCTAAGATAAGAGGCTCATTATTAGCCCCAAGCCCCAAAGGTGACCCTTTGCCATTTATGTCAAAGGAGGAGAGATTTGAGTAAGGGGGAGAGATTTTATTTGAGAGAGCATTGAGCCAGGGGAGAAATGTTCGAGGAGGAGCAGAACAAAGGAAAAGTCAAGTTTTTAGTAAAAGGAAATTAGGTTGCCATCAATGACAAAGGGGGATATTGTTGGACATTTTGAGCTAATTTAGTTGTCATTGATTTCAAGGTGAAAATTCATCATTTATACCATGGAGCACACCATCAATAGCACCAGGAACAATGTGAAGAGTTGAAGATAAAGTTGGAAAAATAATATTTTAAGAGGGTTTATGGTAAACTTACGATGGTAGAATATATTACATTTAAAGGTTTAAGCTTAAACCCAAAGTTAAAGTTTATAAAAATAATTTATAAAATTTAAATTCCTTAGAATTTAAATAATTTATAAATTATAAATGTGGGAGTGCCAACATCATACACGGTGGTCCTTTTGCAGTGCATTTTTTGTGAAGGTATTGGGAGTTGAGGAAGCACGCGATCGATTCACGTAGAGTGGTGTGTCTTGGGTGCCAAGGAAAGCTTGTTTTGCACATGGTTTTTGTGTTCCAAATGAGGACAAAGAATATGAAGAGCACTTAGGCTCTTAACCATGCATCTAGCACACACGGCGGTTATAGTCATGGCTAGAGCGCTCATGGAGGCAGAGAACATGGGTTCGATACCCACTAAGAGAAAAAGGTAACTTCTTGATAATTAATTTTTACCTAAGGTTTTTCAAAGGATATTGTGGAGTAATAAGGGTTTGTGAAAAGTTGTGTTTGATTTATGTTATTGTTGGAGTTATAAGGGTTTGAGAAATGTTTTTGATTTGATATTTGATTTTTATTATTGTGGAGTAATAAGGATTAATGTGAGGTTGTTTTATTGATGAAGTGATTTATATCTTTGGAACCATAAAGAAAGTTGATTTGATTTTATATCAAAGTTTCTCTTGCCATTAAAATAAATTAAATAGGTTTGAATTAATTTTTTGTGGATGTTAATTTTATTCTAGTTGGGAGTTTATAAGGTGTTATTGGATAAATATTTTATGTATGTTTATGGTTGTTTTGAAAGGTGGAGTGATAAGGTGTATTTGAGTATTTACATTATATTATGAGAAATATTTATCTTCTAACCTCTTTGAGATTGGCATAGAAGTTTTTGTGGTTGTGGTAGATTTATGAGATCCCTTCATCATCAAGAAAAAAGTATGAGCATATTATTCCATAGTTGAGTTGATTGATTGGTTTTCTGTAAAATAAGTTTGGAGTGAAAAGGACTTGATTAGGGTTTCATTTTCGAGAGTGTTTGAGTTAATGCTTCAAGGTTTTATGGAATAAAGAGTTGTTTTTTTTTTTGAAAAAAATGAAAAACTTGTATTAATACAAAGAACAAATACAAACGGGAGAGAACACATCCCGACCCAGAGCAAAGAGCAACACAACAAGTGCAAAGCACAAAGGCAGCACTAACAACCACAGGGCAAAGAAGACAACAGGGCGCGAAAAGGCGACATGTCGCGAAATCGTGACATGTCGCGAAATCGCGGCAGTCACCCCCGTCTCGACCGCGTCGGCGCCAACAGTCGCGATAACGCGACATGTCGCGAAATCGCGACATGTCGCGATATCGCGACAGGAAGGGCCCTCGGCAGCCGCACGCAAAAAGAGTCACGAAATCGCAACGACAGCACCTTCCAGCAGCCTAACAGCAAAGGCGTCGCGAAATCGCGACTACAACTCCAAAGAGCACCAAAGCGCCAAAAAGGTCGCGGAATCGCGACGGACTGTCTCCGCATCATCCAACCAGCAAAGGCGTCGCGAAATCGCGACGAAGTTTCTAAACGACTCTCAGGCCACAAAAGGGTCGCGATATCGCGACAATTTTCCTCCCAACCGCTTAAGTGCCAAACGTGTCGCGATATCGCGACAAAATTACCTTGAAGCTTCCAGTTCTCCAAACTGTCGCGATATCGCGACGAATTATCAACTTTGCTCTTCATCTTCAAAAGAGGCGCGAAATCGTGACATAATCTCAACAAGGGCCGCGATAGCGCGACATGTCGCGATATCGCGACAGAAACCCGCCAAAGGCCGCGAAGGCTCAACCTGTCGCGATATCGCGACAACTTCCAGCTTGAGGCCGCGACGGCGCTACAGGTCGTGATATCGCGACAATTTTCCTCCCAACCGCTTAAGTGCCAAACGTGTCGCGATATCGCGACAAGATTACCTTGCAGCTTCCCACTCTCCAAACTGTCGCGATATCGCGACGAAATTTCAACTTTGCTCTTCATCTTCAAAAGAGGAGCGAAATCGCGACAGAATCTCAACAAGGGCCGCGATAGCGCGACATGTCGCGATATCGCGACAGAAACCCACCAAAGGCCACGAAGGCTCAACCTGTCGCGATATCGCGACAACATCCGGCTTGAGGCCGCGACAGCGCTACAGGTCGCGATATCGCGACAAAAAATTTCCTTAGCATAAAAAACACT